>CM060125.1:1490900-1880900 GCA_030522415.1 Channallabes apus | reverse complement strand
GCAAAGGCATACTGGTGCAGGATGATTCTGGAAAACATGGAGACGGAACGTTTAGTGACGGGAACACTTACACCGAAATGTTAGTATGGAGGGAAAAGATGGATGAGCAGACAGCGTGCTACGCCCAGCGTGTTTCTTTACAAACTGCACTGCGAGCAGACAGCAGCATGGAGCTGAAACATACAAAAAAAAAGTGCGATTCTAACAAATCAAACTGTGCGGACATCTGTTGTGTTTGAAATGCTATAATTCTGAACACGCGCTGCAACGCGAGTCTATGGAGATTTAAACTGTTCTATCTGCCCGGTAAATTAATGCCATCAATCTCGCCAGCTTTACAGGTGAAATCTCTCAGTTAGGAGAAAAACGCTTTATACAGTAACAACGCTGAACTTCAAACCCAATCCCATAGATTGAAGTCGAGTTATCAGTCATCGCTGTGAAGCTATGAGGCGGCTTTCAAATGAAAAGTGACAGAGACATCTACCACAAGAGGCACAGCATCCCTCATAATTACAGCCAGTGAAAAACCTTCCCACTGTATTTCAATGACACTCAATGAAAGACACCAATAAAGTGCTGATCCTCTCGCACGGCAACCAGCATACATGTTACTGAGCACGTGCAGATTGAGGAAAACTCCAGGCATGTGTATTATACACATTTCACACACACACACACACACACACACACACACACACACACACACGTGTGCACACAGGTCCTAGTCATTCAGTATGTTTATGACCCTCCATTTCAAATATAACATGAATCATATAACATAAATATAACTGCTGGCTCAAAACGATTAACACTCAGGGTTACTGATGAGAACGTTGGGTATTTAAGCCTCAACACTACGAAGCTCCCACTGTTGATCCCCTAAGCAGGACCCTTAACCCGATCTGCTGTATCTCAACCCGAACCTGCGCTCTGATCCCGGCTTCAATCCTCACGCCCCCTCCACATAACGCTCAGTCCGCTCTGTAGATTCTCCGGCTATGGATGGCTGTTGCATCACCCAGGGATCAAACTTCAGGAAGCAACAGCATTCGACAATTGACGAATGACTAAAATATTCCACATCTTTAGCATAAGATACAAACTTCTTTTATCTTCTGTGTGGTTGCTGTAATCCTGCCATCTACTGGACTGGAGAATTTTTTAATACAGGGTGACACCGAATAATGGGAATTTTTTTATTTATTCGTACAGGATAATTTATTCGTCCAGCCATCTAAAGGAAGTAATTTTTTAAAAAATTATAAATTCCATCAATGTTTCGTAGATGGCAAGTTTTAGGTTTCAATTACTATGAATAAAATTTATTTATTTCTTTCATCACTTCTAGTTTTGGCTCGAGACAAATCAGATATTAAATGTGCTATTGCATGGAATCAAATCGAAAACGCCCAAACATGGTATGAAGTCGCCAGTCTAACCCTCATTCACAGCTCTATTGATAATATGGTGATTTTCATTATGGAGAGGCGTGTTTAACATGCATGCACTCCGGCATCACCACGGCACACTTTCACTGATGATTTTTCTACATTAGTGCACCATATATAGATACATCTGACCTAGGTAAATAAATAAATTAAATAAAACAATACCCTGACACATGACGTTTGTACTGTATAAATCACAACAGACTAACTGAATGCTGCTTTAATATTAATGAAAGTCATTAAGAGCTCGTCTAATAAGTGCATTGATTTTGCAGATGAAATGGAAGACTCATTCCGACGTATCTACAGTATAACAAAGCTAAAATGGAGAAAAACAAAAAAAAATAACTTGTGTCCATGTACAGTACAGTATGTGGTGTGTGTTTAGTATTCTTTAGCCAAATAAACTGTTCAAAACCATGCACTTTCTATAAAAACACCTTAATGTTCACCTAAAACATAACCTTTAGCACAATAACAAATCCATTTGGTTGTAGTTAGTCTGCTTCGGAGGGAACGAATATTTCGATGATTCATAGACGTTTCGCTCATGAGAGCTTTTCCAATATAAAACCATCGGCGGTCTTTTAAGTGCATCGTGAAATGAAACTTGGGCAATATGTGCAGTGAATTGCTGTAAAGACAATAGAGTTATTGGGGGGGGGGGGGGGGGGGGAAGAAATAAAAAGTGTGCTACATTATTGAGGCCTATATGGTGTGTATTGATTTTCAGGGCATGTCTCAGAGTCTGGACAATATGGTACTCGGCACACGATCGTTTATCTCGCTTAATCGATAAAGCCTGCGAGGAACGATGCTCTGTAAAGTTCTACCAAAGTGTCGGACGGTCCAATGCGTGTAAACGACAAATGAAGCACATCGAGACGGCACTAAACAGGGGAGTAATTAGTCAAACACCTCTGGTTAACCACAGTGTTAATAATTAATAGCGCAGTATGAAGACACACTGCTGGGGGCAGCAAAAGTCGTCTCTGCTCAGTAACTGCTCACAGTAAGATCAAAACTAACCAGGAGACGGAAGAACAAAGACTATTTTAATTGGGTTATTATTGGTCCATCAATCCGCCAACATTACTAGACTGGTCACAGTTTTATATCACACGCATTATTTCATAAATGTAGCAATAAACGTCTTTAAGCTTCATTTGTTTAAGGAGCTCATATCGTTCATTATTAGAGCTGAGAATGAACAGCGCCGACTATCTGATTTGATTTGTTTAATCGGCTGAAGACACTGAAAGATATTGTATTTTCAAAAATGTGTCCATTTTAGACAATTTCTGCATAAATCGCACAACTCTATTCCTTATAGCTTAGCTCATTTAGAGCTTAGCTCCAGGCCTGTAATTTGTTTGGTTGAACATTATTTCCATATTTCAGGAATGGTCCACTTTGTGTATCTCTCTGCTCATCTTGGTGCGTCACATAAAATCCGACTTCCTAAGTTGAAACCCTTACTACAGCAGCATTAGTGACATCATCAGCGAATACGTCATATGATAACTTCCAAGAATTCGAATTTTGACTTGACAAGCTTGAAAGCTGATAAGATGAAAATAATAAGAAAGAAGAGGAAAGGAGGAACATACAATCCACTGTGAGGCAGCTTGCTACCATGCGAGTGTGCTTTCTTTTGGTCTCTATTCCAATCAATCAATCAATCAATGAAATCAATCAATCATATCAATAACTTTTAAAAAATACTAGCTACTAAATATAAACCATATGCCAATATACTGTTTATTATGACCGAATGCTATCTATCAGCACATCAGTCATCCCTTACACACACAAACTTCACAGAAACGTCATTAAAAAAAAAAAAAAAACAAGAGTGGAAAAAAAAAAAAAAAAATGCACATGAACAGACGGAGAGTTCTTTGTGAGTGCTCAAGTCTTTCAACACAGAAATATTTTAAACCGCTACACAATGCAGGGACAGCTTTGAGAACTGGGACGGGACAGTATGCACCAAACCCAAGGGGGGGGGGGGGGGGGGAACTAACAAAAAAAATGATGACCAAGTCTTACAGAATGAGATATTTTGCTTAAAGAGGACTGAACAGGACAGGGAGGGAATTCGAAGACAATGTTGTCTGAGAAAACAAGATCTGTAATGAACAGACTCTATGGCAACAAATAAAGCAGGAAATATAAACTAAACAGTTTCTAAATCTGCTCTAAATATTAGAGTTACAATCATTATGTCATGCAGCGACAAATTCAAACCATCCTCTTTATGTCCCACTCTCACTGCCAAGCCTTTCATCACAAGCGAGTAGAAAGGCTGCTGATGAGATGTGAAGAGAACGTGCACGACACACAGATAATTACACTATTTTCTGGTCTATAAATCTGTTTTAATGCTCCAATTTTTTGGGTTAAAGCGGGACCGATTTGCATCGTTTTTGCATTATTCTCATGTAGAGTTGCAAATTTGATGCATTTTTCTTAACTGGTACATGAACAACACATTATCAATAACTGATTAATTAATTATTAAGGGAAACAATGTGCATCTTTTATTAATTATGTTTTCTTTTTAACTTAATAAAACAGAATAAAAAATTTTTAAAAAATGTAATAAAATAGGCCAGTGGTGGAACAGATTGTATTTGATCCATGACCTATACAGATTGCCCGCTCACCCACACAGTTTGGCACAGTTTTTGCACATGCATAAAATATTTTCTTTGCAGTAACATTAACCTTATATTTATTACTAGCCACTACAATCATTTTTTCAGCTAAAGTTGATTAAAAAATGTTTTTTTTTTTTTAAAAAAAAGAAGTAGTTCCTGGAAAGCTGGCCAATCTGGCAACACTGCTCGCTGTCGAGTTTCCGTTTCTGTTATAGAACATCAACACCTTCTTCCTTTCACATTCAACTGCAACTAAACTCTCCTATGGTGGATAAATTAATACATACAGTACAGTACGTGGCGGCACAGGGTCTGGGTTCGATTCCCCGGCCAGGCTCGATTCCCGTCTCTGTGTGCATGGAGTTTGCATGTTCTCCCCGTGCTTGGTGGGTTTCCTCCGGGTACTCCGGTTTCCTCCCACAGTCCAAAGATATGCAGGTTAGACTAATTGGCGTTCCTAAATTGACCATAGTGTGTGAATGAGTGTGTGTGTGAATGAGTGTGTGTGTGTGTGTGTGCTCTGCGATGGATTGGCACGCTGTCCAGGGTGTACCCTGCCTCGTGCCCAGAGTCTCCTGAGATAGGCTCCAGGTCCCCGCGACCCTAAATACATGATAAAGCGGTATAGAAGATGAATGAAAAAGGATGAATGAATGAGTACAGTACGTGAGCTGTGGCACATTATCATCCAAAACAAACATTATAGGTTAGTACATTTTTAATTAGCTAACTTCTCACTGGTGATGAATTGATAAATAAATAATCATTAGCATCCCTAGTCTTGTGTTTACAGTAGGCCAGATCTCCAGCAGTTATTATACAGTAGCATGTGAATTTAATACCATTATAGCTTGGCTCTAGTGTAGCACTGAGAACATCACAGAAGCACTGGACTGGATCTATACTACATTGATTTTGCAAAACTGTGTTTCTTGATAAAAGGTCCGTCTGAGACAGTCAGACTGCAGGACAGGAAACAGTACATGACTGGACTATTAGGACAGTCATTAAACTAAACTACACTCCTGGGTGAAAAAAAATAAAATAAATGACTCTACACAGACAGGATTTAAGGGGTTTGCTTTGTCCTACAGAGTTATGTGCTGTACGGATATTATCACAATGACACCTCCAGTCTGCATCCACGTCCAGCACCACAGTAAAGGAAGAAAGAGCACATAAAAAGGTGAATATGTCAAGGACTGCAATGACAGAAGACATGCCTCCCACCCTCAGAGAGACAGCTGCTCAGCCTCGAGCATTCAGTTGTGATTCAGCACCTTTCTTCTGAAACGGTCGAGTACTGGCTTCATGAAGGACTTTTCAGCTTGTTTTCAGTCCAGCACCTGACCAGTTCCAACTGAATATTTTTTATTTTTTTTAAGCCACACAGTGAATTAAGGATCAATGAAATATTGAAAAACATCCAACCAATGGCACGGATCAGTGAGAAACAGGTGCAGGACAGTGTTTAGTATACCGGTGATGCTGAGTGGTTGGAACAGAAAAGAAGGGAAATGAGGTTGCTGCTGCTGCGTTGTTCCATAAACAATGTTCCATGTTTGTCACAGTAAAACCTTTGTTCCCACTGCTTTAACTTAATCGACATCAGTGCTTCTCAATTATTTTCTGTCATGCCCCCCTAAGAAGAAGAAGAAGAAGAAGAAGAAGAAGAAGAAGAAGAAGAAGAAGAAGAAAACATCTCGCGCCCCCCGCGCGACTTGTCTATACAATTTTTATAACTACACCTCTGCATAACACTTTATCCTTATTAACATAAGAGAATAAAAAAAAAAGAAATATGGACCAACTTACATAACAAATAATAAATAATGAGCGCGCATGCTCAGTGCAAACAAAACCCCTACACCACCGAGCGAATGCTCCCTGCGCACACTCTGCGAATGAGAGCGCCACTGCCCCCTAATGTAGTGGAGTGGTATTGCACTTTATTCTAGAACAGTAAAAAAATCTAAATAGAAAAAAAAAAGCATGTTCCCCGAGGTCAAACGCGCCCCCCTTGACAGAGCCTCACGCCCCCCCCCCCCGGGGGGGCGCGCCCCACTATTTGAGAAACACTGATGTACATACTGTAATTTGTGGTAATATGAATAAATAAGGGGAGTTCAAGGCTTGTGCACAGTACTGTACTATATTTGAGACAAATGGCAATTTGAGGCCAAAAGGACTGATTTCTAGGAGGTCTACTGATGTTTGATTCTAAGCAAATAAACTAAAGATAAAGGAAAGCTATGAACCTTCTGTCCCACAAGCTGCACACAGCCATATTTAAGTCCATCTGTCCACCGACATGGAAGGAACGAGGAACGGATGCCAAACCTCTAAACTCCATGTCTGACCAGTCCGTCTTGCATCAGGCCGTGTCACAACGCAGAATTCCATGGAAACATGCAGTACACAGAAAAACTCGCCTGCTTTTGTTCATCACAAAGCCTTTTGTGTAGCAGACATAAACACTTGTTTTGTGCTCAGATCCTTGTCTTGTTTTTTTTTTTTTTTGTGGATAGAAACTCGATCCAGCACATGTTCTTTTCAAACTCTGTGGTAATGCACAAAGTTGAAATGAACATTGTCTGGAGTCAGACAACTCTTTCCCAAAAACACCTATGGCGAACCTCCTAGACGAGACAAGACTGAGGGCTATTGTGTTTGGCGGTTTGTTTTAAGTTTTGAAAGTTGTTTGTGTTTGCTGTATTCTCGTGCACGCGGGGGATAGCTCAGGGCCAAGCCGCAGAACAAGCGGTACAGTTTTTTATCTATTCCTTTAATTTTGTTCCAATTATTCCATCATTAGTGCTATGTAGCTATATTTGTAAACGTGTAGACTCGCTCTATGCAGGGTTCAAACCCTATTCTTCACCACAACACAAAGAGTACACTCGGTGTAAATAATGTTTTGCACCACACACACACAGAATAAATTACTGTAGCTTAGCCCTCAATTACACAATTAAAAAGGCATCATTCAATAATGTTTGTTTAGGACAACACGAGGTGGTATCAAAAGGTTTCAGATTAGTTTTGTAACGAGCCGACAGATGGCAGCACAAGGGTGCAGAGTCACAGGGAGTACCGACCTTCATAAGTCAGTGTGCCAAAAGACATCGCTGTGTGTACATCAGGAGCTGGGCTGCTGGTGCTATTCTGACCACATGCGCAACCAAGTCTGCAATTTCTGCCTGAATTGCAAGTTAGAACAAAGAGCGAACTTGAAATTCAGTGCAAAACTGGGCAAATCTGCCACAGAGACACCTGACATGGTTCAGCAAGTTTACGGTGATGCAGTGATGGGGCCGGGCCGTCAATTGCAAATTCTATTGCCAGGTTTTAAGGCAACTGAGAGAGGACATATGGCAAATGCAACTGGATCTGTGACTAGGGTTGGATACCGAATATAACCGGTGCCAATACAAATTCAAATTTTATTGGTCACATACACAATCATACACAGTATAATATGCAGTGAAATGCTTTATACGACCGCCAGTGACCTTAAAAAAAGAAAATAAAAGCTTGTACGTAAAATAAATAATCAATAAAAAGGAAATACTAAAGAAATAAATTTAACTAGTAAAATTAACTGTGCATAAGGGCATAAAATATTGCAAAAATATAGGATTAAAGTGTCAGTGGTTGTGCAAATATGCATGGAGGTGACATGTGCAATTGTCCAGATGTATAAATATTTAGTGCAAGTGTGTATGAATGTGTCCATGATTGTCCAGTCAATGTCAATGTTGTGAGCTTAAAAAGATGTTATTAGTCCTGTGTGGTGTAGTGATGATTGAGAGACCTTATCGCCTGCGGGAAGAAGCTCCTCCTCAGTCTCTCTGTGTTGGCCTTTAGGGAGCGGAATCTCTTCCCAGACCGCAACAAAGATACGGCACCGGTACCTATAGAACCGGTATGTACCGGACCCAAACAGAACGCCGTTTGACCAATAATGGGGTCAACTATAGTCCATTTCACCACTGGTCATTACTGTTCATTTAATATTCAGTTTGTTTAAACTGTTTGGCTTCCATGAATTTATTACCTTCCTAACCTTTTGGGATTGTGCAGCTATAAATGTGTCCTGTTGCCATTAATAATCAATTAATCAATTACTGATTGTTAGCTTGTTCAACTTCCGGATTAGAAAAATGTGGCAAACTTTCCATCCTAGTTTTGCAGTATGTGTGGAACTCAGGCAGTTAGAACGGATTGAGAATTTGTTATAGAAGAAATTAGCACTACAGCAGAGTAAACTGGCAAAAAGAAATACTTTTATCTTTATAATGGTTTCATCAATTCATAAGCAAACTTATTTCCAAGGAGGCAGTGTTGGAATATAGATTAGGAAAGATAATAAAAAAAAGTGGCTACAAAGTGAAGGCCGTAGCTGTAGGGCAAACACACACACACACACACACGGGCACATGCACACGAGCAAAAGATTTACAGTATGCTGAAATAATTGGCCACTACCCAGATGGTTTTAATTACAGACCGTCTATGGTACAGTGACTTATTGAATTCAAACAACTCCAAAACCGAGGATCCACAAGCACGGATCGACTTTAAATACACATCCTATTTTTGGCTGGTCTTCATTTAACCCATCGGTGCACAGGAACTGTAAGATGTTCACCGAGTCATGGTTGATTAATAAAAAGGGAGATGGAAATTCTGCTAGAGAGTCTGTAATGTTCCTACCAAGTTCTTGGATAGCCATTTGAAAGGCAGTATATTAAAAGAGGTCATCTATTATTCATGCAATCCCTGACCGATTGGAAACATATCAGATCGAGCAACCCGGGAACAAAACATCCGCAAAACATTCCTGATCCAACTCCATTTTCCCTTCGTGCACAGTCTGGCTTAATCATAAATAATGAAATAATGTTTCCTTTTCTCGTCGCCGGATCCCGTCTGACTGCTGTGCATTAGTTTGTTTAAGACTGCTGTATTGGTTTGTACCGAGAAAGATCTAATGCCTATTTAATGTGCTTCTGCCTTTCCAAACCAGACTATACATTGCACTAATGACAACATCACGAACATACTGGAAGCCTGGGAAAGTGCTCCTAATGGCCACAGCTACAGCAGGCCGAGCTGCGCGGATCCAAGCGCAGGAGGAGCAAGAAAAGTGCTGAAGGATTGAGTTAGCAAGCTCTGCTGATGTCTCGACCCAGTGTAACCTTTTAATGCTTTTATTGATCTGAGAAAAAGAAAGAGAGAAGTGATGAGGAAGAACGGAACCAAAGATTGATGCACAGAAAACAAGAAAGGGAACAAGCGATGCAAACATGTGCTACAATCGTTCATTCACCACTATACAAAGTTCATGACCTTAAAAGTTATAGACGTTCTACGAGTCTTCTGAGAGCGCTGGGTTTAAGCCAAACTTCTGATATGTGTTTTCAAAATGTCAGAGCATCACATGATGTCTATAAAAAAACAATGAAAATCTGTCATATGGAAGGAGTTCAGGATTATTAAACCAAAAGGAAACAGAGGGAACTGAACAAATGAAGACTTTTATTCATCTGGCAGATTCTTTTATCCGACGAGTAGAATTCACAACAGACCGCAAACACGGATTTGGATTTGAAATCACAAACTCATGGCCACCATCATCATGCTTTTACCACCGAGCCAATACTGACCCAGTGACAAAAGGCGAGAAGAGCTACATCCATTAATACTGAAAATAAAAACGAAACAAAGAGCAGAAAAGACAGAAAGAGCATGAAGGTTAAATGAGACCCACAGAGCTGAATGATGAGGCTGAACCCCGGCCGCTGCGCTGAAATTTATCTGTGGTTCTAAGCTACTGGCGATGCTCGTTCCGTTCCATGTTAATAATAATGACAAGGGGTGCAGAAAATCATCATCAAATAGGGTTGAACAAATTCACAATTAAGACATCTCAATGACTGTATGAACACTGATTTGATACTGGAATGAAGGAGCGATAGTGTTCATGGCTCTTTTCTTCCCCTCGTTTGACTGCTGCCATTAGGGGACACCACAGGTGATCATCTGGTGCTCAGATTTCATTTGGTGCAGCCCCAAGATATCCAGGCGTGAAACTGGCACTGAGATACAGCTCCCAGTGGCTGGTGTCGGATCCCTGCCTACGGATCGAACCCGGGTGAAAGTGCAGCATGCTAGCCACTAGTCCACCTTACGGGTTATTAAAGAAACAGTCTTTTGTCTCAAGCGGCTACTTTTCTTTCAGATTTGAATGTATTAAAAACTACAAAAACTATTTCAATGGGGAAAATTCAGTTATGTTATCATCATCATGTATCCCCACACTGACTCCAAAATGGAGATTTTTTTTTTAATATATTTCAAGGGGTCGCCACAGCGGAATATCCAGTCCGCACTACAACTTGGCACAGGTTTTACGCCGGATGCCCTTCCTGACGCAACCCTCCCATTTTTTTTTATCCGGGCTTGGGACCGGCACTGTATCCAGTGGCTGGGGTTTGGGCACTGGCTGGAATCGAACCCGGGCCTTCCACATGGCAGGCGAAACACCCCTACCACTGAGCCACCAGTGCCCTTCTAACATTTATAATAGGGATCAGCTTCAGAAATAACCGATTCTGGGCTTCCACTCGGTGCAACAAAGACACATTTTTATGGTGCTACATTATCAAAAATCAACGTGCGTGCTAGAAGTCTCCGATCAGTCATTCTCTCCAAACTCTGCATTAGGCTCAAAACCTAGTCACAGGTAAAGCAGTCTCAAAGCACCACGAACATGCGCGCATTAAAAGCCCTGCGTGTCCATGTCAGAAACTGCATTTGTCCAAGCGCTCGCGTCTGTGCACTCATCGTCAAGTTCAGTTGAGAGACTCTGGAGGCATTTGAGGAAGTAAAACATCACAGCTTCTATATAATCCTACAGAAGGTATGTGACTGGAGATTCCCCATACCTAATATTAGGGCTGGGCGATATGGCTGAAAACTGTATCACGATATCAGTGTTTCATATCGGTCGATATCGATAATTATTGATATTTTATGACCCATTTAAAATAAGGACCAGGAGAAGAATATATTATATTTAAACATTTTTATTTTAAACTTAACCTTCCTATGATCACAGTCCCATCAGTTATTAAGACAGAAATGGCAACAACCATGGGAAAATAATTAAAACGTAAACATAAGTCTAAAGTCACAATGAACACTTAACAATTATCTCTTAACATTTAAGGTGCAAAATACGAGCAATTTGGGAACGCCAATTAGCCTAACCTGCATATCTTTGGACTGTGGGAGGAAACCGGAGTACCCGGAGGAAACCCACCAAGCACGGGGAGAACATGCAAACTCCATGCACACAGAGACGGGAATCGAGCCTGGCCGGGAATCGAACCCGGACCCTGGAGGTGCAGAGATTGTAGTATATTCAGATTCTAAACTGAGAACTGATTTAATTAATTGAAATCAACAAATTATAAAGAATTACAGATTAAATTGCACAATCAGTTTAATCATACAGCTCTACTGATGAGAATCAGGACAAGATGGAAACTGTGGCATTTTAATACTATAATATAAATAACTCAATTACATTAGAGGAGAAACAGCGGTGTAGTTGGGGGTCTGTAGCAGAAGCTAGTCCCACACACACTGCTGGCATTTCTGAGGTTGTTAAAACTACATTTGTTTAATCCGTCTATTCATATCAAGTCAATCCAGTCCCCAGGGTTCACATGTTTACTGCTGGTGGCTTTGAGCAGTCAGAAATCTAAAACACTACAGATGTACGTGCCACCTCTTAATGTGCTCTTTCTGATCTTCGGAAATAGCACAAACTTCTTCACTCATTTTCTTACTCGCGAGCACATTGATGGAAAATGAGTGGAAACTCACATCCAGATGTTTGCATCAGTGATTTGTGCTGCAGTGATTGCGTGCCGTTGCTCACTGAAACAGTGCTACGCTATATATGCTACCACATGTGTAAACAGCAACGTGTGCAGTTATGCCACTGGTGCCGAATGAGCGCATGCAGAGAAAGTCTGTGCTTTTAAAGCCGCTGCTAGGACGCTTTTGTTCTATTTTAAGATAGAAAAACAAACCCCCATACACACCAAAACTGAATGCCTCGTTCTGTGTCAGTCAAAATGACTGATGGCCTTCACGATGTGTCAGGGCTTTTAAAATTCAGTACAGTGGAAAGAAAAAAAAAAAAAGTCTTTGTTAATGCAACTCCTGACGATGACTAAGGGAATAAATTAACCCCTCGAGAAACCTAATGCTTAAACCCCAGTGGATTTTTTTTTTTTTTTTTTTTTTTTTTTTTCCCCACCTTCCTTAGTTAACAACTGTGAGCACCTGTAACCGAGCATAAGCAATTTCCCTTTGGGATTAATAAAGTTCTTTGAATCTTGAATCTTGAATCTTGAATCAGAAACACAGAAGACATCCCAGACACTCATACAGTGCATGCATGCTCATACAGGATGTTGGTCGGAGCTGTACGGCCTGATTTCTGTGAGAAATCATGACAGGATCTCGTGTTATTGCTAGCACTGTTATAGTCAGTGATCTCAATTATAAGGGATGACCGTCAAGAAGCTGATCTGTTTGAGCAGACCGTACAGATGTAGAGGTGAAACAGCTGGACGGGCTAAAGGACTAAACTGCTGCATCATTTCCTGAATGTAAAAGATGAAGCGAGCGACATGCACACTGCACTACTCTCACATGTAGCTGAAAAGCAACAGAGATAATAAAAGATATCTTAAACCAAAGTGAAATTGACCAAGAACAAAACACATTTGCCACATGGATTGATTATCAACACTGCTATATGAGGCGTTCAGGGTTTAAAAAAAATAATAATAATAATATAAATGACATGCCTCAGTAAGATCTCTAGAGGTGCCAATAAATCTGACACTATTGTATTTTAAAAAATCTTTTGATCGTTATTGGCTTAGAAATCTTTTCTTTAATTAAATACATTTTTATTGACTAAGTCCGACTAAGATAATTAACCACAGATGTTGCCGTCCTAAGCCATCTTCACCAATGGTGCCAATAATTCTGCAGCTTGCCACACTGTACGCATCAGTGAAGATGTTTACATTTTTCAACATAATACCAATGTCTGATTCCTCATCAGAAATTAATGCCTCAGTCAAAACTTTAATAATTGCATATTAATTGCAGTAGCTGTTTAAAGGGGCAGCTCGTCATTGTTAGAGCCCTCTGCTGACTGGAACGTGAACTGCAACTTAAGCAAAACCACTGGCAAGCTGGCTACTGCCACCCAACTATAAAACTAAAACTATATATGGATTGTGGGCTGCCCTTAATTAAAAAAAAAAAAAAAAGCTCAGCTTGAGCAGCTCTGTTTCAGCTGGGGACAGACCTGATTTCAACGTTGTAAAAATATCTCTTTCTTTAAAGCAAATAAAAGACTGAGAAAGAAACTGGCCAGAAAAAATACATAATGTTTTGGGGATATTGTGAATATTTTTTCCTCATTATCATTATTATTAAATATTATCAAATGCTCAATAATACATTATATAATATGGTAAACATTTAGATTCCAACCAAGCCAATGTACCAGTGAAACAGATGACAAGTAAAGCAGTGGATTAGACTTACCACATCTGATCCATTAGTAATGCACAGGCCAGCTTCAGGCCAAAATTAACTCAATAGTCGAGACTCGGCATCCTGAAGATGAGACATCGGTCATTTCCGGAATATGACAACTACCCCAGAGGCCTAACTGGCGCTATAAAATAAGGAGTGTACATACTTTAAGTCTAAGGAGGAGATTGTGTGCAGCGAAATAGACCAACAGGAAGACGCTGAGGTTTGTGGTTTCAATGCTCCCCCGCCCTGTTGCTCTTTCCCCTGCTGCCATCATTCATGCCAGAGCAGCTAATGACCAGGTCTGTGCGGGGACACCTGCAGGAGGCAGCCGCAGCGGCCGACCCTATCGGGCCCGGGGTCATGCCGACAGAGACGTCTGTTCTGGGACTATCCTGACCTTTGAGCACGGAGATTTTATGCTTTTCCTTAAGAGACAGGCATGGGACAAGGGGATAACATTTTTCAACAAATGCTTAACGTGAAAATAGCATCATGTTAATGCGCTTAAAGGAAAGTATATAGAGTAAATATAGAAATACATGTATAAATAAATAATATTTCAAAAAAAAAAAAAAAAATTTGTTACAGATTAAAAGACGTCCATGTAAAAAAACAATAACCCCAGTAACTCTGCTTTTTATCTCCCTCTCTCTCTCTCTCTCACACACACACACACACACACACACACACACACACACACACACACACACACACACACACAGTTGAAAACACTGCTTTCCATAAATGCTTTATTTTGAGATTTTGGGCAATAATTTAACAAGAAACGTGTTGTTTTCCACATTAAATCGTTTATAATGCCTCTGACAATCTGAACATAGAGGACATTAGGACAAAGGGCACCGCTCATTAAACCATAAAATCCACATCCACACCACAATACCTGCACAATCAGTGTCAGCGTACACTTTAACTAAGGAAAAGGCAAGCGTGGCTCGCAAACATCCCAAATCCGTGGACAAATGTTTAAACAGCCAGGTGGCCACACACAGAGGTGACACTGTTTGAGTCCAATAAACCAGCATGGACAATGGTGGAATTCAGGGGTAAATATCAGGTGGGAAAACTGAACAAACTGCTCAGCCTGACAGAAGGCACTGGTGTGTTTATACAAACCCAACAGCTGGAAACAAGCCCCAGAGTGACGCATTACTCCTCCGGTCACTAAAGAAAGCAACTCGGGCTGCCCGTGTTTGGTGACAGGTGAGAAGTCCTGCGCGTGTGTGTGTGTGTGTGTGTGTGTGTGGAAAAATCACATCATTCTAAGCAATAAAACATTTTGGGGGGTAGTTTTTAAAAGAGAACTGTATGACTCAGAATCCACTTAAGCAACACTCGAGTCAACGCCAAGTCTGTTTGTTATTTAAAAAAGGAATGTGGAGTTAATGACCAACCATGATGCAGGCCTAAAGCGTAAAAATAGATAAACTATTGTTTTTGATTTTAGTTTCAAACTCTGAAAATACTGAAATCCAATACACATCTGGATATTCGTAATTCTAATTCGCATCGGTGAGAATGAATGACACTTAAAAGGTGAACGTTGTGCTCTTTTAGAATAAAACTGACCTTGTATGATGCTAGTTACAGTTTGAGTGAAGCAGTTATACTGTAGTAATCCTCCCTACACCAGGAACCAAAAAGCAAGTTTAATTACACTTTGCCACAAAATAGACCCGAGTTAAATAACATCACTATGTGAAATCTGCTTCTCCAAAATGATGGTTCCAGACACTTTCAAGACATTTTTCCAGATGTTAAAGCTGTGCAGGCTTATTTTGTTCTTTTTTTTATTTTTTGGGGGGGAATTTTCTTTAAAAAGGTCATCAAGTGTAAATATGAAATGCACATAGAACAAATTATACCACCAATGATGTAAAATTGTGCTGTTTGACATTTCTCTCTATAGTTACAAATAAATTACAGAAACTAAAAGATAATCCGCTACTCTTTCAAGACTACTCATCTTTAAAAAAATAATAATAATAATAATCCTGTATAATATAATCACATTCCTTTTTCTGTGTATAGAACCATTTTCATTAATTAAACTTCCAAATACATGTGTGTGTGTGTGTGTGTATATAATGTTGCAGGTCATCAGTAGTAATTATAGATCATTCATTCAGACAGACACATAATTACTTCACTAAGTGTCTTTGCAATGAATGCATGCACATTTTTAAAAATTTACCCAAAAACCAATGCATACTATTTTTTTTTTTATATCATAAATGCTTATTGAGTGGGGTGTGGCTATATGAAAATGCAATCATTAGTCACCCTGCATGTAGCCTCTACCTGGGCTTGGAACTAAATAACCTCTGTAAAATCCACAAAACATTGTTTCTTCGCATCTTTTTAAACATCATTGTGTTTGACCCTCATTTTGGTTTCAATGGAAGACAAACGATTAAGTGCTTTCTGGAGTGTCTTTATAATTAACACTCTTTTGCCGCAGGATATAACACAATCTATACAGTTAATGTAAATTCTCCTGAGATATATCTTATGTCGGGGTGTTGATTTTAGGACTGAAGCTAATGATTATTTTAGTTTAATCGAGTATTCTGCAGGTTACTCCATCGTTAAATTAGATAAAAAGCCATCTTCCGCTGTGGTTAGCTGAAAAGATTAAATAATTAAGATTTATTGGAATCACCTGGGAGCACCTGATACGATATCACAATACCTACAGTAGGTGCTGATTCAACCAGCCTTACAATTCGGTAAGTATCAGGATTTTATAAATATCCCAATTTTTTTTTCCTCCACCTTGCCGAATCATCATACTGTAAGTTCATACAGTAAAGGCAGCATGGTGGCTTAGTGGTTAGCACTGTCACCTTGCACCTCCAGGGTTCAGGTTCGATTCCTGCCTCGGGGTCTGTGTGTAGGGAGGTTGCATGTTCACCCTGTGATTGGGGGGGGTTTCCTCACATAGTCCCAGGACATACAGATTAGGCTAAGTGGCGTTCCCAAATTGTGCGTAGCTGTGATCGCACGTGTGAATATCGCCCGGAGATCCTACCATGGTACTAAAAATAGGAATAAATACAATGGTCACCATCGACCTCCACAGCCTCTACTTGAAAAGCTGGAGGGTCATAAGACTGACTCACTGCAACAAAACTAAACTGGATTGATGCATTTTAGTCTCCAGCTGCTACTTACAACAACTAAACTTACATGAAGGACTTGATTTTTAAATAAATAAATAAATAAATAAATAAAACAATGAGATACTCGGGCAACAATTTCATTATCCCAAAAAATAGGGCATAAGTTTTTGTAAAAGGTCTAAACACTAGTGTGAACGATCGTGTGAGGGGGGAAATACAACTCGAATTGGAATTGCACGTGCAGGTATAGTAGGAATGCGAGAACCGAGAGCAGATGTGACGTATATAAACCTCTGCTTTATTTTAGTTCCCAGAAATCTGGCGTCGTTTCAGATCTCCGTCCAGCAGCAGGTCAGATGTGCGTCTTGACCGCCGCGCGCTCTCACAGCGCTCGTGAAGCTCGCGAGCTCGTCGGCGGTTCAGGGTTCAGGTCCGTCGCCATGGCAGCCGGCGGTCACACAATCAACGCGCGAGATTCCTCTGCGCGACACACAAACACGGGCTCGTGCCGCGAATTAACGGACGGAGGGGGGAAAAAAAAAACTTTGAAAAGGGGCCAAGAAAATAAAACACGCAGAACTAAACTACTCGTTTTGTGCAAACTAAGTTAGGGCAGGAGTATATCCACGCCGTTAACTTTTTCCCCGATATGTCCACATGGCTGGACATCATGCGCGCGTGGGACACGAATCCACTCCTGTGTCCAACAAAACAGTCATTACAGAGAACGATTAAAACAACAACAAAAAAAACCCGGGTGCTAGTTTATTGTGCAATAATCTAGTTAACACAGAGTTGTGTGCATTAGGTATAGTTTGTCAAACAGCCACTTTTGTGTAAAATGGAGTTATACCATAATTAAAAAATAATAATAAACGCTTACCGCATGCGACGCCGAGAAGAATCAGAAGAGTCAAATTGGTGCCTGGTTGATTCGGGTTAACGTTATTCCTGAGATAACGGACAGTCATTCCAAGCGCCATGTCACCGCCCGCTTCACTCTCTTTCTCTCTCTTTCTCTGCCCTAAAGTCTGAAAGCTCCTCAGCAACAACTCCACAGGGAGAGAGGCAGAGCCTGGACTGTACCACTGCGCCGGAGGACCGGGGGTGGGGGGGGGTTCCGAGCTGGACAGGGAGCGTTACAGCGCCTGCTTCTGGATGCTCAGTACAGTTACACACAGTGTAGCCCTCATTATTATCCAGCGTATCATGAGGTGTTACGTCATACTGTGCGCGTGTCACCAAATGTAACAGTATGCAGCGTCATCATCAACTTGTACATTTACATTTATGCATCTGGCAGATTCTCTTATCCAGAGCGACTTATAAAAATGCTTTGAAGTTTCTGTCATTGGGAGAAATTCTAAATTTTATATCATATTGTCCGCACGTGACACAGACAGTCCTGTAACAGTAGGCAGCATCTTCTACAGCGAAAACTGGTAAACCTCTAGTGTGCGGTAAAGATGAAGCTTTTAAAAATTTTCACATCAGTGGTAGTCTTTAAATTACGTAGCCACAAATGATGGCAGGGTAGCACAAAAGGGGCAGTGGTGGCTCAGTCGGTTAAAGCTGTGGGTTACTGGGTTACTGATCGGAAGGTCGGGGGTTCGAACCCCAGCATCGCCAAGTTGCCACTGTTGAGCCCTTGAGCAAGGCCCTTAACCCTATCTGCTCCAGGGGCGCTGCTCCGTAAGCTGGCTGACCCTGCACTCTGACCCCAGTTTCCTAATTGGGATATGTGAAAATTGAGCAGTTTCCCTCTGGGATTAATAAAGTTCTATAAAAAAAATAAAAAAAAAATGATTACCTGAGATGACTAAAGATGACCATTAACAGTAGGTTTCCAGCCTGCCATGCAGAAGCCCTAGGTCCGATTCCCACCCACTGGATGCAGCGCCGGTCCCAAGACTGGATAAAATAGGAGAGTTGCATCAGGAAGGGCATCCATCGTTAAACAAGCCCCTGTGAATGAGCTCTATAGAAAAAAAAAAAGCAAAATTAAAGCCATCGCATTCATACTGTATAACGTTGTGACCAAAAGTATTAAGACAACATATGCCATGTGTTATAGATCTCCTTGTGCACAAAACAGGTGATTTTACAAGTTTATCCCACCTGCCTGAAGAGTTCTGGTAATTAAGAATAGAAGAAGAATAGAAGAATATTCAATTATTTGTCACATGTACTTTTTACAGCACAGCGAAATTTCTTCTTCGCATATCCCAATTAGGAAACTGGGGTCAGAGCGCAGGGTCAGCCAGCTTACAGCGCCCCTGGAGCAGATAGGGTTAAGGGCCTTGCTCAAGGGCTCAACAGTGGAAACTTGGCGATGCTGGGGTTCGAACCCCCGACCTTCCGATCAGTAATTAACTGAAAATCTAGTGAAAAACTGTCACTACAGTATATGTGACAATGGTATTCATCTCCAGACCTAAACCGCTAGAAAACTGTTGGACTGTCTTCTGCACACATGATCTTCAGGAAGCAATCAAGATTGAGCGGGTGACACCAGAGTACTGCACACGTCTTTTAGACTCTATGCCCAGCCGGAAACACGAAGTTTTGAAGAATAAGGTACTTCGTACTAACAAATTGATTGTTGTAAAGCAATTTCATTGAGTAAAAGAACAATTATTTTCATTATTTTGATTGTCATTGTTTTAAAATATATAATGTCATCTAAACATTGAATTTCCCTTTTGTCTCCATACATCCTTCTTGCCACCACTGTACACCAGTCAGTCATAACAATAAAACCACTGAGAGATGAAGTGAAAACATTGATAATCTCATAACAATAGCACTTCACTCAGAAGGGTGTTATAAATGATGCAGTCAGTCCAAAGTAAGTTCTCTAAGTTGATGTGTTGGAAACCAAAAATAGGCAACCGTAAGGATCACAGCAGTTTTAACAATGGCTACAGTATTTAGTACTTACCAAACATGTCCGAAAAAGGACAACCAGTGAATCTGTGACAGTGTTATAGGTACCCAAGGCTTAATGAGTGTTGAACAAAGGCTAGCTTATTTGCTCCAATCCCACAGAAGAGCTTCTGTAGCACAAACTAACTAAAAAAGGTACCATTTTGATAGCAAGGTGTCAAAACACACAGTGCATCACAGTCTGCTGAGTCTGACTACTCATACACTGTAGCTGCAGACTACTCAGGGTGCCTATGTTAACCCCTGTCCATCAATCGAGCAATAGAAGAAGGTGGCCTGCTCTGTTGAAACCCCTTTTTATATTCTTTTTACATCGTTTGGAGACTCGGGTGCATCAGCTTCTCTTACCTAAGGAAGAGATGGTACAGAGATGCATTATGCAAGGGAGGCGGTTTGGTGCTCTAAGGATTGCTCTGTTGAGAATTCCTGGGTCCTGCCATTTTCATAGATGATACTTTGGCACAAACCATCTACCTCAAAATTGTTGGGTACTGTACATACACCCCTTCTTCGGAATCGTATTCCTTAATGGCATTAGTCTTTTACAGTAATATAATGCACCCTGTCACATTGCAAAAAGTGTTCAGAAATGGTTTGAGATACATGACTGGGTTAAGTAGGTTGGATCATTTTGCTGAGTTATTTTATAATACATTATGCCAGATTTTTATTTCTTTCTTTAATTAGAAATTTTAGAACAACACAGCTTTCAACTAATGTTAACTACTGTACTGTAGCTTTACACTTGCATTTACATTACAATTCATTCATTCATTCATTTTCTATACCGCTTTATCCTGTGTTCAGGATCGCGGGGACCTGGAGCCTATCCCAGGAGACTCAGGGCACGAGGCAGGGTACACCCTGGACAGCGTGCCAATCCATCGCAGAGCACACACACACACACACACACACACTCATTCACACACTATGGTCAATTTTGGAACGTCAATTAGCCTAATCTGCATGTCTTTAGACTGTGGGAGGAAACCGGAGTACCCGGAGGAAACCCACCAAGCACGGGGAGAACATGCAAACTCCATGCACACAGAGACGGGAATGCCTATCAAATTAGCTCATTAAATATAAACTAATTATGCTAATTTTTGCATTTAAAATAATAGAATACTGACCAAATTTGTCGACTGCTATGATTGCAGAGGTGGTTGGAAAGAAAAAAAGGAGCTAGTGTTATTAAATTATCAACTAAGTGAACCTTCAAGTGCATACAGTAGGTGTCAAGTAACGAAGTACAAATACTTCGTTACCTTACTTAAGTAGAAATTTTGGGTATCTATACTTTACTGGAGTAATTATTTTTCAGCCGACTTTTTACTTCTACTGCTTACATTTAAAAAATAGCCTCGTTACTCTATTTTTATGATCAGAACGCGCAACCCCCCGGTCGCATGATAAGAACGCGCACAACGCACCCCCCCCCCCAGTCGCATGATCAGAAAGCGAGACCTTAATGCTTTTGTCGCCCCTCACGGTACTTTTACTTTTATATTTTAAGTAGTTTTGAAACCAGTACTTTTAAACTTTTACTTACTGTAAGTAAAAAGCTTGGGTTGATACTTCAACTTCTAAAGAAGTATTTTTGAACCCTAGTATCTATACTTCTACTCAAGTATTGAATGTGAATACTTTTGACACCACTGGTCAAGTGCATAGGAAAGGGAGAGATAACAGGTTTCCTGAAGCAGGTTCACACTAATAAATGTGTCTCATTAAGAACTTCAAGAAGATTTTCAAAGATACTTACACAAAAATCCCCAAACATGTTATAGCTTTTCACTGAAAGGCCAATAGTCCAAAAAAAAAAAGTAATCCTCACAAGTACAAATAACCTGGAAAATATGTAGGACACTTTTATATGACTGACAAATCCCATGTGGAAAACAGTATTGTAGCCCAGAGTGCTGGTCACTGTTTACATGGGCCTCATGTCAATCTTTTTACACAAGAGAAACAATTAAATAGTCTTTCTTAATCACTTAGAGCAGATTCACAAATTAAATGTCAGCACTACATATGGATATGATTTACACACATCATTTACATATAATGTAGTGAGATAGTTATTTTATTAATTTTTAACCATATGTAGATGGAAAATGTATGTGCTCTCTCTCTCTCTCTCTCTCTATACAGTACGGGCTAAAAGTTTGGACACACCTTAACAAAAAAAGGTGAAATAACTGAAAACATGTTTTATATTCTAGTTTCTTCAAAATAGCCCCCCTTTGCTCTGATTACTGCTTTGCACACTCTTGGCATTCTCTCGATGAGCTTCAAGAGGTCGTCACCTGAAATGGTTTCCAACAGTCTTGAAGGAGTTCACAGAGGTGTTTAGCACTTGTTCGCCCCTTTGCCTTCACTCTGCGGTCCAGCTCACCCCAAACCATCTCGATCGAGTTCAGGTCCGGTGACTGTGGAGACCTTTTTTTGTATTTTTTTGTGTAAGTATTTAACTCCACATGTGTTCATTCATAGTTTTGATGCCTTCAGTGAGAATCTACAATGTAAATGGTCATGAAAATAAAGAAAACACATTGACAGATAGATGAGAAGGTGTGTCCAAACGTTTGGCCTGTACTGTATATCTATATATACAGTATATGTGTGTGTGTGTGTGTGTGTGTGTGTGTGTGTGTGTGTGTACAGTATCTTCTTCTATACATACTGTATAATAAAACGTAAAGTTGCCATGTCTGTACATTGTGAGACAGAGATATAAAGTTTCATAAAATAAAAGATATTTCCGAAAAAAATATTTAGGCGGACGTAAGATCAATATGATTTTTGGAAGTTTTGTCTGTCTGTCGATCTGTTTGTTTGTGTACGCATCACGTGAAAACTACTGAATGAATTTTAATGAGGTTTTCACAGGAGTATTTGGCCAAACATGAGGCTACAGTATATTATAGTTATATACAGTTATATTATACTTTATATAGGTTTTGTTACATTGCAATCAGCCCATGGGAATAGAAAATATGCAAATTTGAATTTAAATGGAAAACACCCTTACAAAAAAAAAACCTTTAAAAAAACTTTAGTAAATCTTAAAATTCAACAGATGGCATTGTGCATTTTTAAAAAATGAGCTTATGTGGGTGCAATTAAATTCCATGTGGACGGGCACATTCAATATAAAACTTAAACCATCTAACCAAGATCTTTGGTGGGTTTCCTAGAATAGTAAATGCACTTCCCAGATAAAAAGTCAGCATAAGAATTTAAATAAGTAAAGACACTAAAAGTTTTGATTAGATAATTACTGTGATTAATATGTTTCAGCTGCAACAGTTCTTTTAACTCCAGTTGATGCATCAAAGAGCTTCTAATTTCCTAAACCACCATATTAAGATATCTCATATCTCATTCTGGGGGAAATGATACTTTGCTTTAATGTGTTTCAAAATGCTTGCATTTCTGGCCTGTATCAAGCAAAGAAAACAACTAAGAATATTGCTGAAATGACAGGAATTGGCCATTTGTGGTTGTTTGGGAACCTTCGACTTGGATGAATCTTCTTCACATAAATGTTTGTTATGTTCACTATAACACCATGGGTCACAGCTTAAAAACTCCTGAGAGCTCATTACAAAGGAATCCAGTTGACACACAGAAGTCTAATGTCTGCCACTATAATAAGAAGAGTACACATGTAAAATGGTTTGACTTTTTTAAAGAGAAATTTAATGATAATAAATCAGCAAATGCTACAACCGAAGGTTTATTCCTGTCACAGTGTTCCTGGGTTAGAAAGCGATTACTGAACACAAAGGAATGAATTCACAAGCTTGTTTCAGCTTGTTTTTCGGCAACTTTCCATTATCCAATACATATTGCCATAAACATCAAACAAGTTTTTTTTTTTTTTTTTTTACCATGCGTGCACAGGTGTGAAAAATAGTCTTAGTAAAGTAAATTGTTACTAGACCTTCACTGATATCATAGATGCCCAATATTGACAATGACAATGGATCTTAATTTCCAAGGATTATGACAACACAACCCATTTTTACAGAATGTCATGCACGTTTTTGTGCTATTTTATGAATATTTGTTTCCATATATTTTTTTTCTTTTCACAGGGAAAACCTTTTAATTCACTCCACCCTAGTCCAATCAGTATTGCAATGGTGTATCCTTTCATTAGTGTTTGTGGGTGCACGAGGGTCCTTGAGAACACAATTAGAAGCATTTCCATGGAAAACGATTGAGAACTGTGGGTTCTCTTTTGCCCCCTTAGTGTTGATATGCAAACCTAAATGTCCTCAGGGCAATGATGAATACTGTGTTTTGAGGGAGACAGCTGCCAGGACCAGCAACCTACAACTACGTCTGAGTAATGGAATAAAAGACAAACCCAACACCAACAAGTGCTGGTGCCAGTGCAAAAGACTTAATTTTAGGTCTGTTTTTTATATGTATTTATTTTGCTATCCTGTTCCATAATTAGCACAGTCTGTGGCACTCATCCGGAGCCAGGCGTTAATTCTGAGCCATCATAAAACATAATCCTTCAACCCCATACCCTCATGTTAATCTTCCCAGTACTTTTTTTCTCAGGAATCCATTCTTCATCCAATCTGCTTCACTCACCCCAAAACACTTCACTTCCCCCTACATGCACCCCTCAGCAGAAGTCTAATTGAGGTGCATCCACTTAAAGAGACTAATCCAGGCAAACAGCAAAGACAGGCGATGCAGGAAAGCCCGAGTTTATATAATAAACCAGGTTAGCATTTTCTTTATAGCCCATTTTACAGTTCTAAAGGTAACCAAAAGCATTTTCTTGGATGGCTTCATCGTGGGGGCTTAACAGGGGTTGACCTATTTCTGTCCAACAATCTAGCCAGGAATTTACCTTTTAGCCTAGCATTTACAATCAAAGATAAAGTTCTTTATTTAGGAGATCTGGATGATATCCCTGGCCAGCAGTCCAGTTGAACAAAATAGGGTGGCATACGTTCCATCTGTTACAAATCACAGCAACACTAACAATTATAGGGGAGTCTATGTATGATTGTTATGTGATAGACTGGTACTGTAAGTGGGTAAATTAGGGAGAATTTTAACTTGAACCAAAGCAAATTCACTTTAACCAGCCAATTTAATTTGGTCAAACACATTATTTAGCTTTGTGAGTTGATCTATCACTCCTTATGTTAAAGCCTAGCCAGTTAAAAGCCAATATAATGAATAGAGGGAGCGTGGCGCATTGGTACTTTTCCCAGGTACCAATCGAACCAAGGTTCGATTCCCAGGCAATGTCCAAACCCCAGCCGCAGTGCCGGACCCAAGCCCAGAAAAGATTGCGTCAGGAAGGGCATCCAGTGTAAAAACCTGTGCCAAGTTGAAAGACAAACAACAACATAATGAATAGAGGGAGCAATAAATAAATAAATAATCGACAAAACACTTAATTCAATAAGGTAATATTTGCTTCCCTTTTTCATCGTTTTGTAGCTTTGTTTCATGTACAGTACCTTTATGTGCCTATTGCTTACATGAGCATGTGCTTCTTCTTTTGTCCTTTTGTAGATAACAAACAGACTTCATACTGTATGACTGCTTATAGAGAAAAACTGCCACGGGTTTGTAAAACGAAAGAAGTTCCTGTTTTAGCTGAGCTACTGAGCAATTCTAACTGATGTCTTCACTAAACACAGGATTGATTGCTAACCTGGACTAGATTATTTCTTTAGAAATGCTGTGCATTCTGAGAGGCGTCTCACTCAGCAGCTGAAGCCTCCTGAATAAAGTACCAGTTAAAATAAACCAGACCCTCCCACAATCCTTAAGGATGAAGTCCTGATCCTCTTTCAGCGCACATCTAATTCTTTCAACATCCCAAATAGACCACGGAAAGCAGTGGCTTCTACACATTTATCCCCACTGAAACTCTATAGTTTAGTCATTGTATGTTTTGTGTATTGTCTGTTCTCTGTGTTAGCTGGTCAAACCCTGATCCATCACCCTCCCCCAGCCTCTCACCTGCTTTCAGTTAGTTTTAGAAAGATAGTGTTTCTCAAACAGAGAGTGTTTAGCTAGTGCTTAGTGATTAGGATCGTTGGCTTGAGTAATAGTTGCCATTACGAATCTTCAATACAGATTTACCAGGTTACTTTTAGCATGTTACATTGCATTAAAAAAAGGAAGAATAATTAGTAAATGGGACAAAACCAAATGCTCAGAAGGTAAAATGTTGATTAAAGTATTGTAGAATAGCAGATCCTATACTATATTACCTTTTGCAGATGCAACAAAAATATCAGCATTGTGTTATGAGTTCCTTCTAGATACTGTATTTCTTTGGATATTCTCTTATATTTGTATATTCTGTATAATGTCTAAATATATTATTCTGTCTTTGTAATGTGTTTGAATTGGAATCACCTTGTAAAAATGAAAAATTTAAATATCTTCAATACCTAAGACTACCTCATTATCTAAGCATAATACAGACTAATAGAATAGAATAGAATAGAATAGAATAGAAGAGAATATCTTCACTGCCATTGTGCATGTTCAACAACATTAGATTCACTCCCTCTGGTGTATACACCCATGCTAAACAGACACAAACTAAAACAACACAATAAAAATGCCATATAGTATAAACAATACATTAAAAAAATAAAATGTAAAAGACTATAAAAGACTTAATATTGTACATGATTATTGTACCCTCCAATTTCACAGTATGTTTTTTAGTTATTAGTACTATTACTTTCATTAAAGTACTCAGACATACTGTAGACCATATTGTCAATAACTTTATTCACCATACTGTTTGTAGGTCAGTAAAGTTATTGCAGGACATTTATGCTAAAATATTTATGAATTCATTACAATATTAAAATGTTGTTTTTTTAATAACCCTAACCCTAACCCAACCTAACAAGGGGTCGCCACAGCGGACTATCCAGTCCGCACTACAACTTGGCACAGGTTTTACGCCGGATGCCCTTCCTGACGCAACCCTCCCATTTTATCCGGGCTTGGGACCGGCACTGTATCCAGTGCCTGAGGTTTGGGCACTGGCTGGAATCGAACCCGGGCCTTCCGCATGACAGGCGAAACACCCCTACCACTGAGCCACCACCTACATTACTTTATGTCACTTTAATAGGAATACATTTAACATTGTCAATCCTGCAGTTATTCAATAGGACAATGATGTGGCATGGACAGTGGGGGCTCAGGTGGTTGAGGCTCTATTTTGCATGTTAGAAAGTCAGGGTTTTGAGCCCCACCACTCCTGGGTTGCCGCTATTCGTTCCCTGGGCTAAACCCTTAGCCCTACGTCCATACAAGTGTCACTAGCACAAGTGAGACCCAACAACGATAAAGAATGTTAGGTGAGAATGGTATAAAGTGGAGAGTGAAAGGGCCGATCAAGATTGAAATGCCTGGAAATCCATTTGTGCCGTGGCCTACACTCACTTGGTGAGGATGGCTTAACAACAACAACGAAAATATGCAGTAATTATACAGATGTGACAGAATGAGGAAGACAACAATTTCAGTGACATTAATGCGATGGTCTGTTGTTTAGGAACATTTTAGAACAAAGAGTTCAAGGGGTTGACTCAGTCTTTAAATTCTCTACATCGCAATCCTATTAAGCATCTGTGGGATGTGCTGGAAAATGACATGTGATGCAAGGAGGCGCCCACATTCCAACTTATAGCACTTAAAGGATCTGGTGCTAATGTGTTGGTGCCATGTACCCCAGCACACCTTATACAGTAGGTCTAGTTTGACGGATAGATACAGTAGATAGATAGATAGATAGATAGATATCAGTAAGGTAGTGTTGATCAGGCTATTGGAGCAAACCATTAGTTAAATTATGAATAATGTATTTCCTATTTCTCAAAGCCAACTTAAATAAATGAATTAATTTAATTTAATTAATTGTTATTTCTATATGGCTTTTAACATTTGTCATTGTCATGAAGCAGCTTTACACAATCAAAAGCAAATTATGGAAATTTGTATGAAATATGAAAAATGTGTATGTATCCAAATGATTAAATAGTCCCTGTCTGAGGGTAAGGGTAGTTCAGTGGTTAAGGTATTGCACTATGGTTTGCAAGGTTCCAAGTTTAAACCTCATGACCACCAAGGTGCCACTATTGGGCCCTTGGGCAACCAGCCGAGGCCAGGACCATCTTCACCACTTTCCAAGCAGACCACACAGAGCATCGATGCGATGACATCTCCAACCAGAAACGTGGCACCAGAACGAGTCAGAAGGTCCAGAGGGCAGAGGGGGTCTGGATCACGGGCAGCACAGGAAATGTGAAAGATGTTTTTTTGAAAAATGTTTTTTTTCTGTATGTAACTCAACAGAGAGAGAGACAGGGAGAGATAACAGGATAAGGAATGAGTACTTTATTATCATTCAAAAATTGATATTGCACATTTAAAACAAAATTAAATTGCAGTTGACAGATATTGACAAGGAAGAAAAAAATACTTATAAGAAACTTATATATAACTGTATTTCACAGTAAATGCAATTACTGGAAATATGTTACGTAACGATTAATACTATATTACACGAACAAAAAAATTGGAAATAGGAAAGAAAAACATCTTTGGTTTGACTTTATTCTGAAATAGGTAGTAACTTTGTAGTGTTGTAAAGCTCGCTGCTTACATCAATGCTTTGGCATCTAGTTCACATCTCTACTGTATCTATGGAGCTGTAACTTTTCTTTTCTTTCAGCAAGATACTTCCCATGTGACTTCTTTTCTAAAAACTTAAATCTTCTTAAATCTTCCTTTTCAATGTCCATCCACGAGAAGTGTATCGAGGGTATCGTCTGCCCCAGGAATGCTGCATGACTCCTTAAGGACCCTTAAAGGAGGAGGCTCTGACTCCCTTTTGTGTCAACACTCTGTGATTTAACCCCATCAGTAAGGAATGGAAATGCTACCACACACTGTTGCTCTGTGTCGTATTATTTAGTTTTGTGGTTTCACTGATGAAATATAATGTTTATTGGGCACTGCTTTGTGGGAATTGATATCGTACCTGAACATTTTTTCTCAGATAAGAAAGGAAGAACTATTCCAAACATTTTGTTAGAGTGTTTTGAACTGATGGTTCTTGGTTAGTCTGTGATGTCATATGCCTTAAATTATTTATGCATTTACTATGTATTAGGAATGCAGCATTGCACATATGAACATGTACTGTATGTAAATGAAGATTCAAGACTTAGGAGACATTATTTGCTGTTTGTTTGGAATCTCTGAGTGATTAAGAAAAAAGATGAACAGGTAATACAAGAATAATATAAGAATAAATAGAAGAAGGATTTAAGCTAATGTAATAGACTATAACACTATAACATTAAATTATTATTATTATTATTATTATTATTATTATTATTATAACGATTATCTAGTATTCAACCCAATTCCCTTTTATTTATATAGTGCTTTTATCAGTAGTCATTGTCACAAAGTAGCTTTACAATATAAGAAGCAAATCTTGTACACTCTGACTTTTTTAAGACATGATCCCCAGATATTGATCTATTGCACTTAGATTTTTATATTGCACTTGGTTCTTTTTCGATTAATAAGTGTAGGATCGTGAACTCAAAACCAGATACTGGTTATAGCAGGATTCTTTTTAATCTCTGTCATATGGAGACCCCTATATGACAGAGATTAAAAAGAATCCTTATGAATCACCAAAGCCTCATGAAAACTCAACAAGCTGTCAAAAACCGTTCAAACTCTCACAGTTTACCACCCAATTGTTGCAAAGTACAAAGGGGCATTTAAGTCAAACTGGGACTTTGGATTGTGCAGAATAACAGAACACAGATACAGTATGAGAGTAAAAAGTAGCTTTAGTCGTCTGTGTAATCTGCTGCTACACTAATGCACTAATACCAGCATTTCATAAGTGCTTCTCAGTACGCAGAGCCACGATCGGACTGCCTGGTTTACGTTTGAAATGCTGGCCTCCCAGGAACACTTTTAATGGCCCAAACATGTGGAAATAACTTGGAGCGAGGTAAGGACTATATGGCGATGTGGCAACATCTCTCCTGCAATGTTCCTGCAATGTGCAGTTCCTAGAGACAGACCCGTCTCTCACAAGTTGACGACAAGTTATTCAACAATTTCCAAGCATCAGGTGTTCTACTTGCTGAATGTTCACAGGAATGACTGCAGTGGGCTCCGAGCCACCTCGGCTGAGATCATCATTTACCGACGGATGGCTGTCTTTAAAACGTCTGCACCATTCCGAGGTTTTACTGCAAATTGTAAAGACTTAATTACTGTATGACTCCTTTTCACTGAAGGACGCTGCTCACATACTGTATTACAACTGGATTTGCTGTGGACTTGACAGTAAAGTTCAATTCAATCCGATTCCATTTTATGTGTACAGTATATTGCTTTTAGCAATTGTCATTGTCACAAAACAAACAAAATTATGGAAGTTGACATTTACAGTATATTCTGTTTTGCCTCAAGGTTGTGTTAATAATCATTCTCAGGTGTGTGTAGTTTTAGCTTTATTATGTGCATTATTTCTGCTGTTTATTTTTTAGTCATTTTAAGTCCTAGTATTGTCCTTGTTTCTACATCGGTTTATCTTTGTATGTTTAATAAAGACAATAAAAATACAGTTTGTGTCTAAATCCTGCCTCAACTGTCTCCTCCAACAGAGGACAAAAATTTTGTACAAATGAAACGTTTGTTAAAAAAAAAAAACTTTATCCTGTATACAGGGTCACAGGGGGCCTGGAGCCTATCCCAGGAGACTTATCAGGGTCCCAATCCATTGCAGGGTACACACACATACACACAAAACGGGCAATTTGGGAATGCCAGTTAGTATAGCTAATCTGCAGGTCTTTGGACGGTGGGAGGAAACCAGAACATGCAGAGGAAACCCACTAAGCACAGGAAGAACATGCAAACTACATGCACACAGGAACATAGACCATACATGCAGGAATTGAACCTGGACCCTGTAGGTGCGAGAAGACAGTGCTAACCTCTGCCACTGATCTAGTTGCTATTTTAAAAAATCTATTCTAATTTTACCTTTTGTTTTTGCAGATGTAATACGTTGCCTGAAATGCGTTGGCATCACCGGCATGTAACTATGTACTGAAACTGGAGATGTGATTATTCTCAGATCTCTGAAGTCTTCTTCAGAAGTTACTGTGTTGCATATTGTTTTGTGTGTTTTGATGGTGTTAGAAACCAGATGAAAAAAGCACAGAGCTTATTAATATAAATGAGAAAAGGAAAAAATTCGATAGATGAGAAAATTATAGACATTTCATCTTGTGATAAATGATTTTTTTTTCCCACTGCAGTGATGTGGCCTATTGAAGGCCACTGCAGTTGTAATATGTGACACTAAACAGCATTCCCTCGAGTAATGCTTAAGTAAAAAAGATTTGTAAAGAGATACGTGATATATCTTAGATTGGTTCATTTTAATGGCTTCCATACAACTAAATCAAATGACATCTTTATCAAGGGTGACTGTTTCATCACAAACACGGCCAAATCTTAGTAATAAAAATCGCTGACGCACTTTTGGTTTATCTGCCTGCTCCTATGCATCTTTTTCCCACTCTTTCATAGTATTTCTGGCAATGTGCATGTTAATTTACTTTTGATCCTGCTTGACACTGCATAACCAATAAAAGACTATCCTGACAGATGAAGGAACCATTTTCATATGTCACACATAAGAAACATAATAATGTGATGAGCCAAGTGTTGAGCATTTTATGGTCTATAAACTGTGGTAAGACTTGATGTGGTCCAGTCAGCATTCCCCCCCCCCTGCCCAAGGAGAGGTGCAGAGGTGGAAAGTAACGAATTACATTTACTCGCGTTACTGTAATTGGGTAGTTTTTTTGTGTATTTCTACTTTTTAAAGTAGTTTTAAAAATCTGTAATTTTAATTTTACTTAAGTACGTTTTGTTTGAAGTATTGTAATTCGCTACATTTTAAATCATATTCGCTACTGAGTAAAAAATAAATGAATGAAAATTATAAAATAATACAAATATTATGCTTTGTATAAATGCTCCGTTGTGCCGCGTGTGTGTATCATGTCCTGATCGCGCGCCGCTCCAGACTCCACTCCAGGTTTTCTGACATCAGCATCTTCCTGACCTTCCACACGGTCGCTTCCGCCCTGAGAGTGACGTCATCGACTAGCACGACCATGTACAGTATAACCCGGAGAGAGACGCAGGAAAGAGGTTGTGATTTTGGCGTTTTGATATTTGGTTGTGTATTCCGGTTTTGACTTTTTGTCTCCAATTGACTTTGATTATTGCTTTGTCCCTTTGGTTTGGTTGATCTTTGTATATATTTGTAGATAATTTCACTGTTTTTGGTTTAGGGAGTCCGGGAAGGTACCTGTATTTTTGTTTCTGGGGTTTTTTTCTTGTTGTTTTTTTTTTGCAGGTAATCTAGCTACTAAATATAAATACCATTTTGTTTATTATTTTGGCCTGGGTCCATCCTGAATCTGATCCTCCTCCTGAAGGTGTTCCTTCAGTTAAAAACAACTAGTTTGAGATTTATATCTGCTCATCTTTTTTGAACTACGCTAGAATGCCTCATCCCACCCCCGCTGTGTGTTTTTTTTTTTTTTTTTTTTTTGATATTTAACAAAAGCAGAGCCAGATCAATATACAATCGACACCCACAGCAAACATTTAAACACAAACAATAATCTGTTAATATAAGAGTGAACATGGAAACACCCAAGGGCAAAACAATTCAGCAAAAGAATCACCCACACTGTTAAAAAAATTTAAATAAAAAAGGAACTCGGTAACTTTTACTCTGAGTAAATTTTTTAATGAGCTACTTTTTACTTTTACTTGAGTAGATTTTTATAATGGTAACTTTACTTGTACTTAAGTAAAATTTCACTGAAATAACAGTACTTGTACTTGAGTACAACATTTTATTCCTCTTTCCACCTCTGGATAGGTGCACTATGGAGCATAAAGAATAAATAAAGTAGATACTGAACAGACAGAAAATCCCCAACGGTTAGACAAACATGTGATTTAAAGATGAGACGGATAAATGATTCCTCAAAAACGTCTGATCCTCCACAGGCTTGACTTTACTAAATCATGAAGTTCATACAGTATAAAATATAAAGACAGTATTTCATACCCACATTAACCCTGTGTATATGCTTTCAGAGTAATGCATGCATTTTAAGTGATTTGAACTCTACCGCCACCTGCTGGTCAAAAACTAATCTGTGAAGAAATGTGGTTCTGTAGTGTCAGAACTCTTTTTATTTCCATGAGCTCCCTTATGCTATAAATAAAAACAGATTCAGTGCTTTTCCTATTATCTTGATTTATTGAAATGATTATTATAAGTGATATTTATTGCTTGCATTAATTCATCTTTTCAGTTCAGCAGATACAGTATAAAGTCTGAGTCAACAAAAAAATAAGTTTCTTAATAAATTTAAGTGCCTAAATATAAAAAATAATATTAAGTGCAATAAAAAAATACATTGGAGGAGAATGATTTAAAAAAAAAAACTCTGCAGGGAACCCGTCAGGACCCGGGGACTTACCAGATTGCAATGATGAGAACTGATTTCCTCTTGTGATATGGGCTCTTCTAAACTTAATCTAGAATCAGGGGACAGTGTTGGGATATCTAGTTGAGTCAAGAAATTCTCAACTGAACTATGGTCCTTTGGGAACTCAGAAGTATATCGTCTTCTTAATGAGACTAAGTGCTGGTCGTCAGCTCCTCCAGTTGTGGTTAGTTTGTTCCATCAGGTGTTGAAGGACATATTGGTGGAACGTTAAATAACTGGTTAAATAAACAAACAAATCCTAATCTACTGATAATTAATGATGTTGGTGCAACTGTTGTATAAAAGTAATATTACACTTGGGGTCATGCTGTTGTACTGAATATCTACATGACTGTGATGCCTTTGGCACTCAGGCTGCACCCACTTGCTGATAACCAGCACAACAGCACTAACTCTCTTGTGTGGTATTGCTTAATAATAAGTTTAACACATATGATGTATTTTTTAATGCCCTGCTGGGAAGAAGAAAAAAAAAGGACATCAAAAGAAGACTTAAGATGTAAGACTTTAAGATGACCAAACAGCTTCAACTTCAACAGCACTTCCTCCCTGATTCATGATGTTTTGGTTAATGCACACATCCTTTATGCAAACCCATCAGTTCTACAAACAGTAGAATGCCAATGGTGGATGAATGTTTTTTAGCCTTGGTGTTACTGTGGTTCACTTCCCTGCAGTAATCAGCCAGAGACAGGAGAAACTATTCGGCGTGATTATAGATTCCAGCCTTTCATTTGAAGCTCATGTAGATAATATCACCAGGATAGCATTCTTTCACCTCAGAAATATCGCCAAGATAAGAAATATATTGTCGCTAAACGATGCAAAAAAACTAGTTCATGCTTTTATCACTTCTAGGTTGGACTATTGTAATGCCTTACTGTCTGGTTGTTCAGTTAGGTGCATAAACAAGCTTCAGCTAGTCCAGAATGCAGCAGCGAGAGTCCTCACTAGAACCAGAAGATATGAGCACATCACCCCTATCCTATCTTCACTGCATTGGCTCCCTGTGAAATTTCGCATTGATTTTAAAATACTACTCTTGACATATAAGGCATTAAATGGTCTCGCGCCGCAGTATCTGAGCGAACTGCTAGTGTCTTACGATCCGCCACGTCTACTTCGGTCAAAGGATGCAGGCTGCTTATCAGTACCGCGTATTATGAAAACTACAGCTGGGGGCGGAGCTTTTTCTTACAAAGCCCCAAAATTATGGAATAGTCTTCCAAATAGTGTTCGGGACTCAGACACAGTCTCAGTGTTTAAGTCTAGGCTCAAAACCTATTTATTTAGCCAAGCATTTTTATAAATAGATTTGCCATAAGGTAAAGGAGCAGATCTGGGGGACTCATGGACGTAGAGTATTATGGTGAACTGGTATGTTTAGATGCTGTCTTCCTCACTCTCATTTGATCACTCAGGTTTGTTGACGGTGAGGTGATTGTTTGCTTTACATCTCAGGGAGCCCTCATGTTTGTGTTTCCTTCTGGCTCTCCCTTTAGTTATGCTGTCATAGTTAGTCCTGCCGGAGTCCCTGCTTGCACTCTACAGTAAATATACATTCATATTATACATTGTGACTGTGACCGTACCTAATTGCAATCTCTCCTCCTCTTCTCTTCCTCCCCCTCTTTCTCTTTCCTCTCTCCCCCTGTCTCCCCCTTTCACACTTTCTCTCTCTCTCTCTCTCTCTCTCTCTGTCGAGCTACACATGTGGTTCCTGAGCTGCCAGTGATCCAGACTCCCTCTGCCCTCCGGACCTGTCTGATCCATCCTGGTGCCCCGTTTCTGGTTGGAGGTCTCGTCGCATGGATGCCCCGTGTGTCTCTTTAGGATGTGCCTGGTGTCTGGGGATGATTCTATCTACTTAGAAGATGGTTCTGGCCTCGACTGGTGTTAGCAGCTGTTTCTCTGAGGACTTGACAATTCGATAGTTCAGGACTGGAACTTTCTACAAGTCTATCTGAGTCTCCAATAACTACTGGACTCCATTTTACATCAAGTATTATAACATCAATTAACATCAACTATTATAGCTGAACCTAACACTTAACACTGTATAAATGCAGATCATTTCCTGCTATCTGTTTCACCCAGATGAGGATGGGTTCCCTGTCGAGTCTGGTTCCTCTCAAGGTTTCTTCCTATTACCGTCTCAGGGAGTTTTTCCTTGCCACTGTCGCCCTCGGGCTTGCTCACCAGGGACTATCTGAACATTTTGACTCATACACATTCACATTCCATACAAACTTAAATAATTCTTTTGATTGTGTAAAGCTGTTTTGAGACAATGTCAATTGTTAAAAGCGCTATACAAATAAAACTGAATTGAATATTATGAGACTAAAGGATAATTACAGAGTTTCTAGAGTTACACCACATTTTCTTGCATTGAAAAATAACCAGAAAACCTGTTAACTCATAACAAATTTCATTGAAAAGACTAATGGCATTTTAAAATTCTTATGAATTTTACTTTTATCACAGAGATAAAATTTAAAGTTAAGTATTGTAAGTTAAGTTCGTAATCTGGATTACTTATACTGTATCTTTAGAGACTTTTTCAGGAGAATTTGTGTTTGTAAAAGATGTACACTCTGAATTTGACAGAAGCTTTCATCTAAAGAAAAAGAAATAAAATTTTAAGCAATCATGATAGTTTGACCTGGGATTTGAAAGGTCTGAATTCTAACTTGAGGTTTTTCAGGTACGCATGACGGTGTATGAACAGCACAACAACTTCAAACTACAACAATACTGCGGATTTCAAAACTATAAAATAACACATATGGAATTAGGTAATTACGTAACAAAAACAGCAGTTAGTTGTTATTTTAAGACACAGAGGTCGGCCTTTCTGTAATAGTTCTTGCAAGAACTGTATTGTCAAGTGTATTGTCCAGGGTGTACCCCGCCTAGTGCCCGAAGTCTCCTGGGATAGGCTCCAGGTCCCCCGCGACCCTGAACACAGGATTAAGCGGTATAGAAGATGAATGAATGAATGAATGAATGTTTTCTATGTTCATATCAGACAAAGCAAAAACCAGCACTATCACACGTTCTGAACTTTAATCAGGATGGAGGTGTGCACGTTATTAAGCGCGGGTGTAAGACCCTTAGAACTGTGATAACCAAAGACCACACAAAAGTAGAAAACAGCTCTTCTGACAAGATAAACAGACTGCAATGTGATATCAATTAGACTCCCTAAATATCTTAGAGGAAAATAATAAAAGAAGAAGAATGATGTGTGGACAGACAAGTGTGACCAAAACAAGTCGTGTGTAATCAGGGCTCAGAAGAATCTCTTAAGTGGCTTAAAAAGGTCACGCAAAGGTCTGCTTATATTGTAAGTAGCCAGAAGTCAGTGTATGGAACTGACATAACAAAATTATGCAAGAAAAGTTTAATATCTATGGAAATATCATGAAACTACCAGTGAAAAAATGTGAACATTTATTAAAGACAACAAACCTGTGACATTCACAGTACAGTATGTCCAATATGTGTTTTTATGGGCTCTATACTGTGTGAATAACTGTGACTAATTAACTCACTAATTTGATTGGACAAGCAGCATTCCAAGAGTGCTGATATTTAATATAACAGCACTAGTATGTTCCACTGTTTGTATCATTTCACTTGTCTGTTTGCTGCATAGAATTCATTCTAGCATTAATTACATTAAAACTGTTACTACGCTTATAATGGTATTGTCATGGCAACATGCATTGCTCTCTACTGCCTCCCTCTGGTTGCTTTCATTCATCCTTTCATTCTCCATACTGCTTATCTTATAGTGTCACAGGAAGCCTGGAGCCAGAATTCAGGCACTTGATGGTGGGGTGAACCCTGGATTGGGTGCCAGTCCATTACAGAGCACACATGACACAGACACTCACACAATCATTCATACAGTACACTACAGGCATGTCGGAAATGAAACATATATAGGGCTCAGGATTTCACAGTATACAGTAGAGTGACATGTTGTATCCTTTTTCAGCACAACTTACAGGCAATATGATCAATTGAATCTTATTTAATTTTAAGCAACGATACAAACATGACTCAGCAAAAAATAAAAACGTTTTTATTATTGTTTTTGGTTGTTTCTTTGACCAGAACAATAATAATATTCTCATTTTGAGAGTTCTATAATCTAAAATTGACATGTTTTAAAAGTAATTACAGTATGACTTTCGTTCTACCTGACGTATCCGAAAACCCAAATACACAGCCTGTTTGTCTGAAGGCTCCCAGTTAACACACCATCATTGGCCTATGTCACGTCATTGACTAGGCATACTGTAGTATCTTTAATTGAAACATGCAAAATAAATAAAGAAGCAAATAATAAAACTTTGTGGGGTTTGAAGTTTCTGTCAGTGCTCTTAGTTCCCTCAAAAATGGGACTAAATAGGAAAAAATCTAATTATATGTAGGTAAAAAAGATGAAATTAGTAAGACCTAGTAACTCGTAAGTAAGGAATTAAAAGATGTATCAAAGCTTCTGGATCATGGATAATACTTTCCACTTTTATTTACATAAAAACATTTCTTAGTTCCAATTCCAGTGGTAAACACGTACACACTTATTAGAAATAAACAATGTAAAAGTTCTTACCTTTACATGAGTTATACCGCATGTACAAGTTTTTAGCTTAGATTCAACACACAGATATAAAACTCTAAAACACTGCCTAAACAGATCACCTTTGAAGAAAAAAAAACTACATAACTCAACCAAACCGACATCGACATGCTTAACATCAGCAGCTTAACATCGCTAAAAAAAGTCAGAGCATGAGTTAATCCAGTATTCCACTTTCTCTGTCGAAAGCAGCATGGTCAACAATGATGGAATCTTCTTCTTCTTCTTCTATACCGCTTTATCCTCTATTCAGGGTCGCGGGGGACCTGGAGCCTATCCCAGGAGACTTAGGGCACAAGGCGGGGTACACCCTGGACAGTGTGCCAATCCATGATGGAATCTACATAAATAAAATAAAGCTATTGTTTGTACATTGGTCAGAACTGGCTCCTTCAATGACTTCTTTACGTTTCGAAAATTGGAGAACTCGAGAGCAGTCTCAGAAAAATCCTGTTTAATTGTCTGTATGTCTTTTTGTTTCTCCAGCCAGATTTTGTCCCAGCATCACGCCAAACTGACTGGACAGAATTTTTTCAAACTTGGTGCCATAAATGAAACCGAAATGTTGAGTAGAAGTGAAGTTATGAACAGGTTATATGTAACAGCATCTAGCACTTTATTGGACAAATATTTAGATTTTCGCTGAAGGTGGGCGTGGCTAACACATCACTCAACAGAGCGAATCAACACAATAGTTTATCGTGTATACACGATACAGTTGAGAGGAAAGTGACCGGGACTGAGATCTGGAAAGCCGAGCCTCACCGCATTAAATTTCTTATTCAGGCAGTGTATGATGTGCTTCCAAGCCCATCTAATCTACACACATGGAGCATAGTAGAAACACCAGCATGCCCATTGTGTTCCAAGAGAGGCACACTAGAGCACATACTCAGCTGCTGCAGCAAGGCACTTGGAAGAAGGGCGATACTGGTGGAGACATGATCAAGTCCTGAAGACCATCGCTGAAGTTATCAGCACGGGACTGGTGTGGGCAAAGAAGTTTCGACCCTCCCAGAAAACAATCGCCTTTGTTAGAGCTGGGGAGCAGGTAGCCGCAGTCAGAAGAACTCCGGTAGGGATCCTGACTTCAGCTAGGTATTGGCAGCTTTTGGTGGACCTTGAACGACATTGCTGTTACCACCCTGCGACCAGACATGGTACTTGTGTCTGAGGTTACTAAGCAAGTGGTGCTGTTGGAGCTTACAGTCCCATGGGAAGACCGCTTGGATGAAGCCTTTGAAAGGAAACTATCTAGGTACACAAGACTTGTCAGTGACTGTCAGCAGGCTGGGTGGAGAGCGAAAGAGGAGAGCTATCTGCAGTACCACCGAAGAGGCAGAGACAGCCTCAAGATGGCTGTGGCTTAAGAGAGGCCAACCATGGAGTCATGGTAGCTAGTTAGCCATCTGGACACAAGCTAGGGTCTGATCAACCCCAGCTGGGTCACCTGGTTGAGGGTGTATGATGTTGAAAGACCAGAAACACCCAATGATACCAGGAACATCACTGAAGATGTGTCCAGAAGCATCAGTAGATGTATTTACATAGTGTATAGATCAGATAACTGCAGTTATACAGGTATTCCTAATAATGTGTATAAAAAATGTGAAAAAAAAACCTCCCAGATAATCAGATATTTGTTAGTTACAATGATAATTCCATTTAAATTCTACCAACATTAAACCAACAAATTTTTGTGATACAGTAGTGCGTATCTTTTATAGACGAATGGACAACCTAGAAACATGATGCCTGCTGCATATAAGGCATAAAGACACACTAGAAAATATTTACAAATTTACCAAGATACAGTATACCAAAATACAAAAGTGAGGCTAATTAATTTAAAAGAGAAACATGTAAACAATTATTTTTCATATTAAGTCAAAAACAGTATTATTGTTGTAAATATAACGTTTAATCAGTGCTTGCTTCTGTATAAAGATTTCACAAGTGTTTCTTATGAACTACATTAAATTTACTAATGAATTATAATATTATAATATATAGAATTATAATTAAATTAAATGAACTAGATTAAATGAAGACTTATTACCACTCACACCGTTCAGAAAACGGCTATTCATTAGAACACTGAACCATGTAGCAGAAGAAGCAGTTTTATTTTTTTCATATTTAAATTAAAATAATAAAAAAAAAAATTCACATTGTCCAACTATGGGATTACGGTGATTAAGGTATTTTTATCAATGCAAATAAAGAAAAACTGAAAAAGCTGCTGATTGCATCTTAAGTTTAAATGTACTACCTAGCCGTTCAAGTCAAATCGGGATTTGTGATGAAATTTCTCGTGAATGAAGACATTTCCAGAGACTCTAAGCTGCAGTAAAACATCTGAACAGTGCAAACGTTGTAAAGAAGGCCATAGATCTGTGAGAGGCTTGGAGTCATCTCTCTGAATGCCTGGTCCCTGAAAATCAGTAGATTAAAAATCATAGAAACGCATCTGTCTGTGGGAGCGGTAAACACAAGCTTTCAGGAACACCACTTGCACATTGCAAGGACTCTTCTAGGCCATCACTCTAAGCCATTTGCACATTTGAACCAGCATTTCAGATGTGAATGAATCCTGTTTCCAGTGTGCTGAGAAAACTTTTTACCTTGATGGTATCCAGGCACATGTGAAACTCTGGGATTAGAGCATTAGTGTAGAAGGGGATTATATAGTGAAAAAAAAGCAATTATTACTGTTGTAACTGATTATTTTGCACAATCAAAACTCCCGGTTAGACTTGAACGCACCTCTCACAGATGTCATCTCAAATTACTGATCTACACACACGGTAAAAAGATTAAAGCCTTCAGTTAACATTAGTTTAAAAGGCTGGGTATGGACTCTCAATCAAGAGAACAGTTCCTTAATTTTAGCACGCTCTACTGCTTTATAAGAAAAGAACGAGTTTTTTACTTTTCAACAAATGACATACATACCCCCAACACACACACGCCTGCCAACCATTGGGAAAACAATATTAGCCATTAATGAAATGGCCGGAGTTAAATAACTGGGGTGAAACTCATTTACAAGCAAATTTTTTTTAAATATGTAATATTGAAAATCTTCTGTATGAATATTAAAATCTTGTGCATGAACATTCAATATTGAATGATAAATATTTTCAGTACAAACCGTACCTTAAACTAATCTGCACAAAAACAATTTTTTTGTTTGTTTCACCAAAACAGGATAAATACATACTAATCAAAATATATAAGAAAATGTTACAAAGAATTTCTGTGCTTTTTGTTGTAGTTTATCTCGTCCATGTGCTGCATGTAATTTCATTTCTCATTAGAAAGTTATTATTTAAAAAAAAAAAAAAAAAAAAAAAACATACAAAAAGATTCTCCATTGCAGACGCAGAAACTGGAGATGAAGAGCTGCATGTGTCTTTATAAAATCTCTAGTCTTCTCTCAGATAAGCATCTGGAATTTCTTCCTCGTTTCCTGCCACTGCAGGTGAAGTGCTCTGTAGCCTCGGGCTGTCTTCCGCTTTGCTGTCATTTAGTTCTTGTTCTGCCTCAAGGAATCGCCGTCGAGCCTGTTCTACATGAGTTTCTGCTATCTGCAGGTTGGTCTGTGCCGTGGCTGACGCCGCATCTGCTCCTAATCAAGAAAATTGGAAAATACAACATGAACAGCCATGTGTTTTACTTTCAGTTACCACAACTATTCGTTCTGAAACTTCTGAGAGAACTGGAAGAGCAGGCTCATCACACCGGTACAGTCACTCAGTTATCTTAAAATCAACTTAAAGCATACAGTATACTGTTTTAGTAGATTTGGTTTACTGAACTACAGAAATCCCTTACCGGAGTTAAAAGCCACTTCAGCTGCTAGCTTGGACAGATTAACTGCAGTCATCCAGCTTTGTTCAAACTGTTTGCAGTCTTCTCTACATTTGATAAGCTAATCAGAAATGAAAAATCTGTATTTCAATTCATTAAAACAATGTTAATGAACATGCATTCAAGGAATTCATCATTAGAAATCGCTATGTATTGGTTTCTTCAGAAGAATAAGAAATATTTTGCGCACAGAACAAGTTACTGTTATACCTTATTTGAATGTAATTAAGAAAATCTTAGTTCAAATGTCACTTGTTGCTAAAGGCATGGTTATGGCTCTGTGAACTCTCGCACATACACACGGAAAATAAATGATCATCTGTTGCCTGCACTGATATACTGTAGAGTGAATGACAGAGTCCAACTGCACATGACTGATCAACATTTAACACCGTCTCAATTCTGTGGAACGTGTTACCTCCTCACGCTGGCGAACGATCACCTGCCACACCGTGTCCTCATCTGCAGGACTCAGTTTGTTGAAGCTCGCCACATAGCGCTTGTGTAGGGATACAAGTGTGTGAACAGTCTGGAGAGAAAATATACGGTTTTATGCTTTACATCTGTTTTAAGCTAGATCTGAAAATGTGTATTTTAATACCTTTGTATATTGAGTGATGGAGTCCACTAGTGCCAGTGTGGTTTGAGATAGAAAAGTATTGGCACTGTCCGTCACCAGAGATGAGGCTCTACGGATCAAGGCTTCATGGGACACCTTGTCCTGTTCATACACAGTGAAAAGACTAAGATTAGTACTTGGAGACTTTTTTTTACTGTCTGCTGTATCCAAGATACACAAAAATGTTATGGTGTCACAAAAGAATAAGCATGCAGTAATACTAGTGCTTTCATGATGATAAATAAATGCTGCATTTTATTTACTTCAAAAGTAGGAATTATGTCATTTTTGACCGTTTGTCAAAAGATACGTTTGTTTTAAGATACAAATGTCATGAAAAACCACAGATGCTTCTACTGTATGTTTGCCTTTTATTAGACACACACCAGACAGCTAGTGGTGATGAGCAAAGTATGAGAAGCGTTCAACGAAAAACCAGGACTTTCCTTTGAATGAAGGTGTTAAACCGATTGACATTTACAGAAACCTTCAGGCACAGTACGGTTATGAGACGCTTAGCCTCAGTAAAACATATAAAGGATGCAAACAACGTAAAGAAGGCAGCAAGTACACTGCAGTCGTTCCCATTAATATTAAGCGATGGAACGCTGGAACCTTGGAAATCGATGGATAACTTTTCGCCAGCTTGAGGAAGAGACGCATCTTTGGGAACTGTACACACAATCGTTTATACATCATCTTCAGGTACTATGCGAATATGTAGCAAGAAAGTAAGTGGGTGAGTCAAAAATTATCCACACTCTGCCTGTGGAATTTATTTTAATTAACTTTTAGAGAAAAAAAAAATGTGAAAACACTTTGTTCATTTGCCAAAGAAAAAAAAAAAAATATTCCCACATTGAAAAAATGTTTTAGATTGAGCTGCGAGCGATGAACAACACACCGCTGGCTTCACTTCTTCATCAAAATTAAATTTTTGTCATGGAAGGGCTGCTTTCAGAGGATCAAACAGGTGAAAGTCTGATGGAGCAAGATGGGTAAAAGTGTGCAGACCTGCATTGTCATGCAAGATCACAACGCCCTTCGATAGCAGTTCTGTGCATTTAATCCATGCATCATTTATGCAGAAACAATGCACGGTAACGAGCACTTTTAATGCTTAAACCTTTTTTTCTGACAATGTTCCAATAATGGCCCTTGATAATCACAGAAAACTGTAGGCGTCAAGTTTCCAGCTGACAGTTAAACTTTTTTTTGGTCAGCGATTGAGGATGTTTCTACTCCATACTCTGCCGTCTACTCTCAGCCTGAGTAGTGATGAATCCATGTCTCGTCACCATTAATGAATCTCTTTCACCTTCCAAATTTTCATCAGTCCAAATTTTGTTTGCAGTTTTCCAAACACTCTTCTTCCATGATCACTGCACACTGCTCTTCGTTTGTGAGGCATCTATTTTTGCAGGTAAAAATAAACTGTTGTGACACATTCACACCTGCACAGCAGTGACTTGGGACACAGTAGCCTTAAAAAAAGAAAGAGCTGATAAGACAGTGAGGACAACAGAATTTTTAATAAAGCCAGAGTGCAGGTAATTTTTGACTCACCCTCCTGTGTACGTAGCTAATTATCTTCCCAATACAGCTAAACTACTGTACAGTTCATTAACATTTCAGAAACAGAGAGCAAATCAGATGAAGTTTACAGAAATAATCTGTTTAAAAAGTTACAGACAAGCTAATTCAGCATGCAGACAATGATCAACATTACATCATAGCAAAGTGCTTCATCAGGGGGAAAAGTGGACAGTTTTAGATTAAACAGACCTAAACCTAATCCAGCATGCATTTCACCTCCTGAAGAGAAGAAAGAAACCCCCAAAACAAACTTAAAGAAGTCATGGTACAAGCCTGGAAAGCATCACGAAAGATGAACGTAATAGTATAACGATGTCAGTGAGTCACTGGTTCTGCATATTTTCCCTGCTCTGACACACCCAATTCAATTAAAAGAAGACTGTTATTTGGTTTAATCAGGTGTGCTGGAAGCTGAGACAGCATTAATATGTGCAGGGCAGTGATCCTCCATGACCGGAGTTGAGAACCCTGTTGTTTAACACATCTAGAGGTAAATATCGTTGACATTTTGATCTTTTCCTTATAGAATTCAATTATACCGTATGAATTTTATATAAACTGTGACATAAAAGAACCTGTGATCTATGGCCTATGCACTTCTACTAAGCACTGTTGTTTTGCACAGTCCATCTGGATGTTAACAGACTCTTATCAGTCAAAACCACAAATCAAACCTGTACAAAGGGAACAGCACACAGGCCACCAGTGATGCCAAGTGAAATCCAGTTCCTCCTGACTAATGACGGCAGCCTGGTGAGGATCTGACGCGTTGTCATGGCAGGCCTCAGCAAGCTAAGAGCATATCTACAGTATAAACATAAATTATGAGAAAATAAATATTTTGAGTTGTTATTCCATTAGGTGCTAGTTTGACCTTGGTACAGTAACCTGGTCAGACACAAGCATGTGGTCAGTCAACTGAAAACTGAATAATAAATCAGGACCACATTATTACCAAGAACATTTTCTACTTTTTTCCCCCCTCAACAACAATAAAAAAAAAAAAACTTATCATATCCTTTATACTGTATATCATGTATAAATATAACTGTTTGATTTCTACTTGACCAAGTTATTTCTAATGATATACTAATGTTTTATCTGTACTAATGTTTCTGTCCTTCACAGATGATTTCTTTTTTCTGCCTACATTATTAAACTACTTTTACTGATGTTTTGTTTATTTACAGTCAAAATTAGATTAAGCACATTGGGCGATATTGCTTCTTCTTATAGTCATGCCAGTGAAGCATACAGTATTCTACCTGAACTGAAAGAATGACAGAAACCTAACCTGACAAGCCAGTTTCCCTTGATTTTTCTTCATGAAATAGCTCAGAACATTAAATTAGCTTTTATTGTTGCCTGGGCACGCACATGAACTTGCATGCAACTCTTAATTTCTCCCCACATCCCTCCCACAGATGCTGATTCCAAGTAAAGTTCCACTATGTACGTCTGTCTGATGGTTTGCTATAAAAACCTCCATCTCACTGCAAAAGTATTTGGGACTAAGCTTAAAATATTCAGCCTACAACCCTAAATGATCAGACCGATTGATGCCACTCCCCATGTCTTCCCCATGCTTGTACTGAACTAGACCACGTGAAACACTGTATTTATACTGAATGAAACACAATATTCAAATATTTTAAAATATTGATGAGTTGTAAGCCATACTCACTGTTTTGGCATGCATTTAAATTAATATAAACTTGAGTTTCATTGTTTGAATTACATTAAGAAACATTATTTTTCCTTGAAAAAAAGTATCTAGCTTTTTGGATGCACTGTACATGTATAAACAGTATTGTGCAAAAGTCTAAGGCACCATAACTTCACTACATATTTTAGAGAATAACTAAATAAATAACATTACAAAATAATATGTTCATGACGGTAAAGAACACAACATAACATACCAGTTTTCAAAAACTAAGGGAGGCTCCTGGGTTTTGCAGAAAAATAGAAGGAGCAAGTGTGAACAGAAGAGCTCATATTCTCCAGCACAATCAGTAAAACCTAACAGCTGTTTCTGTGCTCACAGTAAGACTACACTGTAACAAATTGATGTAAATTTACAGGACTTTTTTTTTTTTTTACAGTTCCCGACTGTTTTTTCAAAATACTGCACATTACTGTAAAAGAAACAGCATTACAGTGATTTACAATATTCATTCATTTTCTATACCGCTTAATCCTGTGTTCAGGGTCACGGGGGACCTGGAGCCTATCCCAGGAGACTTCGGGCACTAGGCGGGGTACATCGCAGGGCACACACACATACACACACTCACACACCCAATCACACACTACGGGCAATTTAGGAACACCAATTAGCCTAACCTGCATATCTTTGGACTGTGGGAGGAAACCGGAGTACCCGGAGGAAACCCACCAAGCACGGGGAGAACATGCAAACTCCATGCACACAGAGATGGGAATCGAGCCTGGCCGGGGAATCGAACCCAGACCCTGGAGGTGCAAGGCGACAGTGCTGATTTACAATATTTAACTGTAAATTAGATAATCAACACACTTTAATGAAAACTTCAGTAAGTGCAAGTACTTTTGCTGATTTTATGGGCCTCCGAGTGGTGCAGTAGGTTAAAGCGCTCGCCCTATCATCCGGAGATCGCAGGTTTGAACCCCGGGTGATGTTCAATTGGACACGACTAGATTGGGGAGAAAATCGGGGGGAAAGAATTGGGCAGGACTAAAAAAATATATATATATTTTTAAATGCTGTTAAAAATACAAGTTGTCCGAATAATTATTTACCACTAAAATACAGTAAACAGTACAAAATCACAGTAATAAACTGTACATCAATATACAGCAATTTACTGTAGTCTATTTCTACAGTACAAATACTTTAATAAAACAGCATTTTACTGGCAAAACTGCTGCCAGTAATTTACTGTAATTTTACATGAAAATTTGTTTACAGTGTACATAAGAACTGCATATGAGTAATAATTTAAACACAGCTCAGAATATTTGAAGTGAAAACTTTTCAAATTAATCAATAGTGTTAGACACCATTTGTGTAGTTTTCTATGTTGCTTTCTTTACAGGAATGCAAATATTAATGTCTCACACACACACACACACACACACACACACACACACACACACACACACACACACACACACCAATCGATGTAAATTATATTACAATCCCTCAGGACTGACTGGAGGCTTTTGCCTTGCCATCAGAAATCCAACCCTGACAGGGCTAACATCCTCTGTAGTCAGGGGGCGTGGCCTAATATCAGACCTCGCGCTCACCCGGAAACTTCCGACAGAACGTCAAAAAAAAAGTGAACCAGCCAAGTCATAGGACCGAGGTGTATTTACACATAAGCGCCTGTGTACATTTTGACATACGACATATTTCAGGATTTCATTTTTTTCTTAATGTAACAGGACATTAATTAGTCCTGCGCGTTTACAGAAATTATAAATACATACCGTCCAACAGAGAGGACCTTTCTCCCGCACAGCGCCATATTGAACTGAACATAAAAGCTTCAATCCGAAAGTGCGCCCCTAGCGGCACTTTTCATACAGATAAGATATTTATAGTACGGCTCCTCCTCCAAACGCCTTCTCATCCAGAGCTGCTGTCGGCGTCGGTTGGCGAAAGACAGTGCATTACCGCCACCTACTGGTAGTAAATGTAATCTAAAATAATAAATAATCAAATTTTATTTGTTACGTTCACATCCATGCACAGTACAGTGAAATGCTTACACGGCTGACCTAAAAAGGAAATAAATAGCACTAGAGAGTACAGTTAAAAAAAAAAAAAAAAAAAAAAAAAAAATATATATATATATATATATATATATATATATATATATATATATATATATAATAAAAAGTAATATAAGTATTTTATTTTAACTTTAATTTTTATATTTTATTTTATTCTTTCCTAGTTAAATTTACCCCATATTTTATTTTTCATATTTATTTCCTATTCATAGTCTTTTATTTTAAGGTCACGAGCAGTTGTCTAAGCATTTCACTGCATATCGTACTGTGTATGACTGTGTACTATATGTGACAAATAAAATTTGAATTTGAAGTATTAGAATTATCTACATTATCTAAAAATAGGCAGAAAAATGTACAATATAAAAAAAGACACCAAAAAAAATTGAATTCAAATAGAAGATTATACATTATGCCGGATTCATAGACTGTACAGAAAGAAATTATAAACTCTAAGGTATAAAAGTGTGAAATATAGAATATAAAAGTTTAAAATATGTTGTGCGTGTGTGACAGCAGTATAATTGAAACATGGAGTATGAAATGTAATGCTACTGATATGTGTGTTAGCAGCTGTGTGATTGTCCACGTTTCAAAGTACAGTTTGAAATTTATGTGTACAGTATAAGAGCAAGAAGAAATGTGAGTTATGTGCTACATCCTGACCCTGACGTGTGAGCAGGATTTATTGTTTGAATGGAAAAAAAAAAGAAATCTGATTTGTCCAGGCATTTGTACTGTTCTGGCGGAGAGCCCTTGAGAACCTTTTCCTCAGTTGCTCTGTGTTGGCCTTGAGTGAAAACACTTTCCTGACTGCAACAGATAAACCAGTCCATGTTACACAGTGTAGATCAAATTCTGTCAAACAACATATTTTTCTAAAATACTCTATATAAAAATGTTAAATTCTAGCTAGTACTAATAAGCCGGAAAATAAACTGTAATAAAGTATAATATAATAAATACTAAGAAATTAAAGCCAAATATACAACTAGCTTTATACTATTTATACTTTATACAGTTAGCTATGTATTATTTTGTGTAACCATACAGTACATACTAAATTGACTTGTTTTCATTGTTCATCCTGCTGTTCTTTTTTAACCTGCTAAGCATCTCTTTACATTAAAAAACCTTTAAATTACTCATCTAAGATTAGTTTACATAAAATCCATCTTTCCTTTATTTCTTCTCTACAGAAACTCAAATAACCCATTCGACAAACCATTCTAGAGTTTTTTTCTGATATCTTCTTGTAGTTTCTCATCAATAAAATCAACATTCCTTCCTCTTTTCCTCATTTCCCATCCAGTTTCACCAAGTGCAGCAGAAACAAACTGCATTTATTATTTTTATTATTTTCTATTTTTAGTATAAAAAAAATATATTTATTTATTTTTAAAATTTTACTACCATATATTACTTTTTCATTTTTTCTAAGTCTAATTTTAGAAGTTTTTTTCCCCCCTAATTACTCTCATGAACCAGTGGTTTTCTTACACCTACACATCTGTTTAGTCCCAATCCAGTGAGATACTGTTTTCTTATCACATTGTGTATCACATTGTACTTTTACTATCAAACATAGCTGTGAGTTCTACTATGGATATTTTACAATGCCACGTCACGAAGTGATCTTCAACCAAGCTAATTCATGATGTTTTTTTCCATTTACATTTCTTTCACAAAGAGTTGATGAGTCAGCACTATTCTTTCAGATTTTTATAATGTGTTGGACAGTTCTTAACCGTTCCTTAGTTGTGTTCTTATTGTTATTATTATTTCTTTTTAGAAATCTCTCAGTGCTAGGCTTAATGTACGGTATTTTTAATTCATGCTTTCATGTTTGATAATCATCCTTTCTGTTCAGAAGCACGTTTACCATGCAGCTCTTACCCACACGATGTCAGTGTTTCTTCTGCTGATAGGATCACTGCACCACAATTTCTCTCAATCAAATCACGCTGCATTCAGGAAGATGTCCAAACACACCTCTTTATGGAGGTCAGTATGTTGTATTCAGTACACATAAGCAGAGGATATGGAATGGGATTTGAAGATATATTAATGGGCCTGCTGAAATTTAATTAGTTTTACATCCCTATCCACTTCTAAGCTCACCCTGCCCATGCCAATGAAAATGAATCACTACTGATCATCAGGAGATCTTCATGTCCTTCTACTAGGAAATAAGACAGATCTTCATTAATCCTGAAGGTAATTACAGTTTGGCAGCAGCATTGAACACCTGAATATTGAAGACAGTAAATAAACTACATATACAGAAGTACTATGAAGATATACTGTACATGTACAGAAATTAACTTAACCAATACAGAGTTCACATTAAAGTAAGTAATGACCACCTCCAAGATCAAACAGCACTGCATAGACGAGATCAACTATCAACAGTGCTGGAACACTCTGTAACACTAATACTGTATCAGCAGAACACTAATATGTGCAGCTCATTTCCTAGTGTCATTACTGTACATAAGACAAATTCAAGATCTCAGTCATTAATTCCTAGTCACTGGTTTCTGGGGTTGTTTCTAGATTCAGTTTGAAGTATGAAGTATGCTCTGTTCTATTACATAATAATTCCCACCTTACATAAATGATATATATCTTATTATATATCAAACTTAAATAGTTCTTTTGATTGTGTATAGCTGTTTTGAGACAATATCAATTGTTAAAAGTGCTATACAAATAAAACTGAATTGAATATATATACTGTATAAAACAAACTATTATATGCATATGTATATAAGCAAGTATAATTTTTATCCAGGTGGATCAAAGGTCATTTATACTGAATGTACTGTATTTTGACAATAACCACATCTCACTCACACACACACACACACGCACGCACGCACGCACGCACGCACGCACACCAATCAGCCATAACATTAAAACATTGATCATATCAATTATCATGATTGATAGGGCTCTCCCATGCCCACAGGGATGAAAAGCCAACCAGTTTAGTGTGATACCACAGAAAATACAATGCAGTACAAATCACCAGAGTGATGCTGACCTGGCCTTCAAACTCCCCAGACTTTGGTCCAATTGAACACACACGTGTACTGTATGTGTACCCATTCAGGGTGTACTCTGTCTTGTGCCCTGGGTTCCTTGGGACAAGCCCCAGGACCCAACACAGGATAATCGGTATAAATAATAATATTATAATAATATATTATTATATGGTTATACTGTAATAAATGGTTATTATAAACATTAAATATTTAAATCTACTACAACTGTACATTTACATTTAAGCATTTGGCAGACGCTCTTATCCAGAGCGACTTACATTTTTATCTCATTACACATCTGAGCAGTTGAGGGTTAAGGGCCTTGCTCAAGGGCCCAACAGTGGCAACTTGGTGGTTGTGGGGTTTGAACCTGGGATCTTCTGAACCGTAGTCCAACGCCTTAACCACTGAGCTACACCTGTATTGTATTATTGTTAAACATTTTCTAACTACAACCATGACAGATCTAACATTAGATACATACAGTATAGAGTATAGCACAGACAGAACTAGATAACTACCAGATGTTGAGAATAGAACTTTGGTACGTCCTTGTGCACAGATGCAAACATTTAAAGACATTAAAAGAAAACCACAAAATGACTGTTTGACTTGATTGTCATTTACTTTGAATGACCAGGAATTCTGCTTGGTCGGTGCTGTTTAATATGTTTCATGAAAATATTTTATTAGTGTTCCCTGGTGGAAGCAAATATGCCATTAATGTTCCCTGGTACTCTCACACATCAGCGGGTTAGAAACACTTATGCATAGCAATGAATCTTCACACCAGTGAATTGTGTAGTCAGGTCATGTGTTAGAGAGCTCTTTCATAAGTATTCATTTATAACAAATACTGAAACATTGACAAGATGGCATGCTGCTTGTTAGAGGCACACATGAACCAGTTATATAAATATAACAGTAACTTCTGAGCAGGGTCATATGCCCAAATCTCGACAACACTCATAGTGCTTGACAGAGCCTGAACTTTTAATAGGAATGCTTCTCCTCATTTGCAAACCTTTTGTGTTCTGAAGAGATGTGGATATGGAAACATTAATCAAACACATTCATGGCATTAATCAAATCTGAGTCTAAACATTAATCTAAACATTCAAAAGGCATTTGGTTACCAGTTCAGTCATTTATAAAACTAAAATCTACAACTGGATGAAAACTGTCCCCTTTATTCTTAATGAGGAAGTGTGTTGTTACTGTAGATCTCCTTAATCTAATCCACCGAGTCTACACATTCAATCACGCCTCTGCCATTTCACAATGATTTAGAGCAGGAAACATGTTGACGCTTCAGGCTGATGTCATACAGCAGTCTAGGAACACATACAATAGCCAATAACAGCATTGGGCTGAATCTAAGCAGATAATTCAGGGATATACACATGAAAATTGATCCTCCTGCTTATAACCGCAGCCACATCATCAACAGAACCAGTGTCACTGGCTGCGATAACATATTATAGTGTGTTTCAGTTAATCAGCACTTCCTTCCCTTCCTTAGACTCAACTACTCCCATAATCCTGGTACTAATCCTGCAGTAGGTACAGTAGTCTTGACGTATCTGTTCCAAAGATGTTACTCTAGAACTGTACTGTATTTTTTTAATTTCACATAGATATTTCTATCTCCTGATAGGTGTACTTGATATGGCCAAGTGCTCCCCTTCTCATGGATTTTATTTCGATTTTTCAGCTTAAATACCATGTGCATTTTTAGTTTTATATCAAGACTTAACAGCAATGAGCAAGTATAAAATGAATTTTTATTTGTTCAATTGCATTTATAAGATGTCCTGTAAAAATGTTTTAGACTAAGAATAAAAAACCCCAAGTTTTGTCAATGTCAAATATTATGCATTTTAATACTAGCTGATGCATTTAGACTATCATCTTAGGATGTTCTTCCTTGCTAACACTGCCTCTAGTTGCTCATAAGGGATACATCTCAATATATATCTGTATATAAAGCTGCTTAGTGGTAACCATTGTGAAATAAAATTGGAATTGGCTATGGTGAACTGCACCTAGGAGCATGCGTATACACACGATAACCTGTGAGAATTCCCCTGTCCCATACTGGGTATTACAATTAAGCAGTTTCTTGAGATGAATAACGAATGCACATATCCCTTTTTGAAACTTATTTGCATCTACAGTGGCAATAATTCAGGAGTTGACTGTATTTTTGTGGATATATTGTCTTGACCTGTGAATTGTACTCCATTAACTATATCGCTATATCACTCAGTACACTTACTGTACCACTGTCAGTGACTATGTTGCGTGAGAAGAAAGCTATACAGAGACAAATAAGTAACCTGACACTCACATACAGTACACACAATGTCTTACAATATCTTTATTGTTTTCAACCTGAAGGCTACAGAATCCAATTGTCAAGGCTGCTACATATTAACTAGGATTGAGCACAATATATAATTATTTGAACTGACAGCAAATAATAAGAAAAGCGATAATGGCACAGATGTACAGTATGACTAAACATAGCAGGAGCAGTCAGGGACTCCACATCCCAGAGCAATGGGTATTTTATCCCTGGGTCATTGTCCTCAGATCGAACATAGACTGCTGGCTAAAGTGAAACACAAAGCTCCAATGGCTTCTAATCAGAAACAGTAATAATCTTACAATGTCTCCTATGGCAACACAGACACTGGATCTTACTTCTCATGGGCTATTTACACTTAGGCTCAAAGGAGGAACCATAACATACATTTACCATGTATTTTGTCATCAGTATATGTTTTTTTTTTTTTTTTTTTTTTTTTTTTTTATATTTCCCAGTCTGGACAAAAACCACAAAACAGTATGCTTGGGAAAAAAAGCACAAAAAATCCCATACAGTATCTGAGGCATGCCATTTACAGTGAATCAGACAGTCATGAAACAACAAGGTTTCTTATGGTACCTTCGCTTTGGACATGCGTCACAGACGCACACCTTCGTACAAACAATTACTTGATACAATAAAGATAGTCATAAATAAATAACTCATACAAATGAAAACAGAAAAGTGTTGGGTAAGTCAGAGGGGAGGAAAAAAAGCAGACATGGCCACTGGAGAATCAGCAGAAGGAGCCTCATTGGCTGACGGGATTGGGTGGTTTATCGTCATGCTGGACATTAGGGTTTGGAAGCCATGGTGAGACAGAGCGTGACATGGTCTGCTTAGCCATGCTGCTATAGTGGCTGATCACCGTGTAGAAGCGGCCACGAGAGTGAGCATCTTGTGCGGTGTAGTAGGCCTCAAGGGATGCTGGGATGCATCTCTTATGCTGTAGGAGTGCAAGTCAATCAGCATAAAAACCCAATGAATCATTCGATTTTATCCTTGCAAGCTCAGATCAGATTTATTCCCGAAACAAGTAGTAAAATAATTATTTTTTAACATTTCAGGTTTCTATCATAAGGAGCATGCATAACATATATGTATCATAGAGAATACACAGAGAAATAAAGGTAGTTTTTATTCTCATACGTAACTCCTCTGTTATTCTGAACAATCAAGAGTCTCGGTTTGACTTTAATACCCCTCATACTAATGTGTTAAAAAGCTTAACAGGATCATGAGCTATATGGGCTTTATGAAATATGATGTCTGGCATTTTTTAAGCACCTGATTTAAGGAAGCCTCTACTGAGAGAGATACGACTAATAAACACTTACTCACCTTGTACACAAAGCCATCTGGGCAGGTGTGGTCATAAGTGAATGCCTTGTACACCACTAAAAACACTATGCAGGCAAGAAAAGCCAAAGCCAGTACAATTAGGATTGTGACCTGTGGAAGACAAAAGGTATAATGATAGTGTAACAGTCATTACATTAATAATAGTAATTATACAGATAGAGAGAACTGATACAGCCAGCTAAAGGTTCAGTCACTTTTACAATTTGAAACCAGGCAAAGCTACAGTATTTATTGTTAGCATGAACAAAACTTTGAATGCTACATGAACAATAACTGCTACATTATGGTACAAAGACAAACGCAGGGCACGCACACACACACAAACACTACTTTAATGAGGGGCAACTCGGGAACGCCACTTAACCGATTCCTCAAAGCAGAGTACCCGGAGGAAACCCACCAAGCACGGGGAGAACATGCAGACTTCATGTACACAGACCGGGAATCAAACCCTCGACCCTGGAGATGCAAGGCCGCAGTGCCAACCACTATGACACCATTTTACATAACAAACACCTGAAAATTTAACAGGGGAACCATTTTTATATTGACTGTACATATACAGATAAAAGGCCTTTAGCTTTGATTACAGTTTGATTAACTTTTTTCCTGTTCAGGACGTTTTTGCAAGATTTTCTCCAGACTTTCATCCTAAAGACTTTCAATGAATTTAAGGTCAGGACAGTGTCTACTTCAGGTGTGAAAATGATTGCTCATGCTCCCAGAACCACTCTTTCACTATTTAAGCCCAATGAATTTTGGCATTGTCATCGTGAAATATGCCTGTGCCATTAAGGAAGAAAAATTCCATTAATGGATTGAGTGAAGTTGATGTGAAGTTAGTAGAGCCCGACTCTGTGGTGATTAATTTATGTGTGTATTTAAGAACTTTCACTACTAAATATAGCTGGGATTTCTACTGTCATCTGTTTTTTTTTTTTTAATGACCTCTGATTACGGTCTGTGAGGGTTGCCCACTAGAGGGCAGTGTTTTTAGTTTGTAGTTTTTGTTTCTAGACCCAGTTTCCCAGAAGCCTCCTCAGTCAGGTGATGTGGATGCTCACCTGAACTGAGGAGGCTCATTAGCATTGTTATAAATACCTGTTTGTTCTGGGAAACTGGGTCGAGCATTAAAGTGATATAATTTCTGTTATGTGGGTTTTGTTGTAGTTGGCATTTAGTTTCTGGAGCTCTTTAAGTTTGTATTTGCTTTGATTTAGTTTATGTCTCTTTGTCTCCTAGCAGGATTAGCCTCTAGGAGAATTAGCCTTTTGTGTTTACCCTTTTGTGTAAGTAACGCCCATTGCATGTTTAGTTATTAGTCTGTTTAAATACTAATGAGGGTGATACTAACATGTTTAGATCTTAGTCTGTCTAGTCTTTGAGTCTGTCTAGTCTCCTTGTCTGCTTAGCTCTTAGTCTGTTTACGTACTAACATCTTTAGCCACTAACCTTTAGAGTTCTTAGTCTGTTTCATACCTAGTCTGCTGTGCACCCTGTCTGTTCATTCCCTTGGGTCTCAGGCTACTAGCCTGTTTTGCCATTAGTCTGATTAGCTATGAGCTAGCTTAGCAGCTAATGTGCAGCTCAGCCAGTAGACCTAGCCAAGCCTGTCTTGTTTGTTTATCCCTTGCATGTATAGTCCCTTGTGTTTAGTCCTCTAGGCTGTTTAGTATGTCTTGTCTCGTCCAGTTTGTATCCCCATGTCTGTACTGTAATCCCGAGTCTGTGTTTTGAGTTCTCGTTTGTTAGCATGCTCCATGTTTTTAGCCAACTTCCTTAGTTCATGTTTTGTTCGTTTGCTCTTTGTTTGTTTGATTCTCATTCAAGACTGTTTCACTGCATCCCCTCTGCATCTATGCCTCAACACCAAGCCCACAGTCCAACATAACAGAACGTGACAGGTCATTCATAATACTTTACTTTCATTAAGTAGTACCCTTCTTACTTTTAAGAATGTGTTGAAAACAGTTCTTAATCCAATTGCAGTATTATCATTTGTCTCCTTAGTTGTTTCCTTTGATTGATGAAGGCCAATAATTTGACCCATCTAAAACACAAGAACATCTTTTCTCGGAGCACAAGTTAATTCTTCCGACATGGAAATTAACCGCTACCCCTGTGTCAGATCGACTTAAAAGAATTGTTGCACCTGAAAAATATGAATCACTGCAGTAATTATTAATTATCCAATAAAGGCTCTTATCTGCTTATTTAAATCCAAATCACTACTTTTTTTGCAGTGTAAATAAGGGGTACACACTGTTTGTGTGGAGACATGGTGGCGTAGTGATTAGCACAGTAGCCATGCACCTCCAGAGCTGATGGTTTGATTCCTGCCTGGTTTGATTCTCCATGCACATGGAGTTTGCATGTTTCCCATGCTAGGCGGGTTTCTTCTGGGTACTCTGTTCTCCTCCCAAGATGCAAAGACATTAAATTAGGAGATAATTGACATTTCCAAGTTCCCTGCTGTGAATGATTTGGTGTGTGTAAGTGTATAAAAGTTACAGCTTAAGTCATTATAAATATGTCTATTATGCTTAGTTTTAGATATTTACTGGACTACAGCTGATTCAACTGTTCATCCAAATGTATTATATCCGTTATAATTATATCGGTTATATCCGAAGATGAAGAAGACAGTGTATGAGGGCATTCAATCAGTATCCTGAAACAAGAACAGATTCTACTTGTCAGGCTTTAGCACCAGATTAAACCTAAGAGAGACTCAACAATGAAACAATAATCAAAGGAAGTGAATTAAAAGCAAATCAGACTTGAAGAAAAACAATATCAGTCTTCTTATTACCTCTACCAGGTAGTAAGAAGAAAATATCTCAGATAGGACACAGAGAAGTATATGAATCTAACAGTAAGGACAATTTAAGGCATTTTAGAAGTTATTTTATATATATATATGTTGGGAATGGATTCAACTGGCAACACAAAAATAAACCAGCAATGGAAATCGGATTTCTTGAACCCTCTGAAGACAGTCCCTGGCAGGATAATTTGTGAAAGAACAGAATTTTTTTTTTTTGGCTGAAAATGAGGCAATGGTCTTCATAATGTTGCAAGATATTGTGTGGAAGTGTTTCTTATGCAGTATGCAGAAACCGTATCCCACAGCACTAAAAAGGAGTTGCCAACCTTTTATACTCATGAACACATGCTTATGCAAACAGTATATTGTCATTGATCAGAATGTCTGGAAAGAACCAGGTTGGTATTGTTTTTGTTCAGTATTTTATGAAGGCAGCTGAGGCAGACTGACGTTATCAATTTTGTCAATTTTAGTCTCATCCGCAAACATTCCATTTCTGATCATCATTACATTGTCCTTGTTTTCAGCTCCAAGGTTGTTTTTGTCATTGCACAGTTGCTCTTGTATTTCATGTTGCTACTCAGGATAATCCATATGTGGAGAATTATAATCCCTGGGCCAGATTTACTCTGAAGCTCAACTTCCATGCACTCAGGCCCTAATACCTTAAACTTATTCATTGTATAGCACTGCAAAACAGCCTTGTTACAAATCATACTTTAAATGATGGACCGACTTTTCCCCTTCAGAATTGCCTTAATTTTTCATGGGTACGAATTGAATGAGGTGCAGGAAACATTCCTTAGAGATTTTGGCCCATATTGACATGATGTCATGAAGTTGTTGCAGATTTGTCGGCTGCACATTCATGATGCGAAGCCCAAAGATACTTTACTGGATGGCGATCTGGTGACTGTGGAGGCCATTTGAGGATATTGTACTCACTGCATGTTTCCCGAAGCCAGCTTGAGATGATTTTAGCTTTGGTACAGTACATGTTACACAATGCTACCCAAACGGCCCAAATTGTGCAAAGAAAATATCCCCCACACCATTACGCCAGTACCACCAGCCTGAAACGTTGATACAAGGCAGGATGGATCCATGCTTTCATGTTGTTTATGCAAAATAAGACTCATCAGACCAGGCAATGTTGTTTTTCTTCTATTGTCCACTTTTGGTTAGCACATGTGAATTGTAGCCTCAGTATCCTGTTTTTAGTGGACAGCTACTGTAGCCCATCTGCTTCAAGGTTCGACATGTTGTGCATTCAAAGATTTTCTTTGGCATACCTCGGTTGTAACGACATGCAATTTGAGTGACTGTTACTTTTCTATCACCTCAAACCAGTCTAGCTATTCTCCTCTGATGTCAACTAGGTATTTTCACCCAGAGAACTGACACTCACTGGATACTTTCTCTTTTTCAGACCATTTTCTAAAACCCTAGAGATTGTTGTGTGTGAAAATCCCAGTATCTCAGCAGTTTCAAAAATACTCAGGTCAGCCATTTGGAACCAACATGCTACGTTCGAAGTCACTTAAATCCCTTTTCTTCCATTCTAGCCTTTAACGCCTGCCTCTGATGCTCGGTTTGAACTTCACCAGATCGTCTTGACCATGTCTACATGCCTCAATGCACTGAGTTGCTGCCATGTGATTGGCTGATGAGATATTAGTGTATTAATCTGCTAAGTGTTGTGCACTGATTTATAAAAAACACACAACCTACAGTATACTGTATGCCACTTAAGCCTCTAAAACCGCAACTAGCAGCTACTGACTCTTAGCGGATTCCTTCCTTCCTTACATACGTTCTAAATTTGCTCCAAGGTTAATAATATAAACATAAACAATTAGCTGGGGAGTTAATTGGATAAACCATCTGAACACAATAAATAATAAAATGCATGTGTTTTTTTTTTTTTTTGTCCTTTTTTTACTTTTCACAGTTTATTAACTAATTTTAACTGCGATGTTCCATTGTGTCCTAGAGTAAATGTTAATAATCTATGGTGTCTCAGCCTAATATATGATTGCTAATAAAATAGTTAACTATTAAATGTACTGTAACTATTAGACAGGCAGTAGTTACAATATTTAAAAACAAATCAAAGTGAGTATTCTGTTTTTGTAACCTTATTTATCCTAAATTTATCCTATGAATAGAACGAATATCAAACATCCAGTACCTTGGAAGCAAGCTGTACTGATGTTGCTTATGCTGGTTCTGAGGTTTGAACCTTCTGATCAGCAATCCAATCCCTAAACCACTAACCTACTCCTACCCATTGCTTAGGATGCTAGCACTGCTTACAAGGGAGAACCAACATAAAGCTACCAGATATCACATTGTTCTATGGTGTTTTACTAAAAGCACTTACAGAAGAATACATAGACTCATCACAGCAGATGGAATAAGAGGTCTGACAATATTCATTACCAACTGTGTATAACTCCATATGGTGAGAAGAAAAGGGGACACGGCTATATGACAGCACTATTTATAGCACATTCTGCATCGAACATCACTTGGTGACTTTGGTAAAGGTTTCAGCACTTATGTGCATGCATACAAGAAGGTATCCAAGTGATTCTCACCATCCTGGTGTTTAGGGTGGGTGAAATAGAAGCAAAGGATGGGCGAAGTACAGACAAAAAATTATTCTCCAAGGAAATGTTTGACTGCAGCACTAACCTGCCAGCCCCTTTTAAAAGCTTTGTGAGGGTTTACCTAGACATAGAATAACAAGATCAGTTCTCCAGGGCAGCCTCTACTGCACAGGCAATCCACTGGGCATCCTTACTATTAGTCATGCTAACAGTGTACAGTTAACACTGAGGGAGGGAAGATGGAAGAGAGGAGGCCTAAGAGAGCAGGGGAAAGTGTTCTGTAGCACTAATTGCTCCTGATGCACTCAGATATAAGGACATGAGAGAAGTCCAATTCACTTTTCACTAGCAATTTTATTAACCAAAATAAGGTTAGCAATTTACCTGACAAAGAAAAAACTAGCCACTATGGATCAGATGGGAGTGCACATACTGTATACCATGCTCTGCACATTAGTGACTGAATGAAAACCCTACAGGTGAAAAGGTGACACTAATTGGCTTTGACATCAGTCATAATGCCAAATCATAAGGTAGTTCAAATGCACTGGACTTTTTAACTTGAAATTTTGTGTCCATAAATTGTTTAAATATTTCAAATAATGTTGTCAATTACTTATGGTCATGGTAAAATATGCAAAAAGGTGTCATTTTTTCCAACTGCCAATACTACAATACTACGTACAGTACTAGGTATACTAGAATAGATTAAGACTTATAGCAAATGTTAAAAACCAACCACGTTAAAAGAGTGAATAAAGTCATATTTCTCACATTGTCTGGTTGTTGTGTTAGTATTTTAGTGTTAGCAGTTTAAGGTCTGGTATTTTGGACACACATAATAATAATAATAATAATAATAATAATAATAATTAAAATATTATTATTATTACTATTATTATTATTATAAATACATGGTTTGTCCAAAAATCTATATTGCACGTAAAACTTTATCTTTATTCATTCATTCATTCATCTTCTATACCGCTTTATCCTGTATTTAGGGTCGCGGGGACCTGGAGCCTATCCCAGGAGACTCAGGGCACGAGGCAGGGTACATCCTGGACAGCGTGCCAATCCATCGCAGAGCACACACACACACACACACACACACACTATGGTCAATTTAGGAACGCCAGTTAGCCTAATCTGCATATCTTTGGACTGTGGGAGGAAACCGGAGTACCCGGAGGAAACCCACCAAGCACGGGGAGAACATGCAAACTCCATGCACACAGAGACGGGAATCGAACCCGGACCCTGGAGGTGCAAGGCGACAGTGCTACTTCATCTTTATGTCTACAAAAAAGAAAAACATTGTTTTGTCCTCAATATAATAACCCTCAATCCATTTTTAAAAATATAATTGAATGCAATTTATTTTTTTAACCAAGTCTTTTTTTTAGTTTCAAGTCTCTTTCTGCAATTACATGAACAATATTTCCTACTGTCTGCAAAACCCTACTGTAGCAATGCCAACTGGTACAATACAAGTGAATGTTCAAGAATGATTTGTGTACAAAATTGTGGCACATACTGTAACAAACCTTTAAAAACATCCTTGCTTAAAAGGAATTATGTTCATTTAAAACCAGAATCTGTGCACAAATAATAATAATAATTACATAATATAATATTTGTATTAAAACCTTTGTATTATTTTAAGCTGTTAATGTATGACGATTTCAGTGCAAACTGTTTGTTGTTATGGTAACTAATTAATCAGTGTTAACTGTGAGTGCAGAGAGAAGACCGATATATTAAAAGCTTTACGGCTTCATTCACTGTATTCCATTCTAGTGTACAGTAGGTGAGTTTACTTATCCAAGCCAAGATGAAGGCCAACATCGTTCTTTCTCAGGGATGTTGTCTAATTTCCTTATTTATTTTGGCATGATGTGTTAATATGTTCTGCTTGGCTACACCGTATACCAAGAGACGTCCGCTTTTCTTTGTTTTGAACATTTAATGAGGGGGAACGTGCTTCCTCCAACTGCTGCTCAAGTGACAGCAGGGAATATGGCTGAGCTCTACCGGGAGCCTCCAAGCAACAGAGCTGAGAGATTAGTTCGCTTTTTGTATACAAAATATTTTTTGTATAATATAGCCATAATATAGCCCCCTATAGGAGTCGGAGTAATTCCAGACCCACAGCTCGGTTGAAAAATGATAAACAATGGAGGGAAAACATTTCAGAAAAGAAAATGTTCTGCATTTCAGAAAAGACCTCCCTGAAGTATATTAGTTAGTAAGAGAATATGTTGGGTATTTCTATGATATATGGTTCTTGTGGCGGCGCGGTGGTGTAGTGGTTAGCACTGTCGCCTTGCACCTCCAGGGTCTGGGTTCGATTCCCCGGCCAGGCTCGATTCCCGTCTCTGTGTGCATGGAGTTTGCATGTTCTCCCCGTGCTTGGTGGGTTTCCTCCGGGTACTCCGGTTTCCTCCCACAGTCCAAAGATATGCAGATTAGGCTAATTGGCGTTCCTAAATTGCCCGTAGTGTGTGATTGGGTGTGTGAGTGAGTGTGTGTGTGTGTGTGTGTGTGTGTGTGCCCTGCGATGGATTGGCACCCTGTCCAGGGTGTACCCCGCCTAGTGCCCGAAGTCTCCTGGGATAGGCTCCAGGTCCCCCGCGACCCTGAACACAGGATTAAGCGGTATAGAAAATGAATGAATGAATGAATGAATGAATATGGTTCTTGTTTTTTTTTTTTTTTTTTGCAACAATACTGAGGGCACAAACTCTGCAATGGAAAGCTCTGTTCCACGTCTCAGGCATACTGTATCTACACCTGACAGTCTGTACTATAGGATGTTTTTTTATAGTACTACTGTGTTTGTACTATAGGATTTGCCTTTCCCTTTATTAGTTACTACAGTGGTGTTCAACACTGAAGCAATTTTTTAAAATTAATTAAACCTGGAAACTCAATTCTGCCAGCATCTCCCTAGTACTTACACCGATTCAAAACAGATGTGAATATCTCAGCCCTGAGTGTGTAAACATCAATGGCAAATCAATAGAAGCTGTATAAATCTCAACACCATATATCAGTGTTTTTCAATACCAATCCTGTAGTAGTTGTGTCCTACACACTGTTTTATAGTGCTTTTACTGATTTTTATACTTGAGATAATACAGGAGCCAAGCTGATGGGTTAAACTGGACATGGTTGAACAGTGAAAATGCATAATACAGTGCATCCACAGTAAGATAGCATAGGACTGGTTTGGCACATCTCAAGTTGGATCAAGGTTGATTTTTTTTTGTTATTATATTTTGCCAGGGTCAGGCTGACGCAATGCAGCTCATACAGTACGTGGTGTATGGTAGGTAAACATAAGCTACTGGAACAGACAACCCCAGTGTACAAAGGACGCCATGGCAAATTTCTTTAAAAGAAAGTTATGCATTTCTTAAAGAAATGTGCATGGACTGGAAAAAAAAATCTTACACACCCCCTGGCTCTGTAAGTAAGTAATAGACAAACTGGCATGGGCTACGCCACACAACAAAATTTCGGCCAATCGGCAACGGGGGGGGGGGGGGGGGGATGTTCATGACTGTACAAAGTAAATGAGGAGGTGACACATGCTAATATAGTGTACTAAAGTATGTTAGAGTGGTGCAGGACATGTATGAGGGCTGTAAGACAGTGGTGAGATGTGCTGTACAGTAGGTGTGACAGAAGAGTTGAAGGTGGAGGTGGGTCTGCATCAAGGATCGGCTCTAAGCCCCTTTTTGTTTGCTCTAGTGATGGACAGGATGACAGATGAGGTGAGACAGGAGTCTCCATGGACTATGATGTTTGCAGATGACATTGTGCTTTGTAGCGAGAGCAGGGAACAGGTGGAGGAAAATTTGGTGAGGTGGAGGTACGCTCTGGAAAGCAGAGGAATGAATATTAGCCGCAGCAAGACGGAATACATGTGTGTGAATGAAAGAGACCCAAGAGGAACAGTGAGGCTACAGGGAGCAGAGGTAAAGAAGGTGCAGGACTTTAAGTACTTAGGGTCAACGGTCGAGAGCAACGGAGAGTGTGGAAAGGAGGTGAAGAGACGAGTACAGGCAGGTTGGAATGGGTAGAGAAAAGTTTCAGGTGTGTTGTGCGATAAAAGAGTATCAGCGAGAATGAAAGGAAAGGTGTACAGGACAGTGGTGAGACCAGCAATGCTCTACGGCTTAGAGACAGTAGCACTGAAGAAAAGACAGGAGGCAGAGTTGAAGGTAGCAGAGCTGAAGATGTTGAGGTTCTCCTTGGGAGTGACAAGGATGGATAGGATCAAGAATGAGTTCATCAGAGGGACAACCCATGTGAGATGTTTTGGAGATAAAGTCAGAGAGGCCAGATTGAGGTGGTTTGGACATGTTCAGAGGCGAGAGTGTGAATATATCGGTAGAAGGATGCTGAGGTTGGAACTGCCAGGCAGGAGGTCTAGAGGAAGACCAAAGAGGAGATTTATGGATGCAGTGAGAGAGGACATGAAGTTAGTTGGTGTGAGAGAAGAGGATGCAGAGGACAGGGTTAGATGGAGGCAGATGATTCGCTGTGGCGACCCCTGAAAGGGAACAACCGAAAGACAAAGAAGAAGAAGAAGATGCTAATACTGTATAGTGTACTGTTCTCCACAAACTATAAAGAGGAAGAAAAGTACAGTATTGTTTTGTATGGTTTTCTAAGGTTTGTGAAAGTTAATCCCAAATGGGTAGTAGTTAGCATTCATGTAGACGTGCTACATTTGTGTGTCAGGGAAAGTTTCATTCCTCACCCACATGCAGTTAAACAGGAAACATATTTGGGAATCAATCTCTGTCAGATTTCATTTTGAACACTGAGATCCAGAAGTGCTTGAGCTTGCCAATAATATGGAGATTCCCAGCTGGCGTTTAGCTGAAGCCGTAACAAGCAGGTGTTAAGCAGGTGTTGAGGAACTGAGCTTTATCATATTTATGCAGCCTAAGCACAACAATCGTGAAGATACAGAATGTGTAGCAAAAACAAAGTTAATATTGGTTTAACATGACAAATTAGTTTGTTGATTTATTTTCAATAACTACTTGGTCTTGTTCAGGATCATGATGGAACAACAAGGTCATGGTGGGCACAAGGCTGGAATTCAACCAGAATGGGATGCCAGGACATGATGGGCACACAATTTAGTGTAAACAATCTGTAAAGGCAAAAAAATGACCAAAGCTCCGAATTGAAATTGAGACACTGGAATGGCGAGGTGGGAATGCCACCCATTGAAACACAATTCCACACAAAGTGCAATTTAGTGTCCGATTCATAGACAGGTTCCTTGTATCACTCATGTTACAGCAATAACAATGGCATTTACAGTACAATATGTACATAATATAACGCATATACAAACCGAGAGTTACTGAGGAATGATGCTGTGTATTTAAGGAAGAACAACAACTAATTATAGCTAGTTGTTTGGTGCATATTAACTGGTTTTTACCTTCAGTCTCTCTGACACCCCATCAGTGAAGCTTATGGTGTACTCCTCCACCTTAGGCACCTTCATCTTGGCCTTGTTCTTCTGCTCTGTCTGGTACTCAGTTCTTGTCTTTACTACAACCTGCACAAAAAGTGGATAAACACTATATAACACACATAGAGCATACACAATTAATGTTTTTTTAACCTCATGGTATATATCTAATCTCTGACTTTGTGACCTAGCATGAATATGTATTTCTGTTCGAGACGATTAAGCGATTTCTGTCACCAGATGACATGGCCCTTGGGTATGGAGGTCATATTACCCAACTTTGGGACTCGGTTGATCCTTGCAATCTTCAGTGAGGGCAAGCTTGAAGTGCCTTCGCTGCTGTGCTGTAGGGAGAGTAGCCATATTATCCTCAGGGGAACATCCTCAGAATGGACACAGTGTCCTCCCATGTGTAAGCAAATGCTGCTCCAATAAATGGTGGATGTGTAATACCTTTTGGCTGTTTTTCTCCTTAATTTAGTCATGTCCAATTGTCTTGCTTGGGCATTCCCCATCAGCAACAGCTGCCAATCAGGGAGGTTGTAGGCTAAAACGTGCTTCCTTCAACAATCTGCTGCTCACACATCATTAGAGATGGCATAACAGACTTGATGGAAAGAGCTAGCCACCCCTCTCACTTGTGTGAGCTCACAGACACCTACGTATGGTTGACTAGTGTTGCTATGATCAGTGGTGTCAAAAGTATTCACATTCATTACTTGAGTAGAAGTATAGATACTAGGGTTCAAAAATACTTCTTTAGAAGTTGAAGTATCAATCCAAGCTTTTTACTTAAGTAAAAGTTTAAAAGTACTGGTTTCAAAACTACTTAAAGTATAAAAGTAAAAGTACCGTGAGGGGCGACAAAAGCATTAAGGTCTCGCTTTCTGATCATATGACGGGGGGGGGTTGCGTTGTGCGCGTTCTTATCATGCGACCGGGGGTTGGGGGTTGGGGGGGGGCTATGTGCGTGCACGTTCTTATCATGCGACCGGGGGAGGTTGCGCATTCTGATCATAAAAATAGAGTAACGAGGCTATTTTTAAAAAGTAAGGAGTAGAAAGTACAGATAATTGCTTAAAAATGTAAGTAGTAGAAGTAAAAAGTCGGCTGAAAAATAATTACTCCAGTAAAGTATAGATACCCAAAATTTCTACTTAAGTAAGGTAACAAAGTATTTGTACTTCGTTACTTGACACCTCTGGCTATGATTGATGTGAGAGTGCAAGTTTAGCATCCCTTCCCCCTGAGAATTGACAGGAAATCTGCTCTCTAGACTTATGGATATGGACGGCTATAGCATCACCTGGGAATCAAGCTCATGACCTCCTGATGATTGTGTTGAACATGAACATGAACATGAAGATGTTTCCTTTGCACCAGTCACTACTTTTGAGTCTACTTTTTATTGCATTGCTCTTAATGTTTGTCATCTCTTGTAACTGTACAATTACTTGGTCAAACTGTTTAATCGACTATACAATACACATATGTGTCAGGGTTATCGGTTCATCCAAGGACCATCAGAGAAAGATTTCCCAAGACCAACTACAGTAAGCAAAGATCAGAAAATAAATGTTTAAATAAGCATCACTGTGAGAATATTCTGTAAAATCTCATCACTGTTTTTCTACAATTGGTTTTGGAAATTAGGTTAAATTGGTGGTCTGGAAATAATCTAGTTGCCTTGGCAAATAATGCCCTAATTTATTTTCCCTAGATTGCCTTTAGTCATGCATATAAAACCAATCACATCTCTCATGTTGCCCTCGAAATGTCTCCCTTATAATAACTGTAGACTGAGTAGGTCTGTTCTCACAATGTGGTCACAGTCTGTAAACAGAAATACCTCAAATCCAGGAAGACAGAAGGGTTCCTTTGTTGTGTGTTTACATGTTTATAGAAGCATTAAAATCCTAAGCGGAGCTGACAGTGCATAAATAATCCTAAAACCATAGATCTGTCAGTTCAATTGCGCATATTAAGCAGGTGTCACAACAGCTTTGACACAAATCCAGTATTTTGCCATCCTTTATGTACTGTACTTAAACAAAATAAACATAATGAATAAAAATGTGTGATACCTCAACTTACACATATATTTTATACCTAGCTCTTTTTTAACACAATATTTATTCTCTTCTAATGAGATCCTAGACCACATGTAGGACATTTCAGCAGGGATCAGATGCAAAAGATAAGATTGACATTGCAAATTACTGATTTGGATAAAATGCTTTTCAGACAGATACAGACTAAGATTCACAAATTAGAATATAATTATTATTTTCTTCTGACGCTTTGTTGGACCATATTTATGCTATGAGCTGTGGTGTGTTCTCGCTTCACATCACACAAAAGATATTACTCATGCCTGTCGAGTGTCTAGTTTCCCTTGCATGTATAATTGCTGGGGAGCTGGGCGTAGTACTGTATAATAGTAACTATAGTAATAATAACTATAAAATAAAAACAATAACATCACACATTGTTTTTCTTCATGCACATTTCGCTTAGACTTCATGGCATGTTGGCTTGTGCAGACGGGTTTTTAGTTTTCTTTTTATTTCGAAATAATATTTAATTGAATAATCGTACATTATTAACATTACAGTTTTCTATAGTCAATTTCTCTGTTAATTTAATTATTATATAAAACATATACACATTCTGTACATGAACATTTAGGAAGCTGTGCTGAGACAGGGAATGTTTATGGAATGTTTAAAGACAATGAATTTAATATTCTTTTATTTATTTAATATCTTTTTATATTGAGTCTAATTTTACAACCATATATCTATACTTTTCACATTTGTACTATTCATTTCAAAACTTAACATGTAAGTTAGATACATTCTATTTCATGGATATCATTTTCAATATACTTTTGTCAAGAAATAATATTCTGAAATGTGGGACTTAAAAAAAAGATTTTTAAGGATTTCACATGGATCCTAATAATCCTTAGATACTTATTACTAATCGTTAATCATTACTAATTACTAAACACTTTGGCCTACATTTGTATTTTATACTATTATACTACTTATACTATTACTATTTTATACTTATGATAATGAAAAAATGTCAGTTAGTAGATTCTCTAATTATTTGGGCATAGAATTTAAATCATATGATGTAATTTGAAGTAAATATTGTGGGGTTTTTTTCCCCCTTTTAACATATACCAAATATTCTGGACCTGATTGTTAATCCTGTTGCAAATGAGCCTTAATCTGACATTTGCATTTAAGTTTATATTGTTCATTCATTCCTTTTGAAATCATGGTAAAAAATAATTAATAAATAATTACATTATAAAATAAAAAAATATGGTAAGCTATGAAAATGTTTCATAATGCATATTTCATTTTGCCAAAACAGAAATCAAAAAACATAGGCTGTCCAATTGGTGATAAGTGAGAAATAGAAGTCATCAAAATGGCAGTTTCTCTTTAAGAACTATAAGGTAATATATTTTTAAAGGTTAAGTGGGCGTATAACAAGGCACTTCAGTTAACAGGTGCAATGCCCTGATTTTGCTTTTTCAGTAGAATGACTAATGAACCAAAGTGCAATCTGGCAAATCTTCAAAATGCTGTTTTTGATTTTTTCTTTTTTTTTGGAGTCAGCAATCTTCCCTCTTTAAGTCCTTGACCCTGTTTGCTGACCTGGGTTTCCTGAAATCTAGATATCAACATTATAAATAATTATATTATATATTATAAATAAGACACAGGGCGTCTCACTTGTTTGTTCACCGTCATTAGCCACTTTAGTCTGGTTAGTGTTTTAGTATTCCTGGTGCTTATTCTAGGAGCACTGGATGTGAGACGGGAAAGACCCCTCGATGAGACAAGGTGCAGCTCACCATTGTCATGCGTGTCAAGCCTTAAACGTGAATTTGGACAAGTCATGGAAAGAAATGTGATGACAACATCCACCCATCTGTCCATCCATTATCTCAAGGAGCTCAGGCCACAAAGTGAGGTCTACCATGCATAAAATGCCAACCCATCCCAGGGCACAAGTACACACAGTAACACACCCAATCATACACTACAGATGATATGGAAACGTTAACCACACTTTGGACTGTAAGAAGTATAGTGAAAACATGCAAACTCCATACACACAAAGAGAACCAGAGGTGAGATCCAAACCATCAACCCTTGAGGTGTGAGGCGACAGTGCTAACCACTAAGACATGAACTATACTGTATATTTCATTAAAATATTGCACCGCAAATCAGGTCACGTCTTTAGATCACATCAAGATCGTAGCCAAAATGCTCGACTTATTTGTACTTCTCAGTCAACATGATTGCTTTTGACAGATCCCAATAATATCATCCTGCCTCCAGGAGACGGGGTGAAGACTCCATTACTCTGATATGCTGGAAGATCTGATGAGTGCTTATGTAAGATCGGTGGCTGTCAGGGCAGAAATGTCCCTTACCTTGTCTGGTGCTTGGTACTGAAGATTAGTAACATCCAAGGGCGTGATAAGGGGAACAGTCTGAAATCCATCTTCAACATTCACTGCTTTAATCCCTTTGTCCTGTAGATTACTCCCAAGTTTAACCATCTTTATCCTTTTTCACCAGCCTAGGAAAGTCATCGTTTCAGCAACATGGACAGTCTTTGGATTTTGGAAAGCCTACACTGATATTATTGTTGTATTCGCGCGCACACACACACACACACACACACACACAAATCTCTTCTTGTCTAACACTGACTGCATCCTTTATATTTATTCCATTGACAAATAAACCGTTTGTAGGTTATTGTAGTAAAAAAAAAAAAAATTATATATATATATATATATATATATATATATATATATATATATATATATATATATATATATAAATACAAAAATGATTGTAAAGCTTTGTCTTGGAATATGCTGAGAAACTGAGAATAATGCAGTCATGATTTGATCTTAGCTCAGGTACACTAACATTAACACAACCGACAGAACAAAAACAAAAATCACACACACACACACACACACACACACACACACACATGCGCGTATATTAAATATATTTCCATACTCACCAAAAATGCTGAAGGTTTGTGCTGAAGGCGGTCGGGCGGAGACCGAGACGCGCAGATGTGCAGAGGCAGTATGGAGGAGGAGGAGGAGGAGGAGGAGGTGCAGTAACACGGCGGCTCCGGGGTGAAGCTCCAGCCGCACAGCGTCTCCTCTGCACATCCGCGGCGACGCCGCTAGAGGGATCCAAGAGCAAAATCCAAGAGCAAAGCCAGCCTGCTGTTTTTCCCGCCCGTCTAATCGCGTGGAGCTAATGACAGAGGGTCAAAACTAATAACCACACACACACCACAACCAGACTGCTATATATTTAATGATATTGCTTTTTACTCAGTCAAAGTGTCAAAGCAGTCCACACACACACACACACACATATGTCTTTGGACTGTGGAAGGAAACCGGAGTACCCAGGAGGAAACCCACCAAGCACATGGGGGGGACCCTTGTGGTGCAAGGCGACAGTACTAACCATACGCCACCGCGTGCACACAGGTTTTAAATGTGACTATAACCTTTAGGTTATACTGTACTTTAGGTACTGTACTTTCTCACTCAGGGCAGGTGTGGCTCGGAGGATAAAGGACTGGACAGGACATGGACTGCTGACTGGGAGGTCCCTGGTTTGAACTCCCAACGCCTTTGGTTTCTACTGTTGGACCGTTAAGCAAGTGCTCTCAAACTGGGGGTGCTCTCTTTCACCCTCAAGTGCTCTCCACCCTGTAAATAACTGCCACATGAATCACAAATATACACTGCGTTCCAAATTATTACGCAAATTATATCTTTCTCTGATTTTCATAATTAGTAAATGCAAATGACAGTCAGTATAATTTTCTAGTCATCAACTATTAGGGTATAATTTGAATTTTATTGAACAAGCCCCCTAATGATAACAATTTTTATTAAAAAACAAACAAACTGAAAATGCACTGTTCCAAATGAATATGCACAACAGAGTTAAAAACATTTTATAGGCTGTAAAGAACTGAAAATATGTTAAATTTGCAGCATTAGGAGGTCGTTTACTGAAATCAAAAACTATTTCAATCAAAAACATCCTAACAGGACATGTTACATCTTCTTTGATTCAGCTTCAGACTCCTTCTTTGATAGCACCTTCACAATTCTTGCATCCATTGAACATGTGAGTTTTTGGACAGTTTCTGCTTGAGTTTCTTTGCAGGATGTCAGAATAGCCTCCCAGAGCTGCTGTTTTGAATCAAACTGCCTCCCACGCTCATAGAACTTTTGAGGATTCTCCAAAGGTTCTCAATGGGGTTGAGGTCAGGGGAGGATGGTGGCCACACCATGAGTTTCTCATCTTTTATGCCCATAGCAGCCAATGACACAGAGGTATTTTTTGCAGCATGAGATGGTGCATTGTCGTGCATGAAGATGATTTTGTTACGGAAGACTCGGTTCTTCTTTTTGTACCATGGAAGAAAGTGGTCAATCAATATACTTTGCAGAGGTCATTTTCACACCTTCAGGGACCCTACAGGGGCCTACCAGCTCTCTCCCCATGATTCCAACCCAAAACATGACTCCGGCACCTCTTTATTGACATCGCAGCCTTGTTGGGACATGGTGGCAACCATCCACTACTCCATTAATCTGGACCATCCAGGGCTGCACGACACTCATCAGTAAACAAGACTGTTTAAAAACTTGTCTTCATGTATGCCTGGGCCCACTGCAACTGTTTCTGCTTGTGAGCATTGAATAGGGGACGAATAGTAGGTTTATGCACAACTGCAAGCCTCTAAAGGATCCAACACCTTGAGGTTCGTGGGACTCCAGAGGCACCAGCAGCTTCAAATACCTGTTTGCTGCTTTGTAATGGCGTTTCAGCAGCTGCTCTCTTAATCCGATGAATTTGTCTGGCAGAAACCTTCTTCATTCTGCCTTTATCTGCACGAACCTGTCTGTGCTCTGAATCAGCCACAAATGTCTTCACACTACGATGAGTTTTCGCGAAATATCTAATGTTTTCATACCTTGTCCAATTTGACGCTTTTCGGCAGCAGAGATCCTTTTTCTTTCCCATATTGCTTGAAACCTGTGGCCGGCTTAATAATGTTGGAAATTGGAACAACCTTCTTCAGTACTTTTTCTTTAATTGGGCTCATCTGGCAAACTAATTATCACAGGTGTCTGAGATTCATTTCAGTAATCCAAAGAGCTCTGAGACACAACACCAGTTGTGTATATCCGTGTATATCCGTTACCTGTGTGCCGGGTGGCATGTAAATTGAACCACACTCTCAGGTATTCTCTTTACAAGCCAGGGTCCGGACGCCCTCATCCAGTAAATTTTTTATCGCATTATACACCTGAGCAGTTGAGGGTTAGGGGTCTTGCTCATGGGCCCAGCAGTGGAGGTGATGGGGTTCAATCATACACTATGGGCAATTTGGAACTCAAATCAAGCTACTCAATAAAAAGAATACAATATGAAGTACCAATTCTGCCACAAAAAATGGGAGTATCGCATCAGGAAGGATGTAAAACATGAGCCAAGTTGTGTGCAGATCGGATATGTGGATTGATGTGGCAACCCCTTGACGGGAGCAGCTAAAAGACCAACAATGCCACACTACTACTATGCTGTATGAGGGGTGAAATTTTCAATGCTTTCTAACTGTAGGTCGACTGCAATTAAACCTGTGATATATTGGCTGTTTAATCATTATGTCATTATTTTTCAATAGTGCATTTTCTATAAAGATGGATCAACAATGACTCAGATCAGCACAAATCTAATTTGCTGGGGGAAGCAACACTGGATGCGTGATTTCTTTAGCCTTCACCAGACCTTATCAAGATGAACTTTGACATGTGAAGGCTATGTTTTGTGAGATAATATTAGAAGTCTGTGTGGGTTTTTTTTTTAGTTCAGTTTAAACACAAAGGAGGTGTTCATTATTAAGTAGTGGTCACAACATACTTAAGCCTTGCATAATATACACAATAAGGCTCGTCTAATGCTTCACTACTGTATTTCCATGTCATGACCTGTTGAGATGAAAAAGCATACAGTACAATACAGTATAATTCTTCACAGTGTTTAAGCCTTTCCTTTATCTCCCCATGCTCTTGCTTACAGCAGGTGGGGCAACACAGGTTCAAACACAACTAGTTAATGTTCTTATCTGCAATTGACCGCTTTCGCTGAGTTAAAAAAGCAACTTGAAAATACTGTTTTAATTTAGGTGAAGTACATATAGTTTGTGATGCAAGAAAATTACGCAGCACAAACATGAAAATTGTACTTTGTGTTTCACAGTTTCTTCACCTAAAGGTGGCTAAGTGGTTAGCACTGTTGCTTTGCACCTTCAGGGTCTGGGTTCGATTCCCACCCCTGTGTGCATGGAGTTTGTATGTTCTCCTTTTGCTTTGTGGGTTTCCTTCCACACTGCAAAGACTTGCAGATAGGCTAATTTTAGACATTCAGATGTGTGTCCAGTGGTTAATGTCTTGGTGGTTGAGGAGGTCAAGCTGATATACTAAGGGGTGACATCTTAGGGCATAATGCATTCTATATGGATCCTGCGCCGTTGAACTGAGTAAGTTAAACAAGCTAATAAGTAGACATTTTTTTATTTTTGGTTTGGCCGTAAATAAGCAAATTAGTTTTTCCCCTATTGTAGCCTCATATAAGATGATACTCTTTCCAAGCTTCTATTTAGTAAAAGAACTAGCTACTTAATGCAAATTTGTTTAGATTTTTGCAATTTTGAAATTTGCCAACATGGACATGAAAGTCCTCATATAAGTTCATTTATTTATATATTACAAGGCACTGCTTAAGGGTTTAGTTTTTTGTTCGTTTTTTTCATGTTTACGTATATTCATTAGCTTGTCTGACTTCCTCAGTCTTACAGAGAGGAATCCACATGGACTGCACTATGCCCCATGGTGTCTCCACTGGGTGTATAAGCTTGGTTGAGGGTGTATAAGCTCAGCCACCAGGGCATTTCAAATTGTTGTTTTGGCTATGCCAATTGGTTGTACAATGGCTCTGATCAATTTCTCCTCATTTATCAACAGCTTGTCTTCGTGTCTTTATGAAGTCTTGTCTGGTTTAACAGTGCAGCCTTCACAGGAGAAACCCAGGGCACAGAACAAGAGTAGACATTCAGAGTAATCAATCTAACACAGCACACCTGGGCAACAAGAATCACCTGTCAGTCACATGTTCCAGGACTTTTGATCATCTGAAAAATATGAGTTCAATCAAAAGCTGCCATGGTCTACAGTTAGTTATTTAACACATCTAGATGTGGGAATGAAAGCTAAAATACTAATCTATTGTCACATGTTCGTTGTTTGATCTCAAACTTGAATGTCTTCACTGTAGAGCAAAAACAACATAATGGGCTTTGCCGTTCCTTTCTGTTTTTTGATCATCCTTGCAATGTAAACACTTAAGCCAATCATTTCTCTTCATATTCTCTGTGTTCCTGCTTGCCCCACGAAGGATAAAGTTACTTTAGTTTAGCATTTTCTTTGCTAGACTTTCATTCACTGGGTCTCTGGCTGAGGAAGAGGCACTGATTGGTTCACCATGTCATATGTAGTCAATCATTAAAACCGAATTCTTGCAACCGAGAAAAGATGTTTAGCTTACCCTAAATGCAACGTTGGGGGGAAAAAATCACCTTCTGTTTTAATTTCCAGCAGTTTAAATGCTTCACCGTAGTCGGAACAACTTTGAGCATGTCAAAAATGTTATTTAAGTGGTTCGCAACTCTGGTCCAGGATGACTAGCAGGGCATACATTTGAATACATACATTTGAATGTTTTCCCTGCTCTATTACATTCACTTAAATTCAGAAAAAAACTGTTAACTAGCTGATGAGTTAAAGTTGAGAACCACAGCATCCATGAAAACAGTTAAGTTGCAACCTGTAATCCGAATGATTTGCATTGGAATGAAAAAATAGTGTCTACTGTATGTAAACCTTTTTTTTTTCTTTCTTTTTTTTTTGATGTTCCTATGCATTTGGTTAATTTTTCAAAATTGAAAAACAATCAAATGAAACAGAGTGAGTTGCTCAAAATTATATATGACATAAGCAGAAAAGCAATGAAGAGAAATAAACTTTCAGCTTTTTCTACTTATGCTCTGTAAAGTCTTCATTATGGCTCCAATCTGAGGTTCTGTTATTGGTGATTTTTGAGGCTAGTAACTCTAAATGAACTTCCCCATGAGAGCCAGTTACATCACTGAGCTTTGCACATGCACTTGACAATACTGTTCTTGCAAGAACTATTCCACAAGAGCTGACCTTGGTGTCTTAAAATAACAACTGACTCTTGTTGTTCTTAATTAACGCTTATGTGTCATTTCAGAGTTTTGAAATTGCAGTATTGTTCTAGAATGTAGAAAATCAAGCACACAAATTAAATTAGAAGGTGTGTCCAAACTTTTGACTGCTACTATACATAATGTTTACTTATTCTAATCATTCATTTCAAAACAAAAGAGGAATTTAGACATCATGAATACAACATATCTTAAGAGACACTAGAATATTGCTCACAGAACTTTCAACAATTCCGGACCTCTGAAATGGTCCATTAAAAACCCGGAAATTAAACATCAAAGTCATCTATGAAACATATTCGTAGAGTATTTCATAACTAGAACCACCAGAAGAATTATTGATGTCTGCAATATCGCCAGATCAACACACCTGACTGAACAAAACTTAAGGATGTGGATTGGATTAGAAAAAGTAATATATCTGTCCTGTTAACTGTTCTTCTATGATGAAGTTTAAGTATTTATTCATTCATTCATTCATTCATCTTCTATACCGCTTAATCCTGTGTTCAGGGTCGCGGGGGACCTGGAGCCTATCCCAGGAGACTTCGGGCACTAGGCGGGGTACACCCTGGACAGGGTGCCAATCCATCGCAGGGCACACACACATACACACACTCACACACCCAATCACACACTACGGGAAATTTAGGAACGCCAATTAGCCTAACCTGCATATCTTTGGACTGTGGGAGGAAACCGGAGTACCCGGAGGAAACCCACCAAGCAGAACATGCAAACTCCATGCACACAGAGACGGGAATCAAGCCTGGCCGGGGAATCGAACCCAGACTCTGGAGGTGCAAGGCGACAGTGCTAACCACTACACCACCGCGCCGCCTAAGTATTTATTTCCTTATTTATTTTTACTATGTATGTTTTTCCATATTTACCTATTATTTATATGTTGTTATAACTATTACAGTGATGCAAACAGCAGTGAATTGTGGCCAGATTGAAAAGTCCAAATCTCATGAGCCACTTCCTCCCTATAGCTCCCAAAGGTAAGCTACAGTACTGGAATCATATATGGTGATGCTGAACTCATTTTCATGTTTATGGAACAGTCTTAACTCTGGTACAACTTGTGTCCATAAAGGGATATACATCATCACAAACAGTGATCCATTCAACTCTGGCATTTAAACACTGTTGGATTGGTATTAGCACACACACTGTGTTCCAGGAAAACGTTCCTCACACAATAACACCTCTATCGACCAGTCTGAGCTGCTGACCTGATTGGGTCCATGGACTCATGATGTTAATGTGAAATTCTGGCCCTACCAAGTAACACACAATGCTTGTATTTCTACATTTTTTGCATACCCAGCTAGGATGGTGTTTGGACAAACAGTCTTCCAGTGGGTTCCTGCACACACACTAGACCTAAAGGATTAAATTGATTGTTTATTCCCCAGCATGACAGGTTATGAGACTTTGAATGATGATGCGTTCAAGTGCAGCAATCTCAGTGCGAATCTACTTGATGAATTGATTAGAAACTTTTGACTTTATTACCATCAATTTAATTCATTTATCAACTTTTATCTTGACCTGACATTTTTACAGTAACAATCCTTTGGATGTTTTAGGCGTCATTGTGCAACTAAACAGAAATCAGAACCATCTATTCTTACAGTAAGAGTACCTTCAATTATTTTTTTCATTCCACCTGTGAAAATAGGCAGGAATGTCTTTGACAGTTCATCAAGTACAAGTGAAATAGAGCAGAACTCACATGCTGTACTCTGTTCAGTTCCACGAATATATCTGGAAGGCAGCACTTTCCATTCAATTAATTCAGTTCCAGGCTCTGCAGGCTGGCTTTCGACATGAATCAAATTTGCAGTTTCATTTAGTTTTGGATTGAAATGAGCAACACCACTTTATTGTGCTTATGGATTATTCAAACTGACGTGGTCATCCAGACATCGCCTTCCACCAATCCTTCTTAGGCTCTCGAGTATATAGGAATATCTTACAAGTACAGTACTGAGTCATTCCTTGCATGTATCAATGATCTCGCACATTCTTTACATGTGTGCGCTACGTATATGAGGTAGGATGACTAGATCAAAGCCTGTTCTCATGGAGAAAAATAAATAATTAAACATCCAACACAGCCTTAATTTTGCCAAAATGTGTTAAGCGAAGTGTGTTATGTTCTGATAAGACCAAAGTGAGAAAAAAAATGTTTTGTGCAAAAACAAGACAGCAGCTCACTCAGAACAGCACAGTTACTGTAAGCATGGTGATGTGGTCACTAGGGATCGAATCAAGAGAGAGGGAATTACGGATAACTTCTATTTATGTACTTTGTTTACTTCTTTTTTGTTGCCTTTGTATTTTACTTGAAATGTGTTAGTTTGCAAAATGACACTAAAGGTCGAAATGATCTGACATGATTTATCTTGGTTTCAAAAAAGCTGCAATTCATTTTATGGTAATATTACTGTAACCATGGATCCAAACAGGGTGAACATGACAGATGGCTTTTTCTGAAACCTGTTTTTTAAATAATTTCCTTCCTGGTTAAAGTGTATTTGCTGTCTGCTTGAAGGGTATTTCAGGCATGCAAATTTGTAACAATGAGGATTAAACCTCTCGGAGGCAGAGGCATCCTTATCGAGATGGACTCCATGGATCTCCTTCATTTTTAAAGCACTTCTGCTTTAATTCTTTGACAAATTATTATTATTATTTTTTGTATGAAGTGCAGTGTAATCCTTTTCACATCAACATAACATGTTATTGTACACCAGATGGTGCTACTGAGTGTTTCCTTGTTCTTCTTTGTGTAAGAGCTCCTGACAGTGCGTGAACTTTCCCATGCCTCTATCTCTCACATCTCTCTTTATTCTGCATCATATGTCCATAAAACATCCTCCTTGTTTCCCTTACTCATTACCTATATAGTAATATCTCCTATGGCTAACTGGAATCCTTTAGTCTAATCAGAATATGTTAACTTGCTTCCTATACACGGTCTGTCTGTCTATAATATGACATTTTTATATATTATTTTTATTTTTATATTATTATTTCTTTGTTCTATCAGGAATACCTTAATTACCTTTGACCATTGGTTCCCACCTCTGTGTGCGTGGAGTTTGCATGTTCTCCCCGTGCTTGCTGGGTTTCCTGCCATGGTCCAAAGACATGCAGATTAGACTAATTTGTGTGAGTGTGTGTACTGCGATGGAGTGGAACCCTGTCCAGGGTTGTACCCTACCTCGTGCCCTAAGTCTCCTGGAATAGTCTCCAGGCCCCTCGTGACCATGAATACAGGATAAATCAGTATAGACGATGAGTGAGTGAGTGTCTGATGCCCTCCTTGTAAATAACCTCACACTGTCCATATCTCAGGACTGAACAAGATACAGTAACAAATTTGGTATTAAAATAGAACTTGTTTAACCAGCGGTCTGAACATATGCAAAACTATAAGGCAGCTACAACCTCAGACGAACATGTTTTTTCAGGAATTAGCATAACAAGAGCTACATCCCAGGACCAACATCTCAGACACTACAGGCCTCACTGAGCAATCTGAAGAAGACTTATACAATATTATACAATCTTTTTTGGAGGATGCCAGGAGAAAGAGTCTAAAAAGAATATGAAAGCACATCCTAGGTTCACAAAACCACATCTAAACATACCACAAGACTTCTGGAACAATATCCCATAGACAGAACGAGCATCACGAGTGGACAGTTGACGATTTGTGCTTGTTTTGCAGCCACAGGGCCTGAGCACCTTGCAGTCGACCATGAACTCCTCTGTATACCAGAGTATTCTAAGGCAAATGTGAGGCCATCTGTCCGACATGCAACAGGACAATGATAGAAGCACACCAGGAAATCTACAGCAGAATGGCTAAAAATGACAGAATCAAGTTTTGTAATAGCCTACAGTAGTAAAAGTCCTCAACCCACCTAAAATGCTGAGGTGGGGCGGCGCATAAGCAAAAACTTCAATGAACTAAAGCAATGTTGTGAATAAGAAAGAAATTAAGTTACTACCGCTAAAGATGGATCATCTGGAATAACTATAAACTAACTATTATATCATGAGGGGTACTCAGTATTTCCGACATGCCAAATTTGTGTTACATAAATGTTTTTTTGTTTCAAGTTGTATTTGCCTGAGACCTGCTATGATCAGATGATTTTTGTTTTTGAACAAAAAGAACTAATAGAAACAGAAATATATATATATATATATATATATACACTCAGCAAAAAAAGAGGACTGTGTATTTCAACAATAATGTTGTACAAATCCAAATAACTTTACAGATCTTCATTGTAAAGGGTTTAAACAATGTTTTCCATGCATGTTCAATTAACCATAATCGATTAATTAACATGCACCTGTGGAATGGTCGTTAAGACCTTAACAGCTTACAGAAAGTAGGCATTTAAGGTCACAGTTGTAAAAACGCAGGACACTAAAGAGACTCGTCTACCGACTGTGAAAAACACCCAAAGAAAGATGCCCAGGGTCGCTGCTCATCTGCGTGAACGTGCATTAGGCATGCTGCAGGGAGGCATGAGGACTGCTGATGTGGCTATAGGGCAATAAATCGCCATGTCCGCACCGTGAGACGCCTAAGACGGCGCTACAGAGAGACAGGAAGGACAGCTTGATCATCCTCGCAGTGGAAGACCATGTGTAACAACACCTGCACAGGATGGGTACATCCGAATATCACACCTGCGTGACAGGTACAGGATGGCCACAACAACTGCCCGAGTCACACCAGGAACACACAATCCCTCCATCTCACAGCAAGAACTGACAAATCTGGTCCAGTCCATGAAGAGGAGATTCACTGCAGTACCTCAAGCAGCTGGTGGCCACCAGATACTGACTGCTACTGACTGATTTTGAGCCTCCCTTCATTCAGGGTCACATTGGGAAACATTTTTACTTTATGTCTTATGGTGTCGACTCTTTTAGTGTTCATACAAATATTTACACATTAAGTTTACTGAAAGTAAAAACAGTTGAAAGTCAGAGGACGTTTCTTTTTTTGCCGAGTATATATATATATTACACACACACACTCACTCGTCTATACTGCTTTATTCTGCGTACAGGGTTGCGGGGAGCCTGAAACCTATCCCAGGAAACTTAGAGCAAGAAAAGGGACATCCTGGACAGGGAGCCAATCCATCGCAGGGCGCACACACACACATTCACAAACTACGAGCAATTTTGAAACGCCATTAACCTAATCTGCATGTCTTTGGACTGTACAGTAGGAGGAAACCTGAAGTACTATTCCAGAAGAGCTAACTGTAGTAACTGTAATTACCTAAGGCCTTTTATTTTATTTGCCAGTATTGTTTTAAAGTGTAGAAAATAAATCCAAACTTGTGTATATATAAAATGGACAGTATATATGGAATGCATTTACAGTAAGCATGGAAAGCATGAAATTGGGGTTCCTGTCAGATCAATTTCTTTCCTATAGTAATGTGCTAAAGTCTTGAGCCACCCCTCATTTATTAATTTTACATAATAATGTAGATTTGGGAACAAAGGGCTACAAAGTGCCTAAAGATACAATTTAAAAATTGGATGTTTATGCAACAAACACAGAAGCAATGTCAATTCCCTTCTCGTCTGTTCGAACCACTCAGCATTACTGGTATAAATATAAAGAAATGAGGGTTGGCTTAAGATTTTCGCACAGAACTGTACAGTATATCTGCCAGAGGACACCGTTAATGGCAAGCTGAAGAAAAAAGAAAAGACTGTTTAGAAGAGACATGGTTCAAAGGGTTCCTAACCCTAGAACATCCGGACCAACGCAAGAAAATCACAAAAGCAAACATTGTGCCTTGTCACAGTTAAGATTTATTCATTCAACATTTCACATTACAAATATTTAAAAATTATGCATATTGTTATAAATAGTTGGCTGCAAACAATTAAATAACATTAGATTTTTCTTTTTGTTTCACTAGCACTTACAGACCAACTCCTAGAATATGGACATTTGTGTAACATAACTTAATTACAAAGGAAAATACAAAAATAGGAACTTATAAAGTGAAATGACAATAAAAATTAAGGTGATATCTTAAGTAAAAAAATGCTATTAATAAATACAACAACCTTCCCATACACAGTTAAAAACTATTGAAATTTTGCCATTAAGTAACATCATTAACAGACATATTTAAATATTTCTTTTCCTTCAGAAAATGTGAACCATATATTGTGGAGCACAATATAGCAATTAGTAAAAACTAGACACTTTAACATATTAAAAGCTTCACCTCAAAAATATAACAAAAAATCTGATCAAAATTATAAAAATTAATTATACATTCCAATTAAAAATATACCAATAAACAGCTAAATACATTATTGACCTAATAATTACAATGCAATCACAGTAGCTTGAAATAAAATAAGCAAATGAGCACAAAAACCTTTAATGTTTTAAAAATAACTTCAATTATTTTATATTAGTACAAATAGTTTCGATTTCTGTTCTTTTTTACAAACACCAGCATGAAAAGGATTACAATAACAGTAGAAAATGACTGTGAAAAACATATTAACATCATCTTTTAAATGTCAGCAATTAAAAATGGCATTAAAGAATTACATTGCAAAGAGTCCTTATCTGGAAAAAGGTTCAAAAAAAGTATTGCACATAACAACTCGAAGTTAACTTGCAACATTTACCACATTCAAGTCTTAAAGTTCCCCCTTCCTCCAAATAGGTTTCTGGTTTTACCTCAGACAGACAGTAGGGATGAAGTTCTCAAGTCTTTTCAACAGTGTCTGATAAATTGCTCGTTCTGCACGGCCAATTTTTCATTTTTTATTTAATTTTGAAAGTTCTTTCTTTGCGTTAATGTTAGCTTTTTTTCTCCTGTGCATCCTGAATGTACTGGATTATGGGGAAGGCATAAAAGAGTAATATACAAGAGGGTGCAGGGTGTCCTTAACAAATTAAAAAGTTTAGAAACATCTGGTGCACAACCACAACAATTAATTTTCATATTATTTCATGTACTTATTTTTGTCATCATGCATGCTAAGGATTACAATAGGAGCTATTTGGCAGTTCAAGAATATATATATTTTTTTAAATGGTAAAATATCTAAACATCAAACATCCATTCTTGTGATACGAGAGTCAGCCAAATTTAGCATTCTCCTTTGATTATAGTTTATATTCCAGCTATGGAGAGGAAACCAAAATGACAAGTATTTCCAACTAGGATAACCATTTTGAATATTAACATTAATTTAATGACAACTTGTTTTTGTCATGCTATTTAATTTTTTCTTAATATATATTGTCATTAAAATCTAGTGTACAAGATCCAAGACCTTAAGCAATATACTTTTGATCTTTCCTCTGCAGATCTGAAGTCGCATCAACTCAAGTGTGCGCTTAGTTGTAAAGATTCCTCAGCACTGAAATGTATAAAAAGCATAATTGAAAATAATATATATTAAAATCACTTGACTTTTTTTTTTTTCTCTTAAAAGAAAATTTCCATATATGCAGATCTCTCAGTAACAAAAGTACAAAAGCTACCTTTCACAATGCGAAAAATTGAGGTATTGCAAAAAGGAGTTTTCCCATCTGTGAAAAATGTGCCTAAAATGACTGTTGAAAAAACAAAAGTATTTAGAAAAGTAGTGCATAATAAATGTTCATATGTGCATGACAAAATAATTTAGCTAGAAAACACTGTACCAAAAATCATTAGGCCATGTAGAAAATAATCTTTATCATCTCGTTAACAGCAAATTCTTCAAAAAGTGTTTTAACTTCTAAAATGTATAACCAGAACACCCAGGAGCTTTAGTGGTGGTGCTGCGTGGGTGCGCTGGAACATCATCAAGCCAACGCAAGGATACGTTTCTCACTAGTGTATGAAGTTTACAATTCATCACTATGTCCCTGACATTTTATGCTAGCACTATCAGATGGCCAAAGTCTGGAATCATACTTGAACTGGATGTTATATTCGAAGTACAACATTTCAGTTCCAAATCCTTACAGCTAGCAAGTTCTCAAAATGATACCCGGCTGCTGAACTACATACGTCTCCTTTTTGACCTTTGGAAAAGAAGCAGGTGGACTTGCGGAAAAGCCAGCATGCACTATGCTCATTGTTTTTTATTTGTGTGTGTGTGTGTGTGTGTGTGTGTGTGTGTGTGTGTGTGTGTGTGTGTGTGTGTGTGTGTGTGTGTGTGGTTGTTTTCTTCACTAGTGTTACTCTGGATTTTGACTGCATGCTTATCAATTCAAGGCCAATCTTTGGTTCGTTGGAGTTCATCTGGTCTTAAATATCAAAGGGAGTGAGGGGCAAAAAAAATTTAATAAATAAATAAAAATAATTTAAAAAATAAAATAAACTGAAATGAGACTTTTACTGGAAGGAGGAAAAACAAGAGTGAGCTATGATGCTCACTACTGCACAGCCATCTTTGGTTCCCTAACATATATAAAAAAAAAATTCTATGCTGCAAGTCAAAGTGGATAAAGTAGAGTGGTAAACTACCTTCAGTTATGCTTCAAAACTTCGGCTGAGTGGATACTGCAGAACAGGAGGTATATGGGGTGGTTGTTTTTTTTTTGTTTTTTTTGGAAATATCTTTAGCACTTCATTAATTTATTTATTCATTTATTTATTTTTGTCATCAAGTGTTCTCAAAAAAGGCAAAAGACCTGGAAGTAATCATATATTATTGGACAAAATAAGAATGTCTCAAGGTAAGCTGAAAAAAAAAAAAGCTATTTTGAGTTCTGCAGAGCCCCATGAAATAAAAATTATTTGCTGTTTAAACCAGCTGGTACGCAGATTGCTGCATCCTCAACACCATACTGTACGTTCCCCACTAGGATGCTCTGTTGCACTGTAAATCTTCGTTTGAATTCAGGAAGTGACAACACAGATTTTTCTAACTGTCGTTTCTGCTGTCGATTCCTTTTTCTGTGGTCAAGCATGTAATAGGGGAGACCAGCTTGAGTTCTACATCTTGCTCAACAAACTAGCAGCTAAGCTTGAGGTATAGGTTTTCCTGCAAAAATTGAGATCAAGCCCAGACATCGGCGGAATCGATATAGTTTTGAATTACTGATTAACGTTTGATATTTTTTACTCTTCTTAAAACCCAATTAAGCTTTGGTTAAACACTGGGCTCTGACACTGCATCTGCACTTTATTCAGAAAAGAAACAAGTGCACTCTTCGCAACACCTTTTGTTAGGTCTGCTCTGTAGCCTTTTCAATCAAATAAAAAGAAAATGTAATACTTCTAATTGAGCCACAACAGTTACTGAAGAACAAATTACCAATACTCAATATTTCATGTCTGTGCACCAAGAAAATGAAATCTAATGGTATTACCTAAATAGTAGAGATGCATCACACATTGTATTTTCTTCCTGAACATTTTTTTTGGATTGACATCCACTAAAAATTAAAATTAATGACATTTCTTTTTTTTTTTTTTTTTCAGATTAAATTAAAACAGGAAACAGCAACAGAAAGTGCATTCATTAGACAATGATTTTGCGACTCCTACCCTACTCTCCCTCGTCCCTCTCACCCCCTGCCTGTGTAATCTCAGTTCCAGCGGAAGGAGATGTGGCGAGGGCGGTCACCACCCTCCTTCACCAGTGGTTTGTGGAACTCTCGGCCTGCACGCGAGTGGATGGCTGCCCAGCAGTATTCACAGTAATACTGGAGGCATGTGACGTTGGCGCAGAAGAATGGAGCGAACTTGCCTCCACACCGTGTGCCCTGGCACTCATCACACAGCTGGTCATCCAATACATATGGCTTCACTTCCACCTGTTGAAAGAGCGGGAGCGCTTAGTCAGGCCTCGGAAATGAAGTAAACGCAAACTAATAACCATTAGCATATAATTGTATAGCGCAAAAGCAGACATGACAAAGCAATTTTTTCCAAAAACAATATATTACGTTAGTTAAAACGGTGTATTTTGCCTCTTTCCATGAAGGGAGGATGGAGAGTATTTTAGAGTGGTTTTGGTGAGAGCCAGAACTGACCCGTTTATCGATCTCTCCATGCTGCAGTTGTACAAAACGAGCACTGATAGCAGCAATGTAGCTCTGCTGATTAGAAAAGGCAACCCTCCCTGCTCCCTTAGGGTACTTCAACTCAGGGTCTGTGTCAATCCCTGCGTAGCACACACCACCATACAGCCTGTCCATGATCATAGCCAGCTCCACTATGATCACAAAAAAGACAAACAGACAGACATATAGACAGACTTTTTTTTTTTTTTTTTTGAGTAGCGAATCATGGAAGACTTTATGAATTTAGCAATGAATTACATAAATATGCATGATGTGAAAACAAAACAGCATTAAAACAGGGACATACCTGCACGCAGAGGGCGTGGCACTCCACCCACAAAAATGGTCTTTCTGGGATCCAGTGGCTGAGATCCATCCATCACAAAATCACTATCATTCAGATTCCAAGGACGTATCTGGACCTGTTATAAAGAAAACCAGCACTGTAGAATAATGTATAGCTTAAAAAAAAAAACGCCATAGATAATCAACTTTAGGTCACAGACCTGCATAATGGGCTTGCAGGGGACAGTATAACCAACAATTATTATGAAGGTTTACACAGACATGTACAACACTATTAATAGCAATTAAAAACAACTGATATTTAAATTACTAATATAAAGGATTTTATTCAATGTAACTCCACTTAAGTGCATTTCTCCCCCCTGAGCACTGCGTCCAAAATCCTCTGTACAGCTGAAAACACAGTATTATCTGCTGTGCATAACAACGGCAAGATTTCTAGCTGCAAGCACTATAACATACAATATTAACGTTATGCTTTGCAGATTATACTCATTTCAGTCTCTACTGTACTGCAGAAGTGCACTCTCTGGCAACCATTAAAATCTAATCTACATGTGAGTTGTAACTACATTTGTAAGGGTGAAATTCTCATTGGATTTATGAGCCTTGTGATAATATGCATGTTTATAATATTCTCTGGTACAAATATTTACATGTTAACCAAATCAGTGCACGAAAGCACAAAAATGAGTGCTCCACACCCTACAGTTTGCATAAAATAGGCTTTATACCCCTCAAATAAATAAATAAATAAGGAAATAAACATTTTTTTAAATAGTGGAATAGAGAGTATATAATAATACTATTATTTTTTTTTTACTATCTTGCAGGTGGTCAGGCATTTACTGTATAGCTTACATGACATGGAGAGGCTACATTCACAAACATGACAACATACTGTACATGGTACTTGCATGACACATGTACTGATTTATCTTCACTAACAGATTTATCTAGACCAGGTCATGATGGTCATCTCTCAATGTGATGTATCCAACATCACACATACAGCTTCATTAAACAACCCAGTGAAATACTTTAGCTTTTAAGGTAGGATATTTCATCCATAAAATAACTTACAGGTTTGTCTTTAATGGTGGGGCTGGACACACACAGGTAAAGCTTGCCATCTTCTTCAATGCAGGCATCAATTAAAGCCTGGACAGAACTTTCATCTTGGAACAGAAGGAATGCATAACCTTTAAGGGAGAAAAAAACAAACAAACGGGCATTAACCATATATATATATATATATATATATATACACACACATATTCAACATGTACATTAAAATGTTATTTCAATAGAATATGCTATGAGTAGTACAAAGCATTGAGCAAAATAGTTTAAGCTACCCATCTCCAGACTTGGCAGTAGTGTTCCCAGTTACCATGACAACTAGACATTGCCCATTAAAAACTGCATTTTGTCATAACATTTCAAAATAGTACGTCATCCTTGTTAACCCGAACTATTTAATAAACTGACTTAATGTTTCAAAATGTAAAATAACACTGAACAATCCTCACATACCTTTTGGTGGAAAGTAAGACTTGCTCTCAGCCTTGTGAGGCCAGTCCACAAACAAATGTCCAAAGCGACGGAAACTAGCAGTAATCTCATCTATTTAAAAAAAAATGACACCACGAATAAAAAAAAAAAAAAAAACATGCCCAAATGATCATGGATAGATTGCTTTTTCCAACTGTTACTCAAATGGGCTAAAATACCTTCATCTATATCTGGAGGAAGACCGCCCACAAAGACCTTGCGTGAGTAACGCTCTACTCGCTCTCCATTCTGATGAGGGAAGCAATGTGGAGAGCCCAGGCCAGGTAGGCTCTGCTCTGCCCTCTCCTCATCTGGAAATCCATCCTCCATTGGGAAAAGAGACGAATGTCCTGAAAGAGAGCCACTAAGAGATGAGTACCTGTCTGGCTAGTCTAACATATACAAGGTCTATGTATAGAGCTTTTCTTTTTCTTTTTTTTAAGGTCACTGGCGGTCGTATAAGCATTTCACTGCATATCGTACTGTGTATGAGACAAATAAAATTTGAATTTGAAATACATAAATAATAAAATGTACATGACAATACATACAAATAATACATACAAGGTCCATACTACTTATTTTCAGGCCCAAGAACTATTAAAAGTCAGGCAACATTAATCATTATTGCATTTTGAATATTTAGTTTTTCCATCAGAATTTAGAATTTAGTTTAATAGATCACTTAAGGTTAGTAAGCTTTTATCCTTAGGCTTAATAAAATGCAAGCTGGGTTCTCAGCTGAGACTCAGGCCTTGGTACAGCTGTATATTCCTGTTAATGTTCTACTATGTGGGATGCTTCTGAACCTAAAATACAACCGCTACTTTTATGACAGAATGCAGGCCTCAAAAAACTTCAGAATGAAGCGGCTGCTGAAGATGAATAAATAAATATGTTCAAGGGGTCTTTCAAGTCCAACTGGGACTATTGATTGTGCAGAATAACAGGCTTTATTTCTCAGTATAATCCCCTACTACATTAATGCACTTACAGTATGCAGTTGCATGGATACCAACAAGGTAAAAAGTCTTCTCAGTACACCGGAGCCATCAAGCTTCACATCTGAAACGCTGAACTACCAGGCACTCCTTTAATGGCCCAAACATGTGGATTGTATGGGGATGTGGCAATAACTCCCAGCCAAATTTCTCTAATGTGCAAGTGGTGTTCGTAAATGATTGTCTGTACAGTTCCCACTGTCTCTGTTCTGCAAGTTTTTGACAAGTTATCCATAGATTTTCATGGACCACTTGCTGAATATTCATGGGAACGACTGCAGTGGGATTCGAAACACCACGCCCGAGATCATTAATCCTGGACACATGACCTCTTAAAATGTTTGCACCATTCAAATGTTTTACTGCGTCATCATTGTACTGTGCTTGAAGTCTTCTGTAAATGTGAATAGTTTTTACATTCACTGAAAATTTCATCACATGTCCTGGTTTGAATTGAACACCCACATACATTTGCTGTTTATTTCGTTCTTGCTTTTTTAATAGCATTCTAGCCTTCTATGGCTATACAGGATGTATGTCGAGACTCAGTGAACTAAAGTCTTCTGTTTCTTCTATTCAAATGTTTGTTTTTTCCTTAGAATTAAGAAAATGAGGGGTAAGATGTGCAAGAAGTCACTAAGTCACAAATGGAGATAAACACTGTACATGTGCATGCAAATACATTTTCTCACATCATGCATTCGTTAGCACAGACATAATTGTCTACACTTTCCATGATATCTTTCGGCTTAATTAAAATTCATAAAGATTTTTCTTTACCTCGTCGTCTCCCATAATTCCTTGCTGCATGTAAAATAAGACCACATGTAAAGTAGCATGGGCAAATATCGCTTCCTCTATATTACTGACTACAGGTCTATACTGTAGTTCTCTTTTATAAAAAAATAAATAAATAAAATAAGAATAATCACAAAGAAATGTGACAAACCAAGCAAAATCATCACAGTGTTTCCCCAGACAAAAGTTAAACTTGGGTTAGACTCTAGGTATGTGGAGCCTCTCCAAGCACATTTTGGCCAATTACAAAAACGGTTAGCATATATATATATATATATATATTTTTTTTTCATCTGAACTGAATAAAACGTACTTTGATGCTCAATTAGTACTGGGCAGCTTTAATATACACCAATCAGCCATAGCATTAAAACCACAAAAAGGTGAAGTGAATAACAATGATTATCTTGTTACTATGACACTTATTAAGCCAAGTACACCACTTCATGTCAACACTTCATGTTCCTTAACGGCAGTGGACTCTTTCAGTAGGATAATGCACACTGCCACACTGAAAACTCTGTTCTGGAATTGTTTGAGGAACACGACACAGCATCTAATGTGTTGACTTAGCCTTCAAATCCCCCAGATCTGAATTTGATCAAGAATCTGTGGGATGTGGTGGACTAAGAACAAGTCTGATGCATTGAGGAGCCACCTCTCAACTTACAGGACTTTAAGAATGTACCTCAAATGTCTTATTGCGTGATGCCACAGCACACACCTTCAAAGGCCTTGTGGAGTCCAACATTAAAATTGTTTGGGCAATCTACAATATTAGGCAGGTGGTGTAAAATGTATGGCTGATCAGAGTAATTTTCTTCAGCAACGCCATTTAACAGTTCAGTAATGTCTTATTAACAGTCCTGTGTATTACATACATTACCAAGATAAACTCATTAATTTACTGTATGAATCGGTTTATACTGTATATCTAAAAAACGATTGGGGCAATGATACATTCGTCATGTACACCAACACATTCGTCACTTCAAGTTGTGACTGCAGTTTCAGTTCATAAAAGATTCTCAGGAGTACATACTATCAAGAAACTATATAACTCTTCAGCACAACACTGGATACTACTAGCAACATAGTTCCCAAAATGAACATCCTTTGAGATGGTACCGGTCTTCTTATAGCTTCATAATAATTCAGCTTACACATCTATATGTACATCAACATCTCCAGTTCTCAATCACATACATGAGGTATGCACTAACTGGAGCCCTAGTGAAGACTGAAGAGTACCTGTCTAAACAATTAATGATCAATTAGAAATGATTAGCTTTCTTAAAATGGCCGTTAAATCCTCATGATAATAGGAACCATGTACATTTCATCTAACCCCTATAAAAAAAATTGGTAATTATAAATATTTGCATCAGCACGTCTTGAAGCTATGCAAATACTGTAAGCTTTAGCTGAAAGAGCAAAACCTACCCACCCTTTTACTGTAGCAACAATGACTTGCACTAAAACACAGGGATAGTGCTTGCTAGGCACAAACATTCTGTTAATCTTGCTGACTCTGTCAACACTGAGCTCGTCGGACCTGTCAGTCCATCTACTTGTACAGGGTAATGCTGCTAGCACAATAAAGCAATAAAATCATCTACGCACCATTTATAGGCAAAGGGCTGTCTCCTCCTGGATGGGTGAATCCGAGGCGACCTTTGGGAGAGGAGGGTATAAATCATTAAGTCCATGTACGAAAGCAGTATAGAGCATCTGTGTCCGCTGGCTACTTAAGGTTTGTGAATGTACTTTTTATGGGAAAAACTGCACTGCAAACACATGTACGTATGCGTGTTGGCCGTAAAAAAAAAAAAAGGCATTAATACTGGTTTTATGGTGTTAAATATTTCAGTCGACGGTCACTGCCCCCTATTTAGGCAAAATCACTAATAGTACATAATTTTAACTATTTCAGCATTATTTGTCCACTTAGAAAAGTCCTGCAGAAAGTGCTTAAGAGAAGACGGCCATTTATGGAGAAACTATTGACTGAGTTTCTTCACAATCCTGCATGTATTTCCCCCCCCCGAGTCTACTACTGCTGTTAGAAAAATGGCACATCAAAAAACAGAAGCTACATTACTTGAGGCTACTTCTATAAATTAAAGACTGTGCAAGAAATCGAACCAGCGATTGAAAACTACCTCGTACAATATCACTCCTAAAGAGAGAAGTTTCGTATAATTTTTGGACGAGATTTACAGGAAATTCTGAACATAAACATGAAAGAGCAGACTACTAATCACGATACTGTGTTGACTGGTTCTTTTTTTCTAAGCTATATATGGTAGAGACACAATGTGGTGTCACTAGAGAATGTTAGTTGTAAACAAGCACACACAAAACCTTGGTTCCGAAAAACATCTCTAAGGGATTTACAACCTTTTTAATCATTTGGTGTAATAACTTTCTGCCAGGTCATTTTTTAAACTTTAAATCTCTGAACAATCCCACTCAGTAAGATCCTATCAAAAAAAAAAAAAGTGACCATGTTTACTTATAAAAAGGAAAACTGTTTATCAATGACATTAACAATTACATTTCCCTTCAACAATGCTCCAGTGCATCCATTCCTCCTTGGGTAAAGCACTACAAGAGCAATGAGGTGGTGAGGCCAGTGCCAGTGCTGAAGACAGAACAACATGTTGTTGCAGCAAAGAAAACAGAAAACCCTTTCTACTGGCAAAGGACAATACTGACAATGCCAGAAGCCTTTCAAAGCTCCACCAGACTTTCTCTCTGTCTCTGACTTGTATGACATGTATTTTTCAACATCAGTGGGTGCACCGTCCCTGCTGTCCAAGAAAGGAAATGAAAAAGGAGGACTCCAGGGGAGACAATTAGGTCTTAATTACTGGAACTCCTATTAAGACACTTATTTAATCCTAAACCTTGATGGGACGCTGCTGGAAACAATTCAACAGCTGAACTTGCAAAACACATGGAATACAATGCAGAAATACGGTCTCAAAAAAGTGTGAAAAGAACTATTCCTAATTCAGAGTACAAGAACCACCAGCATTGCAATTTCTCACACGTATGTATGCACAGCGGTGCGTGATGAATTTTGATAAATACTACACATTAAAAACTGCTCATGCATGGCCACACACATTTATACAAAGAAATGACTTCAATTTGCCCTTTATGGTAAGCAACTTCTTAGCTGATTTCATGTCTATCTATGTGCAATCTAATGTCCAAATTAGAAATTAAACCTGCCTTGGTGTGAAAAGCTCTCCTTATTTTTGTCTTTCCCACTGATGTACTGGGTATAGAAGTCTGTTTACACCACATAAAAATAAAGGGTTCTTAATTACAGCTTTATTTCTCAAAAAAAAAAAAAAAAAAAAGAAAGAAAGAATTGATTTTTCTTATCCCTCGCAAAAAAAATGAGAATTGCAATCAGACACGGTCACCTACTCTGCAATAAGAATGCTAGCCAGTAAGCTTTACACAATAAGTGCATACATAGATGACTATTTTAGGTGTGGCCTGACAAACTGTGAGATCTTGAAGAATCAAATAGTGTTAAAGTAAACTCCCGTTCCCTGAAGAGAACTCTGACTGCCTAACAATCAGCAAAAGACAAAACAAGAGAAGAGTAAGAACTGAGAGAAATAAAGTATGTACTGTGAGAAAAGGGAGTATTTTTAAAACCCAGCACTTCCTCAGGCACAGGAATAACTTGACAAATCACATTCTATGCATAGAAACATGTATATGCATGGTTCATGCACAAAGTTATGCATAGACATAGTTGATGACTCAAAGCTTTAGGCCGAATCAGAGTAAATTATTCTCAATCCAACAGTGTAAAGTAATTTTTTTTAAAGCAGAACATAATTAAAGGAGATTACATGCAATGAATTATCTCATGATCATAATGACACCTGTGCATCAAACTACTGCTTATTCATATGCACACACAAGAACAGCATGAATAAAGTCTGAAACATCCTCTAATACCTGCGAAGGATCAGGAAGTGATAACCTCAGAAACTACAGTAGAAAACCACAGAAGAAAAAAAAAAAAAATCCCAAAAGGTGGAGGTGGTTTGCATTCATTCCTTCCTCACAACATTGTTTTGAATATGACATCAATAGAAATATACAGTACATATAGTGCAATTTTATGATATAATGCTACGTTAAATATAATCAACCGGACTCATTACTTATTTTTTTCGTTTATTTTGTAAATAGGAGTTTGCAGGCATCCATTTGGGCCATGTTATTCCTACAAGTGTGCGCTCTCTCTCTCTCTCTCTCTCTCTCTCTCTCTCTCACCTTTTAGGGTGTCCTGTTCAGCCCGCATGATGTCAATTAGAGAATTTTCCAGGGAGTGCATACTGAAGCCATCAAATGATCGAGTACGCTCCTGTGAAGGGAATAAAGAGGGAAAAGATGGCCATTAATAGGCAAGACGAGAATGATAAAGGCATTTCTTATTTCCACTGTATTTCAAGCTACTGCATGGTTGAGCAGGCGTAAGGATCCTCCCACTTAAATAAATGGTGAGTGTATTTAATTAGTAATTGTATACATCCAATTCATTCATTTGTTTGAGTAAAAGCTTTATCATGGTAAGAATTGCGGTGGATCCACAGCCAATCCTGGAAACACTGGTCTAAGGTGGGAAAATTCAAGGTGGGACATCAGTCAATTCTGCACCATATGCACACACGCATACTGTACATTTCTACAATCTGACAGCTATGAGTATTTTAGTTCAATCAGAAAGAAAAGGTCATAAATGAAACTCGGATAGAACAGAACTGTAAAAAAATTAATAATAATAATAATAAAATATAATAAATATAATAAATAAATAAATAAAACTGTTTACATGCAGTAACCTGAGGTTAGGATTGAAACCTATGAATGAATGAATTTAAATTAATTTCCTTACAATGTCCCTCACCCATTTTTTCCACAATTTCAAATGCAACTGAATTTTTCACAGCTGTGCTGATCAATAATCAATATCATGATTTTAAAGCTGTCATTGTTCTTACACAAGAAGATTTGTAAAAGAGAATAAAAAGTAAAATAATCACACCAGATGTAAAAAGTGCATTTGAAACATGATAAATCCAAATGCCCATTTCATTTCACTCATACTCATTTCTATGAAAAATGACTGCTACAGATATATGGTCATAATGCATGTGACTGAAGCCAGCTTTTCAATATCAGCATTGAAATGAAAATGAAAACTGAAAATGAAGACAGAAAATAGTAAAATCCAAAGAGCTGATACTTATTACAGCACACCACAGTGTTTATCTACATTGACCACATTCTATTCAACAAGTCCAATCCCTGCACATAAAGCCTCTTAACATTTCAAATCCAATAGCTGCTCAGATCTCATCAGCTTAGAGGGAATCTGTGCTCACTTAAAGCTACTGCTGCAAACTTACTGTAGGATGTGTTCACACTTGAAATGTTTGGATCAATTAAAACAAACTCTAGTGTGGTTGTTCTGTTAGTGTGGTTTACTTGAACAAGTGTGAACACTGAAATGGGAACCTTGGTGCGCATCAAGCAAGCAAACGAGACCTCGTGAAAAATGTGCCTCTGTCCATACAAATTCTGGTGTGGTTTAATTGAAATGTGAACACACCATGGACCAAAGATTTGAAAACGAACCAAATCAGCTTTGTTAGCATTATCTAATGATGACTGTACTTGAGAACGTTCACTGGTCGACTCCATATCTGTGATGCACCCCTAATTTAATATAGGAGGAACGTTTGGCTGGGCAGAGAGTGAGGAAAAATGCTAGCTACATCACACACACTCCTAAGCTCAGCATTGGATGATTTAATTTAATGAGCATCCAAGTATATACACTGTCTACAGTGCACAAGAACACAGGAGCACTTGTGATAGCCAAGCAAGGGATGAGTTTAATAACAAAGCGTTTGCAAAAGGTTTAATGAAATGTCATATGTTTGTTTGAGAGTTCTCTTGTTAATGAACAGCTGTACTATCACATGTGGTCCTGTGCTCTTGTAACCAGGCAGGAAGATGGAAGAAAGGGGATAGTCTTTGATTAAAGATCGGCTACTTGCCATTTATTTATTTACTGATTGATTGATTGATTGGGGGCTAGGTGCATTGGGTCATTAGGTGCATTTGTGAACATTTTTTAGCTGGTAAAGATACCATACTATCTATAATACATGTGAATTCTGTTGAGCCTTTTGGTCTAAAGCCTAGTGACTAAACTAGTAAGCCAAAACTAATGCATCATTTTATGTTACAACCCAAGAGAACTGAACTAAGTGTGAACACAACCTTAGAATATTATTATCGTAAGAATCAAGGCTCAATACAGTTGGCGCAGTCAAATGACAAAGAAAAATTAGACAAATTTGGCAACAAACTATTTGAAAAAGAGAAGTGCTAATAGGCACTTTCACCTTGTTATGATGTGTTATTTTGGGTTGTCTGTTGTCTCAACAAGGTGAAGCTATAATTAGACTACACAGGTCCAACTGTCCTCTGACACAGACAGCTTCAATACGAAGTCTGTTTTTCTTTCAGGAAAGTTCAAGATATACAGTACAGTACACTGCCCTGCCCACAAATTAATATTTAATGATCACATATTTATCTTTGATTACTGCATGCATTTGCCATGGAATTGTTTTGACAACTTCATGCAACAGTCTAGTAGACTTTCAATTGCGGTTAGGGTCAGGACTCTGTGGTGGCCAAATGCATATGTGACATGATTTCTTGTGCTCCCAGGATCAATCTTTCACTGTTTGCGTGCTGAAATATGTCTGTGTCATCAGGGGAAAAAACCTGGTCATTTAGTACATTCAGGTCATCAGCTGACTTCATTTTATTGCCACATAACGTTGTTGAGCCTAGACCTGACAAACTGAAGAAACCTCAGATTATGACACTGTCTCCAGCGGCTTATATGCTCCCTAGCAAACTGAAGGCTTTTTTTCTGATTAGTTGCCTAAGCGAGTCGCTAGCAATTCTAATATTTCTCTGTTACGGATTCATGCCACTATGTAACATATTTGCATAATGTCCACCCACGTTCTACGTCGCGAACAATCTTACAATTAACGTTACCACACTCTTGCTAATGTGACCGAGCATTCATGCCGGGTTCGCTTAAACACTTTGTAATATTAAAAAAAAAAAAACTACAAAAACGAGAGCACACAAAATCCTTTTTAATTGTTTATTCTCCACCATTCACCAAAACTGAACTCACACACTCGCGAAGTGCGCATGCCCCTTGCCCTTCTATGGTGGTCGACCAATCATAAAGGACAGCGCCACCTGACCAATTACAGCAGTGAGGACTCACGGAAAGGAGGGGTTTAGACAGACTGAATCTTCGAACTGCTTCACACGAACCATTTAGGAATCATTTAGAAATGGGGTCAAATTAAATCTATTTTTGGAGAAAACTAAATAGTTTTTTGACCTTGCATACAGGTAGGGCTGCACGATATTAGGAAAATATGCGATATTGTTGTTGAAGACTGCGATAACGATATTTCTTGCGATATAACATTTCCCTAGAGAAATTAATTTTTTTATTATTATTGCCTATTTTTTAATTATTTATTTATATGTAATGATGATACTAAAATAAACAGGTAATAGATATTCGTCTGATGTAATTAAATCTAATTCAGGCTAAAAAGAAACTATATGTCAAGGAAGTTGCAAATATTTAGACTTCAAAACACTATGAATGACTTAAACCCCTCAGCAGATATTCTGACTCCTGGTTTGCTGTTACTATAAACCTGCCAACACAATATGAATTACTTTCAAACATTACTTTTTATTTACGTGTAACCACACACTCATCAATAGTGTCTTAAAACAAGAGCATCTTTTAAACAAAATATTCTCTTTGGCTTGCCTGTTTTTTTTAAAGTTCAAAAATTAACAAAAATTTAATTAAAAAATGACTATTTGTCACACACGCACGCACGCACACTCCGCGACCGGCACTAGGACCCAGAAGTAATGCGGTCGCAAACCCGGAAGTATAAGAGGAGTAAACAAACTACTGCATACAGCTTAGTCACTGAGTTCACCATGTCGGTTCAGATTCGAGTGTGTGTTTATAGGGCGCGGGTTAAATGTGTGTTTTTCCCTTGCTCCCCTTCTGTGAGAGTCCTTAAACTAATTCACGTGGTTATCCTGCCTTTTTATATATATAAAAAGATATAAGCGGGTATAAACATAGTAAGGGCCCATCTGATTGGTCAAATTTGGACACACAAATGCTTGGCAAATAAAGTATTTATCGCAACTCCTTGCAATATGGTTATCGCGCATGCCATTATCGCGATAACGATATTTTTTCGATATATCGTGCAGCCCTACATACAGGTAAACCTGAATAAATAAGAGACTCATTAAGCAATATTAGCAACCTTTAAAATGGCATAATAAGGGCACTTTAAGGGATCTACAATAATCCAGACATTAAAATCATCCAAAATACCACGGGTTAAACTAGTACAAGAGAAATGGAAAAAGTGTTAGGAAGTGATTTAACACTGTCCGTCTATTAAAAGGCATTTCAAAGCCTTCCACATTCATTTACTCTAAAGCTTATTAATCCAGTCCCCAAGCATGGGTGCAAAGGCAGGAGGTGAGAGGTTTTTCCAGGACCGGAGGGGAAGTAATTAAACTGCAGTACCAGCTCTCGGTCACGAAGATGGATTTAAATAACCATAACCTTCACAACTTGTCACCGTTTCCATCTACATCATGGTTAAAAAGAAATTATGGTAAACAAGAGGTAATCCAAACAACAAAATGCTGGTTCTCAAGAATGGAACTGAATAATACTTAACAACTGAGCACGCACATCAATAAACATCAGTTTGAAAAGTTAGATCTTTTTTTTATATAAACAAATAAATTATATGGATTAAAGCACAACCCTATTTAAACACCAATTAAAATAAGACAACAATGAGACCAATAAAGTATCTAGCAATGACCTGGAAGCCATTCACATTATCCAATTTTATATGTAGTTCTGAAAACTACAAGTGTAAACTGTATATTTAGTATAAACTGAAAGAGGTTTTCCTTTGCATTTCAACTGGAGTTTCTAGGATTTCAAAATACATTTACCTCCAAAAGCGATCATTTGGAACAATGCATTAATATACAGTGGTGTGAAAAACTATTTGCCCCCTTCCTGATTTCTTATTCTTTTGCATGTTTGTCACACTTAAATGTTTCTGATCATCAAACACATTTAACTATTAGTCAAAGATAACACAAGTAAACACAAAATGCAGTTTTTAAATGAGGGGTTTTATTATTTAGGGTGAAAAAAAATCCAAACCTACATGGCCCTGTGTGAAAAAGTAATTGCCCCCTGAACCTAATAACTGGTTGGGCCACCCTTAGCAGCAATAACTGCAATCAAGCGTTTGCGATAACTTGCAACGAGTCTTTTACAGCGCTCTGGAGGAATTTTGGCCCACTCATCTTTGCAGAATTGTTGTAATTCAGCTTTATTTGAGGGTTTTCTAGCATGAACCGCCTTTTTAAGGTCATGCCACAACATCTCAATAGGATTCAGGTCAGGACTTTGACTAGGCCACTCCAATGTCTTCATTTAGTTTTTCTTCAGCCATTCAGAGGTGGATTTGCTGGTGTGTTTTGGGTCATTGTCCTGCTGCAGCACCCAAGATCGCTTCAGCTTGAGTTGACGAACAGATGGCCGGACATTCTCCTACAGGATTTTATGGTAGACAGTAGAATTCATGGTTCCATCTATCACAGCAAGCCTTCCAGGTCCTGAAGCAGCAAAACAACCCCAGACCATCACACTACCACCACCATATTTTATTGTTGGTATGATGTTCTTTTTCTGAAATGCTGTGTTACTTTTACGCCAGATGTAACGGGACATGCACCTTCCAAAAAGTTCAACTTTTGTCTCGTCGGTCCACAAGGTATTTTCCCAAAAGTCTTGGCAATCATTGAGATGTTTTTTTAGCAAAATTGAGACGAGCCTTAATGTTGTTTTTGCTTAAAAGTGGTTTGCGCCTTGGAAATCTGCCATGCAGGCCGTTTTTGCCCAGTCTCTTTCTTATGGTGGAGTCGTGAACACTGACCTTAATTGAGGCAAGTGAGGCCTGCAGTTCTTTAGATGTTGTCCTGGGGTCTTTTGTGGCCTCTCGGATGAGTCGTCTCTGCGCTCTTGGGGTAATTTTGGTCGGCCGGCCACTCCTGGGAAGGTTCACCACTGTTCCATGTTTTTGCCATTTGTGGATAATGGCTCTCACTGTGGTTCGCTGGAGTCCCAAAGCTTTAGAAATGGCTTTATAACCTTTACCAGACTGATAGATCTCAATTACTTTTGTTCTCATTTGTTCCTGAATTTCTTTGGATCTTGGCATGATGTCTAGCTTTTGAGGTGCTTTTGGTCTACTTCTCTGTGTCAGGTAGCTCCTATTTAAGTGATTTCTTGATTGAAACAGGTGTGGCAGTAATCAGGCCTGGGGGTGACTACAGAAATTGAACTCAGGTGTGATAAACCACAGTTAAGTTATTTTTTAACAAGGGGGGCAATCACTTTTTCACACAGGGCCATGTAGATTTGGAGTTTTTTTTCTCCCTTAATAACATAAACCTTCATTTAAAAACTGCATTTTGTGTTCAATTATGTTATCTTTGACTAATAGTTAACGGTTTTTGATGAGCAGAAACATTTAAGTGTGACAAACATGCAAAAGAATAAGAAATCAGGAAGGGGGCAAATAGTTTTTCACACCACTGTATTCCTCTCCAATGACCACTAAACAACACAAAGCACACCTCTATATTCCTAAGTTAATCTACATATTGAAAAACATAATTAGGGTTGCGTCCTGGTATGACCAGTATGTACTAGAACCTAATCGGATTTAGGGGTCACCTAAATGCTTGATCGATTGATTGTCCTCTGGTTCTCTAAAACGGGTGTAAAAAGCACCATCACCCTCACCACTCGTGAAATATAATTTTCCTGAGAAAATGCTCTAATAATACAAATTCAACTGATCTTTGTAGCAAAATGCGTATTTATGTGGTTTTCACATTCCAACTCTTGGGAAATGAGGCCACCTGGTACTCACGTGAATGCAACCAGTAGCATTAAAATGCCTAAAGCTAAACATTCTACAAGTGTGGTTGTATTTCACAACAAGTGATTCCGAAACTGTGACATGCAACAAATGTCTTTCCTCAACTGCATATAGAACAAGAAATGTTTAACAGCTTGCCCACATCAACTGGCAGTGTGTGCATACCCGGCCCCAATCAGTCCAACCCAAACAAAGTCAGGTGAGGTGGCGTATTTTGCCAGATAAGTAAAATATGGTCATATTTCTGCAAAAGAATTGCTGACATTTGATGCAAGTTTGTAGCACACCAATTATGTTAAAAAAAAAAAAAAAGCAGTTCATTAAACATTTTAAAACTTTGCCCATTGTCACCTGTTCTCAATTTAGGTGAAAACTGGTTTTCCATCCTTGTGTTTGCTTGTTTTCCACAAAGTAAGCCACAAAAACATCTGTCAGTATTTCCCTGATAGCCGCACATTTAAATAAGGAATAACACAACCTGTGCTGTACTAGGAAAATAGTGCACACCTTGTGACCAACAGCATTTGAGCATTCAAACACACTGTGGTGTAAGGTGGAATATTAAAAGGCTGCAAATAAGAACAGGCGACCTATAAGACCACCCAAAACAAAAACCATAATAGACCGGTACCAAAACGCATGCAATCACAGATTACCGAGAGTTAAGAGGAACGCCTGGGGTTTAGAAAGTGAAAGAGCTGGAAGGCCGATGCGATGCGCATAGTACTTGAAATCTAGCAAAGCCTTAATAGTACACACCTACCAGCAGGGGAAAACAGCTTCTGACATGCAGGGAGTGGCCAGAGACTTTCTTTCCTTTTATCTGATGCTACAGGGTTGCTTGAGTTTTGGCTTACAGTACATCACTCAGTTCTGGTCTTTGTGATGTTAAATTGCTTCCCTTAGAATTTGCTGTGCTTCTGTAAACAGAACACTAGTTACAGCTCCTTGCTGAGTGTAATTTCAGCACTTATGCCTGTAAAATGCACTATATATTCTTGAAATAATAACGCCATAATCAAGTGCTTCTGTTTGCCATTCACTTTAGGTACTTATAGCTTTAGGTACTAACCATTATTAATGTTAAGTCAGATGTAGAATCTGCTCAATGTATGGTTAGACATGGGATATAGTTTATACTAAAACCTATGTCCCGTGGAAATTGTGCTTTGCCCTTATACAGTTTGAATTTAAGACACAGACGCAAAACAACAGAACAGAACGTAAGCTTTCGCTTCCAGATATTTATGCCTAGATGTGTTAAACAGCTTTGATCATGGCACTTTTGGTGGCAGACACCCAAAATTTAGGTGAGCAAATTACAGGAACAAAAAGTGAGTAAAGTAACTTAATATTTGAACATATATCTCTTGCTTAAAATACATGCATCAAACCAGCAAACCACAGATTTGTCTTTTGTAATGCTTTCCCACACGTCTTTCCCCCTTTATTGGGTTTTATTATTTTTCAGGAGGTGAAATGATCCTCAAATAGTATGAAACCAACTACTTTCCCCCTGATCAACTTCTTCGTTTTGTTGGCAGTGTGTTTTGGGTCATTGACTTGCAACATGGCGAAGTTCCTACCAGTCAAACTGGATGCATTTCTCCGTAATCTATCAGACATTATTTCTGCAAACTTTTGGTTTCATTCTGCTTCTACGATCATGAGGTGGATGATTAGTTAAGATATAAAGCCTGTTCCAAAAGCAGCCATGCAAGCCTGAAGCTATGTCAGACCTTCCACTGTGCTTAATGGATAAACATATATGTTTTGTTTTATCCTTTCTCCACACTTTGGATTTCCCTTCACTTTAGTAGAGGATAATGTGTGAATTCCGATTGAGGCATCCGATTCTTATTGCTAAGTGGTTTGCATCATGTGGCATGGTCTCCATTTCCAATTCAATTCAATTTTATTTGTATAGCGCTTTTAACAATTGACATTGTCTCAAAACAGCTTTACACAATCAAAAGAATTATTTAAGTTTGTATGGAATGTGAATGTGTATCCACACTTGCAGTCTTCAATAGGACTCTGGATTGGGATACCTTCACCCTTGTCCTGTGTTAGTTACGAGATTTTCGTCATAGCTCTTACAATAGACCAACTGCTTTTGTTTTCCTTGACTGACCTATTTGATGTCTGGTTGTTAGAACACTCATGGTTTTTTTTTTTCTTTATAAGAACATTCCGAATTGCTGTATTGGCTATGTCCAATGCTTGTGCAATGGTTCTGATCAATTTTCCCTCTTTTCTCAGCTTCAAATGCTTGTGCAATTGCTCTGATCAATTTTCCTTATTTTCTTAGCTTCAAATAAGCCTGCTTTTTCTGCACAGACAGTCCTCATCTTTGTGTTGGTTTATCCCTTGAAATAAAAAAGGCTGTCTTCATAGAAAAGAAAACAGGGTTCAAACCAGAAGTAGACATGGAGAACTATTAACTGTAAAAATTCACTCTAACGGGAAATAACCAAAAACACCTGTCAGACACATGTTCCAATAGTTTTACCACTTGAAACAATCAATGGGTTCAAACAAAACGTGCCATGGTGATTAACACAGAAGAAATGTGTATTTTATACATTTAAGAGCAGTTGCTTTTGGGTAGCGGCATGAATTTCTTAAAGTCATGACAATGAATTAGCCTACATGGTGGAACATGCAAAGCAAACACCACAACTAGCTTGTTAAATGTTTGCAAACTCTACGCTTAATGCACAGCCTAACTATGAGGACTGTTAAAAGCCTGTTCAACAAAATTATTTCCCCTTGGAACTTGTCCCCATAATGTAACAACATACAAATAAATTGTGCCTAAAAAAATAAACATTAGTAAAACATTTTACCAACTATGTTTCAAAGATATCTCAAGTCACAAAGTGTTCCTACTTCTAGTGAGACGTACTCCATAATGTATCAATATAGATTTTTTTTTTTTTTAACACTTGCCCTGTCCTTCAATTTGTGGTGTAACAATACAAATTTAATATATGGAAAATGCTAATTTAATGTATTGGCATTAAAAGTTGATCAGGTGATTGTAAACCATATCATATCATAGTGTTGATCATCCAAGCAATAGAAACCATCAATATTAAGTCAGAACACAAACTAGAATACACATTTAAAACAAGGTGCAGCGCTATCTAAGGCTACGTTTACACTGCCAGGTGAATGCGACCCAATTCCGATTTTTTGCTCATATGTGACACATATCGGATATGTTCTGTGTCCGTGTAAACAGGAAAAAAACGCATGCATTCCGATATTTTGAGATCGGTTTCAGGCCTCCTTCATATGTGGAAATAAATCGGATATAAATCAGATATGTGCTGATGTGATTGCCGTGTAAACAGACAGATCGGATTTCCTGAGGCCTTGTGTTCTGTACGTCATTAAAACTGCGACTTCTTCGCGGTTTAATGACGTAATATTATTCTCCGGTGGAAGCGCGTGTTGAATTACAACATCGCACGTGACATGTAAGAGGAAAAGAACAACGCCCCCACCTCCAACACACACACGCCTTGTGTTAATGTTTATTTGGGCTAAATAACATTAAATCAGTATTTGATGAATGAAGCATATGTGCAGGCTGCAATTATGGCGTTTTTTCCCTCCTCCTCCGTTTTAAAACCATGGTGCGCGAACTTTGCATATATAGCAGAAATAGCGTTAAGCATATTTCACCTTCATCTTTCTTGGCTAGGTTGTAGCGCAAGAACCTCCCTTTAAGTATGCGCGATGTTTCAGATGGTATGGCGAGTGTAAACACGTGAATCGGATACGAGTCATAGTTAAAAGAACGTGTAAACAGACGGTCAAAAAAATCTGATATAGGCAGCAAATCGGAATTAAGCATCGAGACCTGGCAGTGTAAACGTAGCCATAGGTCCTGATCATCTAATGTCACACACCATGTTGATATCCTTAACAGAAAGTGTCCAAAGAAGCTGTGACCTGTGGTAACACACTCCTGGTAGGACATATTAGGGATTTAATCAAAGTATATTCGCCCCTGTATTCGCTCTTGATGTGTTTAACTGCATGGTGCATGTGTATTGTGCAAGCAGTTGTGAGTGTTGCACTGAAGCCTTTTTGCTCTGCAACATTCTGAACAGATCATCTATCATCCATAAAAATAGTGTGTGTGGTGCAGCAGGTGGCAGATTTAGAAGTAGCATATGTCATAGTTACAGCATTGCAATGCATCAAACCAGTTTATTACGTTTAAACACACTGGTGTTGATGAAAACCCTTGCAGATTAAAACATTAGGTGTGCATATGATATGATAAAAAAAATTACATTTTGATTATTTTGACACACGTGTGATTGAAACTGCGACATGTATTTAGTATTCAATAGTGTATTAACAGCAAATAATGACATGAATGATGTCATTTAGAAGATGTTTACAAATATCACCTTAAAAGTTACTTATTTATATAAAACTGCAATGTGTGCTGCACTTTCGGAAACTCTTATTGTGATCTTCTTAGGTGCAGCAACTCACCATTGTTAAATAACTTTTTTCATTGCTGTAAATGTTAGTTAAATGTACTTCCAACTTCAGTCTCAGAAAAGTTCCCTTTTTATGCACGTTACAATCTGTGAACTTAGCCTTTTAAGGAGTTTTTTTGGGTGTCACAAAATGCAAATTGCTGTGGGTCTACAGGAGTGATAATTTATGGATGATTGGCAATTATTAAGACACACTGTGGAATAAATAGAAGCAACATTTATAAAGCTTTTGTAAATCTGTAGTACATTTTTGCCCAGGTCGCAAAACTCCCTACTGAGTCTTTTGTAATGCTGACTGCTGTACTGTGGCATTGGAAGAGAAACTTAAAAAGGCAAAAAGCAGCAGAAGACCAGCAAGACCAGTGATGCCTTAAAGTAAGACTATGTACATTTCAAACAAAGTTTATAATCAGGAGAGGCAACAATGGTGTAACATGTTCATGATTCTGCAAAATTTGACCAGTTAGAGCTAGTAATCATGTTCCCTCTCCCGTTGATGGCAGACTAGCTAGAATGTGTTTGTTAGAAATGGAATTTATTCACTACAAACATATAATGTTTGATAAATGCATATGTTTAAACAAAGAGAACACAATAATAAAACTAATAAATTATCCATCACTAAAGCTTTCTTTGCCGTCTTACTGTATCCTTTGCTCTCTACCATCACTCCATCAGAGTATTCACACACAAACCCAGCACAGGGCTGAACTAAACAGGAGAGGGTTAAAACAGATGGGAGCAGAGAAATGTGACCAGCAAGCTTATAATGGTTCCCTTCAGCATGAAATTACAGCATTACCGGACCAGAATCAATCTGCATTAACGCAAGAGCTTAAAAACGTTGTTTGCATCAGTGCTTCCAGGTAGACTAAAACTACGATGAACTTTAGTCTCACATTTCATTAGGTCCACATTTTGTAACTAAGCTAAATACTAGGAGTTGCCCATACTGCTTTTTACAAGCTTCCAGTACTTTCTAAACAAGTTTTTGAATTGTTCTGTAATCTTCTATAGTCTTAAATACAGCTGCACTTTAAACACACAAGGTGATCATAAAGTCTTTACCTGATTTCAAACATATTACACAAAACCGAAGCTAAATGAACACATATGGATTATTACAAATTACCTTTTGTACTTTAATACAAATTTGTGTTTCTGTTATTCATAAACATGTTACTATCCACCATATTTCTATCTAGCATAGCTGTTAAAATATGATTGCACCTAATCAGGGATGCACACCCTGTATATCCGTAAGTGGCAATAACTTTAAATAAAACATTATTAATAAAAATTTTAATAAAATATGTATATTACATAATTATTAATAAAACAATTATGGTTATTTTTACAATATTAACATAGATCTAATTAAAATTTTATTTATTAAGACTCATAATTAATAATCCATGATAATTTGTCTGGCGCTGCAACAGATAAGCCATGGTCAAAACAAAACCAAAACAAATCAGCTGTTTATGCTCAGGAGAATTAGGCTAATATCATAACATATCCACTTCAGGACCTGTACAAAAAGTAAAGTAAGATGACAAATAAAAATAAGGGCTGTAAGTGTTAAACCTAAGCATGTCTGACTGCAAGCCTTCAATCCTTTGCTTTTTCCCTTGCACCCCTCAATAGCTATTTAAAAAAAGAATCCATCTGAATCCAAATTAGAACACGCCATGCACTGTTCAGGATAGAAACGCATTATTTCATTGCCCAAGAGGTGCACTTATACAGGGAGTAGGACTAGAAGTAGAAGCCTCTGGATAGCATAGTGAGAAACTAATACCAGATTAGAAAACAAATACTCAATCAAATTACTCAGGCCACATTTACTACACAACACAAACGTGAACCTGAGTTCAGGATGGATGTGATAACCCTGGAGCTGCGATATGGCAACATGACCTGCTGTGCCTAAATCTATAGACAACCAGTCGTAAATTACACTACAATACTCAATTACTCAAGGACTCTTTTTAATGTCCATGTTATCACACTGTCATATTAGTCTAATCACTAGGGAGTGGGTTTGAATTTTGGGATGACGTCAAACAAAGCAGAGCTCCATTTGTCATCAATGCCTTTGTCTACAGGCCACACTCTCAAACAGTTGTACCTTTGCCAGGAATATTATAAGTAAAAAGAAAAAAAAAAAGTAGTCAAACTTAATGATCTGTTTTAAATTCCGGTTTGACTAATTTTCCTACACATACCTGAAAGGGAAAGACATTGTCACTACGGCCAACGCTCTCATCCATCCAGGTCTTGGGGGTGAATGTGGCGCCAGGACGAGTGTACTTCTGCGAGGCTGAGTGATTGTTTGGGAAGGTCTTCTTAAGTGGTGAGACAGAGCTGAGTGGAGTCACGGCACCATTTAAACCACGACGGAAGTCACCACCCCGAGACCCTCCCCAGCCAGTGCCGGAGCCATATGCACCACCACCTGGACTCCAGGATGCTGAAGAGGGTGAGGGTGAGGGGCTCGGGTATGCACCCCAGGGAGAGGGTGGTTTGTTTAGGCCACTGGAGAGATGAGGAAGTTGACCAAAGGTGGCACCACGATGGGGGAAAGGTGGAGGGTTATGAGGGCTGGCTGGGGAATGGCGATGCTGCTGGTGCTGGAAGTGTGGGTGGGGTGGAGGAGCATGGTGCTGAGAGACAGCGCCAATCTGAGGAGAGAAGCTGCCGCCAAAACCTGGGCCTACGTGGTGTGAGAAGTTCTGGAATAGCAGTGGACCATTGCTGGCCGGGGTGAAAAAACCCACATCCTCATTGACAATGGCTGATGGGGTTGGAGCAATGGCAGCGGACCAGTTGTTGAAGCTGGTTAAGGAGGACGAGGAAGTACTGGACTGGACAGCTGTGCCCAGACCAGATGGTTCCTGATAGTCAAAGGGTGACAGGACGGGGGACTCGAGGCGCAGCTTCTCCTTGCCATTGGTGCCCTCAGATGTGCCATTCTCGGGTTTGCTCTCTTCGGAGCGAGCTTTTTCAAGCTCTGAAATGATGCCACCCTCTTGGTGCACTGGGGAGAGCTGCTGCTTCTCTTGCGTCTCTTGCAGCTCCTGCTGCTGGGCTTTGGGCTTGTCACTGCCCATATCATCTTGCATGTTGTTATGGGCTGTGGCCGCTGGGAACAGCCAGGGTGACCCGGCGGTGCTTCCATTTCCAGCTGTGGTGCTGTTTATAAAAGCAGCAGGGCTCGGTGTTACGTTTTGGTGATGGTGAGGCGGTTGCAAATGTGGGTGAATTCGTACAGGGAAAGCGGACTTGTTGCCAGTATTGTTTTGTACCAAGACTCCAAACCCGTAATCCCCCATTGATGTTTTCCAGTCAAGACTGCCACACGGTATTCTTATCCTGAAACAGATCAATACGAAATCAGTTAATTTCACAACACTAGCTGGAAGGATTCCGTTCGTCCACGTTGACAAAAATCATATAACATAAAAAATAATGTGCACTCGAAATAGTAGTACTATGAGTATTTCCGAGCTTTGCTTTAGTCTCGTCACGGATTATTTATCGAACAGACTTTGTGTAAATTAGCAGGTTGCTCGTCGCCTCGTAGCGCTAATTATAGGCTCGTGACGTCTCCGCTGCTCCTGTTAGCACCCGGCTAACTGCTTCGACCCGGCAGCTAGACACGACTAGCTTGCTAACAGGCTAGCTGAACAGGAAAGGCCAGAACACGAAACCTAGTTGGAAATACCAAAACTGGTTATTATTTTACTTTAGGTTCATGTAGTTAAAATGAAATCCTGAGGTAACTACAGTCGTTTACGGTGCTGAGATTGTCCTTGCCTTTCCACAGCGAACGACGTTGCTTATCTCGCGAGCTCGAAAAATGATGACGTCTTCTAATTTCATACGCATTTCGTATCACAACTGTCATAATTAACGCATGAAACAACACCTGCTTCGTGAGAAAATGAAAACTGACACATGAAACATTGAGTTGATTAATGTAAATAATTAAATTCACTTTTCACCTTACTGCCTACCCTTGATCCGAGGCGATGGCTGTAAGAGGATCCTCTCCAATGCGACAACCGCAGACAATTCTGTGCTTGTTTAATGACAATTTGATTTATGTCACTAGTTAGTCGAAGAGCTCTTTTGTATCGTCCCCGAGCCTGACTTGACGACAGCTTCCTAGATTTTTCTTCCTCGTCTTGACGTGTCCTGTCTCCTCAATGACACAGCCCTTCTCTCAGCTAGCAGGCTGCTGCTACCCTCAGGCTTTAACCGAACAACGTTACGTCATTGAATTAACGATATAAATAGTCTGGTTCGTTTTACTCATGAGCTGTGGTGAAATTCATCGATGGTTTCATTGTTTAAATGCTTTCTTTATTTTTTAAGCCAGCGGTCTCTCTCCCTTCCTGCTTCGCCGCTGCTGTCCGTCTCACAGAAATCTACCGTAGCCAAAATGACAAGGAGACTGTTCGCGAGACACTTCCGGTAGGATCTCCGCCCCGTCACATTAGGCCCCGCCCACAATCGACACGAGAGTCTCTGTTTCCCCAACTCTATTTGTTGATTGGTCAGAGAAGAAGAAAGCCGCGCCCACCTTTTTCTAATTTAGTGGCGAGTTCTAAGGATCTCTCTGCCCTTTAAGGTAATTTAACTACCGAGGTCCCGCCCTTCCTTCATTAAACTCCGCCTAGTAAGGTCTTCACGGACCTTTTGCACTTTAAAGGGAATCAGAGTCAGATAAGATTACATGATTATACAACAGGATTACACGCTATAAGGCCAAAAGTTTGTGAGCACCTGACTATCATGTCTTCCCCATACTGTTCAACACAACTGTCTACAATGTCTTTGTAAGCTGGAGCATTACAGATTTCCTTCACTGGATCTAAAAGAGGCCCAAACCTGTTCCTGCATGACAATGCTCATGCGCACAATGTGTGCTCCATGAAGACACAGGTTTCTATGGTTAGGGTGGAAGAACCTGACTGTCTTGCACAGAGGCGTGATCTCAACCCCACCAAACACATTTGTGATGACCTCAGATGCCGTCTGCACACCAGACCTCCTCACCCCACAACAATACCTGGCCTAGTTAATGCTCGTGATAGCTGAATGAGTGAATTCCCACTGTCATGTTACAAAATCTAGTGGAAAGCATTTTCAGATTATTATTATTACAACAGCAAGGGAGACTACATCACAATGGATGTCATGCTCAGGTGTTCTCAAACCTTTGGTACAGTAACGTCGTATATGACTTCATCAGCATTAATGCAAGACACAATCGCATTAATAGCATGCACAATGCTATTTTTTAAAAGTGTACTTAAAATGTTTATAAGTGTTTGATCATACTCATTTCTGTTTTGGTAAGTGGCCAGCTTAAGCCACATACTTCTCTCACATATCCATGTATTTTTGCCTTCACAATCTGGCGGCTTTAATGATCACTCTCTCTTTCACTTTTGCTCTCTCTCTGTCTCTCTCTGTTTGGTATAGTTTTATGAATACGAAATAATATTCTAGCACTCTATTTTTGCTCTTTTACTCGACCAGTCTCATTACCACCAAACTGATGGCTCTGAAAGAAAAATAATAGGAAGAACAGGAGTTCCCTGCACAACAGCTGTGTTCACAGACAGAGATCTCATTAGGGCTTGGAACTGCCGCCACCGCTACTATTTTCATCCCGGAATGGTATGTTAGATCTGTCATGCTAGTTTCCTAAAATAGTGTGTAGGTTGCATTTTTTGGGCCAAAGACAATGTGCATAAAATAAGGTTCAAGGTTATGAAAATCTATGGACACATACATAAAAGTTTCAGAACTTAGAAAGATACATGTTTATTGGTCCCATTTAACTAAAAAGATGTAATACCATTCATGCAGTGTATTATTGTTCTACACTAGCTCTATCCTTTATTTTACTTCTTGATTTTTTTTTTTTTTGCAGTAACTGTATAGATTGTTAGTAGTCATTATAAATGCATATTAATAGACCAACCAATTCTGCCAGTCCAAATCACAAACTACAGGTTTTAATTCCATCCAAGCCAAAGCCAGCTTCGAATAACGTCGACAAAAAGTCTCTCATCACCACCTCATCCGGGAATCCTTCCATGCAAACATATGCAGATGGTAAAGCACATTTACATGCATCTGGACTATTTGAATACGTAAGCTTGGTGACATACAGTATAGGGCTTGGAGTGCTTGGAGTGCATTGTTACTTTCACAGCACATATTCCTTCATTGAAGATAGATACAGCTTTGATTTTATATGGCTATGGATCCAGGACAACTATAAATAAAACATTCAATGAGTTTAGAAAATTAATAATCCCTTCTTAAGGTATAATTTTGGTGTGATGTGCTTCTAGAGAGGGAAGCTTCAAGATGTGACAAACCAGCATCATAGTGTGTAGCTTGTGTGGCCTGAAATATTTAGAGAGAGTACATGCAGCAATAGCACCAGATCCTTTTCCTGCTTCCAACAGCCACCATCATCACTCAGCCAAAGGGAGGGGGTGAGCCAAAATGGCTGCCCTGCAGGTAGTATTTTCCATGCTGCAACAGAAATGGCATTATGCTCTTCACTTAATCATCTAGAGTTTGCAGAAAGCTCATTGAGTCCTGAATAATGTTATCGCTTATTCATTTTTAGAGATTCGTTTTTTAAACTCAGAAGCTGGTCGCCCAAAGGTTATGCGATGTATCGTCTCGCTTAATAGATCACCACAGTAAGCTGATCATGCGCATTTTGTTCTGTGTCTATTTGTCCTTCTGTTTCTCAATGAGTGACAAAATTCTAACTAAGCCAAAGAGCAAACCATGTCGTTTGTAGGGGAAAGGGAATGTGTCTCAGCTTGTGCATGCTTCAGAGAGGCATTTGTAATTTCATTAGTCCTCTGGGTCCTGTGAAGGATATATAAATGATAGAGGAGCAGCTGGATATGTGTGCACGCATGCGCATGCTCATGCGTGTGTGCATGAATGCATGAAGGGAGCTGCATGATTGTGCATTTATTTGTGCACAATAATATGCTGCCACTAAAGATGCTAAAGCCGCTAAATAATGTATGGAAAATTAAAGCCCAGGTTTTCTCCATTGATTTGTTGTCTTGTAGTTAATCGCAGTCTATAAACATAAAGCGTAAAAAGTTTATCATGTTTCGATCAGGCCTTATGTATTCTGCTCTGTGCAACATCCCCTACTCATATATATAGTGCTGATATAGCTAAAGAGTCCAAGCTTCAGATGGTAAAATGCTGAGTCAGGCCAGCCTGCACCATCCACCACCACAGCAGAGGTGCACTGTGTACGACCTCATCAATAATAAAACATCCTGTCAAACTGCTTGGGCCAATGTCTCTCTCTCGCTCTCTCGCACACTCGCTCCCTCTCTAAAGAACGCCTTATCATCACCTACTGCAGTGTTCGGTTTCCACTGAGTGTATGCTGGCATTTAGGAAGGTGAAATGTTGCAGGCCTAATGCATATCTACTAATGCATATCTACACCATCAAACCATTCTGATAAGCATTTAATCCTATTATGTGCAAACTAAATTTGATATAAGAGAACTGAGTCAGAACAGAATGAGGATGGTTCTCCTAAGAGTTAAAAAAAAAAAAGGGTTAGGATCTTGATAATGGTACAATAATTTTGATTGGTTTTTCAGTAGCTTCCTTTTTCAAGCCCTTTTATTTCCAGAGTTAATATGCACTCCGTATAATCCTGATGACATGAAACGCTGCAGGTCATTCACTGTTGCATTATTACATAGTTGCTATTGTTACATAATTATTACATGTTGCATATTCCATTTCTCTTAGTATGACATACCGTACAAATCACTGGAGGATTGAATAACAACTTCTTCACATGCTAAAGTGAACCACATACCCAATGTTCCTCGTCAGATTCGTATCTGCTTGTTCCTGGCCCAAGTGACATAAATCATTGTGTGTGGTTTAAAAATATATATATATATATTTTTATATACTTATAAGCTTGAAGTCCACAAGCACAGTACAATCTTTCCTACAATACAGTACAATAGGAAAAATTCTAGCCATGCACAAGCTTGTCAATACCTTAGCAATATGCAATATGGAATGAATCCTACAAACCCACATCATAAAGAACCCCTAAAGAACTATTGAACGTCAGTCCCCAAACAAACAAATACTCCAAGAACATGTCTTTTTTTTAATCAAAACAGACAATGCATATTACTCTTAAATGATCACATTTTTATACTCCGGAATAGCACTGAATCTCCGTACCAGCATTTATGCATATTTCCATTACCTCTTCATAGAGACTCAGACACACTGAAGCCTCCTTTGTAGCTGTTGCCATGGATGGGTCATTTAAAGGTCATGCTGCTTTAGATCAATATTTAAAGATATTAAATTCATCAACATAGGTGAACATCAATGCATCTGTATTGACCCATAAAACTGGGCATGCTATATTTTTCTGCATAGTATAGAGAGTATCTATCTAATTAATGATAATGCAACAGCAATTTTAGCTTGAACATGTTTTGAAAATATTGCGGGTTCAAAAGCAGTCTGCGGTGATGAGAATTAGCGGCATTTGAATGGTGCAATCATTTTACAGAAGGCCATACTGTACATCTGTGAATGACAATCCTGCCCAAGATGTCTTTGAGACCAGTGTAGTCATAACAGCTGAACATCTGATCCTTGAAAATGGATGGATAACTTGTCACCATCTTGCAGAAGAGATGCATCTGTCTATGGAAAGTGTACACACATGCATTTACCAACACCACTTGCACATTACACAAAACTCATCTGGGAGTTATTGCCTCATCCCTGTAGCTGTCCTGACCTTGCTTCAAGTGATTTCCACATGTTTGAGCCATTAAAGGACTTCCTGAAGGCCAGCATTTCAAACGTCAAGGACGTAGTCAGACAATTTCTACACCAAACTTTCTACAGTACCTTGATGGTTTCCAAGCACTGATGAAGTGTGTTAGTGTAGCAGGAAAATTAAAGGTGTATACAGTATATACAAGAAACTATGTTCAGTTATTCTGCACAGTCAAAAGTCTTGGGTTGACTTGAATGCCCTGCGTATCTTTTATTTTGGAAATAGTTTTTTCTAGGTTTGTAATTGGACAGGAAAATGCTTGATACATGATTACTACATATACATCATTATTTGGCCGGCTTCATCTCCTACAGTCAGACTGGAATATTGACCACAAACATTATGTTCTTCCCTTTAGGCAGTGAGTAGCCTCTGAGCCCGCTGAAGACTTTTGTGCCAACGGCAGCATAGAAATCATTGTAAGCAACACAAGGGAAGATATTGCGTGGTACAGTACTGTATATGTCTTGCTGTCTGGCAAAGGAAAGCTGGTCAGCTTCGATTAGTCCTGGTCTTCTGTGTATAGACACTAATTATGCCAAGAGAAAAACAAGTGAAAATAAGCAGCCAACTTGGTTTAAAAAATTTATGCTCTTTTACTATAATTGAAGTGTAAGCCAAGTTTCACACGGTTTATTCCACTAGACTCATTAATAACAATAAAGAGGGACATCTTGGTTGTGTTTGAGGTTTACATAAGCCTGTTTTTGAAACTTGAATCAATATTAAAATACCACTGAATGAATGACCACAGAGAAATGCTGCACAAACAACCTAAAAACAACAGAATATCAGCATTTACTCATATTATTTATGTCACCTAATGTCCATTATCACAACATCCATACTCCATATCATTCGGTTTCACATAAAGCAGATCACGAACATTAAATGGTGCATACCTGTATGTCCCGAAATGCTCATATTACCAATGGCAGTTCTATTTTTTCTGGGCTGCTTCCCAAATTAATGGTTTGGTAAATTGCATAATAAGTTCATTGTATTTTTTGTTTTGTTTTAACTGAGTTCATTTCTGGTGCTTATTGTTTTTACAGAGCAGCATATGTTCTCTGCAGGTTGCCTGGTGGACCAGTGGCTAGCATTCTGTGCTCACACAGCCATGGCCTGGGTTTGATTCCTGATCATGGCAACAACTTCATTGCCAAACAGAAGGGGGAAAAATACTAGCCTTAGCAGTCTGACCATTTCGAGGCTGTATTCAATTTGAAAAATATGAACTTTTAGGTTGCATTTGCAACATAAGGTTCGTTTGACATTACTCTAATATGTGATGATAATGTGATGAAGTTAATGTTCATAACGTCATTTTATGAAGTAAATCCAACTTTCAAAAACAATTTCATCCAGTGCGCTTTCAACTTCTATAACTCTTGGCCCATGTGTTCCAAATGTACTGTAATCATTTTGCTGCTGAAAGTGATTAGTTCAGCTTCTGCAGTTGGGTACATTTAAAAGTTCAAGCAAAAATATTGATAACAATACGAATGATACAAAGCACAGGTAGTTTTAAATAGAGCTTAAGTTGAAGTTCCAGTGTTGCTACCTGTGAGTGTAGTGTCTTTAAACTAAAAATAATCTTTTAACAGTTTAATAGTTTAACAGCAAAGGACACAAAAGCATGAAGCACAGCATAATGTAAGTGCTTTTGTTGAACAATAAGGTCTGAGGGTCAATTTTTGCCTGCAGTCCTTTTACTGTATAAGTATTCACTCCCATTATGTACTTTATTTTCTAATGTTAAAAATAAGAGGTGAATTTGAGATAATATGTCATGAACCTACACAAAACTGCCCGACATATTCACATTAATTTTGTGTGCACATATTTATAAATAAAAAGATGACTGTTGTGATTGCAGTGAAATCCCTGAATCAGTCGTGGTGCATTAATTAACCTGCCATCAGAATTATATAATCAGGTGAACAGAGTGCAAGCTGTGTGCAAAAGTGCCATGTGATCACAATATAAATATACCTATTCCTGGAAGGCCTGAGAGTTTGTTAGACAACATGCATTATCAAACATCATAAAGACCAAGGAGCAAATACTGTACCAATTCCAACAGATCCCATTCAGGGATTAGCTAAATGCAATATACCAAATGTGGATGAAATTTTATTTAAAATAAATAATTAACTAACAACAGCTGAATCATGAGACTGGGAGATTTCTCAGAGTTGAGCATAAGGTAGATCGAACTAAAGGCATGACAATCCTAGAGGGAAACCTGTTCCTGTTTACATGACAAGAGAATTCTGCTTCCATTAGACAGCCAAGTCAAAGCCCAGATCTAAATCCAGCTGAGAAATTGTTGTTTACTATCCAGTTTGAAAGAACTTGAGCTTTGCTCCAAGGACAAAAATATGTGTTTCCTTATCACAAGCACATACCATAAAATTCAGACAACAATTTTAGTACCCATGCAGTCTGAATGGCTTTCAATAACACCCATATCTGATTGTCTCTGCATTAGAATGTACATATTCCAAAAATGCAAAGAGCACAAGACATGAAACAAACATGACTTCCCTCATAGAAGCCTAATTATAGTTCAGGACGAGAACGAGACAGATATTTTGGTTCTGCGGTCTGTTGGCTTCATCAGTATACTCAGAAATTACAGAGCAATGAAGATAAAGCTTAGATTGTCAAGTACAGGCTGTACACTGCACACAGTAAGAAGGAAAAGCAGAGTGCTTTTATTGCATCATACTTTTCTGCTATATTGTTTAAAAAAAGAAGAAGAAGAAGAAAAAAAAAACCAGGCAATTGTACATTCTTTTTGAACTGGGTTCATGGTCATTAAATTCAACTCTTCAAAGTGGCCGGTCCAAAAAAAAAACTTTCCAACAGCAACCTGTCAAGCTCTATTGCCAATCATTATAAAAGCAAAAAGAGAAGTCTAAATTCTGATAGGGTTATGAAACCATAAATGATTATTTGCTCCAAACAGCTTTCATGGTACAGGAAGATTTTAGGGTGACATTGCTTTTCTTGGAATAGAAAGAGCTGTATCTTTCTAAAAAAGTTCTTTAAACAGCACCAATCACCTCCAAATGCAGTTTTACCCCCCATTTTACCCAACCATTCAAATGCACCACAGTGAAGTCACCTGAGTCCATCAGCAGAAAACACCTCAAACAGTCCTGTGGCCAAGAAACTGCACAGTCATCCTCAACAACAAGGCTTATCTGTCTCCAGAGTCATGCTTCACTGGTGTAGTGTGTCAAGCTCATGACGAGTTATTCTGCAACAAGAATGTTTCAGCCTGCATTAAAAATAGCTTCAAAAAACATCTGCATGGCACAGCAATGGATTGTGGGGAAAAAAAAAGAAGCAAAAAAAGTGTTTGATGTGCCCGTACTGTGTGTGTATCATGTCGGATCAAGAGTGGTTTTTAGTTTGTTTGAGTCAAAGCCATAATTATCGCTACGATATCATTGAAGCAGAGTGGATGGTGAGCAGGGTATTCGTGGCCCCGGTCCCTGCGTGAGTCATCACTAAAACAAGCGTCACACTCCGGCAAAGTCACTCCACTGACGCCAAATTCTTCCTGTCGAGGTCACGCTGCCATCCCCCAGCTTGTTCTCCATGGCAACTGGAGCACGAGTCCGCATCCAGATTACTCGCTACAGAAATGAAAATGAGAGAAGATGGTTGACGCATCTGCCCATGACAGCCTGCTTCTGAAGACATATTTTCATCCCTACTTGTCAATCGATAATATGATGATGAATGACAATAGAGAAATTATGTAGTGTAAGCCATGGCCTTGAGCAACAGCAACGATAGCAATATTTATTGTAATTTGCCTAATTTGCCTTGTCGCATTTATGTAAATACATACGACAAATATTATTACATAATGGTCATTTTAAACCATACTTTCACATACATTACAAACAGCAAGACGATTTTTTTACAGGGTGAGAAACGTTTGATTTAAAAAATAATAAAAAAAGGTCAATTTAATCCACATTAACAAGGACATGGCTTTGAATATCAGAATCCTGGTTGAGCTGCAGTTTCAGACAGCAGATGACTAACACTCAGTTTGATCTCTTCCTCAATTTCTTCTTCTTCCACTGGAAGAATTCTCTTTCTTTTGTATCCAACATAAACCACATAAATAATCCAACAATACCAAAAGGTACCTCACGTCAATAGAGTTATGTCAAATATTGTAGACGTAGTACTGACACATTATAAGTTTTTCTTATGTCTCCATATGGCCACAATGTTTATACTCAGCCCTGGATAAAATGTTATTTCCTCATTATTATTTGGTTAGGGTTATGTTACAGTTACATGTTGGACTTTTAATAATTAGCTGCATTAATTATTATGTCAGTAGAAGCTCCTTACAAGCGTGTGTGTGTGTGTGTGTGTGTGTGTGTGCGCGAGTGTGTGTGTGTGAGTGTGTGTGTGTGTGTGTGTGCGAGTGTGTGTGTGTGTGTGTGTGTGTGTGTGCGAGTGTGTGTGCGTGTGTGCGAGTGTGTGTGTGTGTGTGTGTGTGTGTGAACAAGGTTGACACAGAGTAAAGGAAAACAAACCATGAGGCAGATTGTAAACAGCAGCTGTCTAGAGGCCCTAGTAAACAGCAGAGAAATCCTTTCAAACAAGCTGGACTCTGTGTGTGTGTGTGTGTGTGTGTGTGTGCGTGCGCGTTCTTATATTACTGCCACACTCTGTACCTGCTTAGAGCAAGGTCTAACTGCAGATTATTGCTACCTCTTATAATAATTATTTCATCAAGTATCATTCATAATCCTACCTTAATTTGTTCCTGAATTATCCATATTTTCTAACATTAAAAAAAAATAATATTGTTATTGTCTGGTAAAAGCTTACAAGGTCAAACAAAAGAGAATGACTTGATAAATCTATAAAACCATGACTGATTTCCGTCTCAGCCCCATGATCCCGACCTTATTTATATTCTGCCCTGCACATACACACACGCACACACACATACAGTACACAGGAGCACTCCTGTTCAAGTTGAGATGAGGTACACTGCTTGTACATGTTATCAGGATTGCAGCGAGTAGTTTTACTCTATTACAGTTGGGTCCTATTAAAGACTCACTCATAGGACTCACATATTACATAAGCAGATGAGCTCCAGGCGTTCTGACAGAAGCCTCCTCGGCCTTTGTACTTATTTGTGACCTGGTTTGTTTAGTTTTTTTCTCCTCTAACACTGAGGACTCTGGCAAACAGTAACTCAATCTCTGGGCTATTGTAGTAGATAGCAGCACTTAATCGTGAGGACTGAAGAACGATCAAGGATTAGGCTAGATTAAGTACTCTAGGTTCTGGAGGACAGAACCATCCTGTAATGTATGTGTGTGTGTGTGTTTGTGTGTGTATGTGTGTGTGTGTGTGTGAGAAAGAGAGAGGGAGAGAGTGATGGGAGTGAAGCACATTCCTCAGGGCAAAGTGAGGATGGTGTATGGAGTTGATTGTTTCTAATCTGGTCATGAGAGTTCCCATGTCTTGTTAGTTTTGGGAGAACCTTCCACCTTCCACCCATAAATGTAGTCATTCTCGGCAATTAATTATACCTAACTTTTTTTTTTAAATAAACATATCTCCATCACACGGTCAAAACTATCAGATATTTCTATCCTTGTGGGGACAAGACACCTAATACTCCTCAACTCAACCCATCATATGTATACAAAGAGTGTGGAAAGCCAGAAAACACATTGTGGAAATAAGACAGAGATTGAATCCTGCAACCTTGTGCTCCTCTGTCCTCTGATCTCTATCTATCTATATACGTATATATATATATATATATATATATATATATATATTCTTTATATAAAAATGTGTTTCCTGCCAGGAACTATTCAAAGTCCCTCAGTCTTTCCTCATTTTATTCCATTATGCAAGAAATTCCCCAAGAATTTTGTGGCCTTCTTTCATTCATTTTCTATACCACTTAATCCTGTGTTCAGGGTCGCAGGGACCTGGAGCCTATCCCAGGAGACTTCGGGCACACTCACACACTATGGGCAATTTGGGAACGCCAATTAGCCTAATCTGCATGTCTTTGGACTGTGGGAGGAAACCGGAGGACCCGGAGGAAACCCACCAAGCACGGGGAGAACATGCAAACTCCATGCACACAGAGACGGGAATCGAGCCTGGCCGGGGAATCGAACCCAGACCCTGGAGGTGCAAGGCGACAGTGCTAACCACTACACCACCATGTTTGTGGCCCTCTGTCTGGCTAAATAAATCCCTGATAAATAGATACCACAGAGATAGAATTATATCTCAGGGATCTTGACTTCTCTGTTCTCATTGGTCAGACGTTTTGATGATAAATCTTGCTGTAATTTTAAACATTTGTTTATATAAATGCAGTCATTTTGATATGTTGTGACTTCTATAGTAACAGCACATTGACAGTGACTTGTATGGCCAGCATGCCACATAATCTAGGGCTAACAGTAAACAGAATAATAATAAAAGAAAAAAAAAAACTCCCCAATTTCATCTCGCCAATTCACACTCAACAGCTATCTCTTCACTATCACATGACAGCTAACTCTAAGCAGGGAGGGTGAGGTAAACACATGCTCTTCTGAGGCATGTGAAGCCATCCTTGGGATCTTTTCAAGCTGCTGCTCAGGCAGGGTCACGTGGCACACTTGGAGAAAAGTGATGCCTGCACTTGTACAGGATAAGTGGTATAGAGAGTGAGTGAATGAATGAGAGAGAATTCTTAAAATATCTAATAATCGAAAGTTCCTTGAACCAAATTGACCTATGAGCACGATATTCAGAACCCGTTCTGCTCATAAATGTTAACGGGGATGATGTCAATGGTGCCTTACCTGCTTTAAATGTATTATCTGTAATATTATGAACCGCTGATTTAATAGTTTCAGTAGCTTGTGTTTCTTAGCAACATTAGCACTGGTTGGCTGAACAGAGGAACTTAATGACTGGGAGAAAAAGGCTACAAGTATAACAACCTTTTCCTATATATGTCGTACATTCGGATGTTGTTTTGTAATTTTTTCGGGGAAACACAAACAAGTCTTTAGACATTGATATGTGTAATTAGGGCGGCACGGTGGTGTAGAGGTTAGCACTGTCGCCTTGCACCTCCAGGGTCTGGGTTCGATTCCCCGGCCAGGCTCGATTCCCGTCTCTGGAGTTTGCATGTTCTCCCCGTGCTTGGTGGGTTTCCTCCGGGTACTCCGGTTTCCTTCCACAGTCCAAAGACATGCAGATTAGACTAATTAGCGTTCCCAAATTGAGGGTGTACCCTGCCAGGTCCCCTCGACCCTAAATACAGGATAAAGCGGTATAGAAGATGAATGAATGAATGTGAAATTAGTAATCAAAGCTATAAGCTAATGCTGGCAGGGAACAGGCACCAGCAACTGTGTAAAACAGAGCATTTACACTATATGGAAAAAATAATATTTTGCCAAACCTGCATTAACATTGTATCCACATACATAAACTTCAATATGGAGTTTTGCAACTGCTCTCTTCTTGGAAGGCTGTGTAAAGATTTAGCTTTTCTGTGTTTCTGTGGGAATTTGCGCCACTTCATTCTGTAGAGCATTTATGACATCAGGCACCGATGTTGAACGAGAAGGCCCGAGAAGGACAAAACAATAAAGCTAATCATGATTGGATCACCTGATGAGATAGAGTATCAGTAACCATGTGTGCAAGAAGTAATTGTAGACAACAGTGAATACTGATAAGAAGAAGAAGAATATTCAATTATTGTCACATGTACTTTTTACAGCACAGCGAAATTTCTTCTTCGCATATCCCAATTAGGAAACTGGGGTCAGAGTGCAGGGTCAGCCAGCTTACAGCGCCCCTGGAGCAGATAGGGTTAAGGGCCTTGCTCAAGGGCTCAACAGTGGCAACTTGCCGATGCTGGGGTTCGAACCCCCGACCTTCCGATCAGTAACCCAGTAACCCACAGCCTTAACCGATTGAGCCACCACTGCCCTACCATCATGCTGATAACATCATTTCATGAATGATTGTGCTGGAATGAACAGGATTCCACACATCATAGGGCCAGCGATAGGCACTTTGACAGCCAAATGTTTCCATGTACATTGTTTGGTTTGTATGTGTGTATATACAGCGTGTGCAAAAATGCAGCAGCTGCACATGGAGGACCCATGTGATCATACAGTTAAGCCATGTGAGTCTCTTCTTTCTCTCTCTTCTTTCTCTCTCTCTCTCTCTCTGCCTGCACAGCCTACAGCATGACAAACACCAGAGATCTCATACGCTCACAAGAAGGAAAAACACACACATACAGTATACACACACCAAGCCATCAAAAGTATATATGGTCTCATTCTCCGTGAATTCTCTCTATAAGTATCTATATCTAAATATTTATATATTTAATTATAATACAATATTATAATATATAATTTTGAATATAGTCTTTTTGAATAGAAAAATATATAGTTCATATAGAAAAAAAATAAAATAAATATATATATATATATATATATATATATATATATATATATATATATATATATATAGTTCATATATATATAAAAATATATATATATATATATTATAATATTGTATTATAATTAAATATATATATATATATATATATATATATATATATATATATATATATATGAACTATATATATATATATATATATATATATATATATTTTTTTTTTTTTTTTTTTTTTTTTTTTTTTTTCTATATGAACTATATATTTTTCTATTCAAAAAGACTCCCAACCTTAGTGTCACTGCACTATAACGTTTAGTTTGTGCCTGGGTGAATAAAACACTATCCAGCATGGGTCAGTGGGAAAGGGTTACGTGAGAGATATGCAACAGCTTGTTCTTTCACTATTTCTGACCTCTGGGAGAGTACACTATGTACAGAGCGACTTTGCCTCTATCAGTCAGGAAATATGAAGAGGGTATTTGTTGTTACATCAAGGAAATCAAAACATCTCTGGCTTCAACAAAATTAAACTAATAGATCTGTAGCAGCAGGGTTTAGGAAAAACTCTCTGCAAACATGCACTGCTATATACAGTACAGTACAGTACAGTTGGTCACTCAATCAGACACTCAGCAAAACACTATGTGAATGCATATACAGTACTGTATCTGCATGTCTTTTGGTACAATTAACCAAAAGGACATGGGTAAGAAACGCAGGAATCAGCAATAGATGCACATGAATTGCAATAATGAGTGAAAAGATATGTATCTACAGTAAGTGCTGCACTGAAACATGACACTATTCCTGAGCGATGGACTTGAGTAGACTGGATAGAAAGGCATGAAATGATGCACCCATCATGTAAGTGCACAAGCCTCTGGAGGCAGTGCTATGACCTGGTGTTGCTTCAGTTGGTCACATATAGGCTCACCGCTGTTATGTGGCAATAAATTGATGTCAGCTGACTTCCTGAATATATTGACTGACCAGGTTATCACATCTATTGGGTTTTTCTTGCCTGATGACACAGGCATATTCCAGGACTCAAATTGTGAAAGAGTGGTTCTGGGAGCAAAATGAATCATTTTCACACATGAACAGGTCACCGTGTACCGTAGTCAAAACAGTCGAATGAAATATTAGAGTGCTTGTCTTTTTTTGGCCAGATGGTGTACTATGTTTATAGGAAGTGCATTAATATAAACCAACATTCATGCAGCTGGCTGTGCTTCAGAAAGAAGTTGCTACACTACCAGTCCAAAGTTTGAACACACCTTCCAATAAGTCTTTCCTGATTTTTATTTCCGTCTATGTTGTAAAAACTTGGATGTAGTGCCAAAATATGCAAGAATTTGAACATAATGCTGATGTCTGTTCCTCATGCTCTGTTAAGCCTTCATAATGGCTCTAATCTGAAATGCTGTTAATTGGCGATTTCTGAAGGTGGTAACTTTTAATGAACTTCTCCTCTGCAACAGAGGTAGGTTTTGGTTGTGTTTTCCTGTCTTCATGAAAGTCAGTTACATCATGGTGCTTGATGAGTTTATAAATGCAAATGCATGACAATACTCATCTCATCATCTCGTCTCATTGTCTATACCGCTTTATCCTGTATAAAGTGTCACAGCTTGGAACCTACCACAGCACGAGGCGGTATACACCCTGGATGAGGTCCCTATCCATTACAGGGCGCACACTCACTCACATTCTGGGCAATTTGGGAATGGCAGTTAGACTAATGTGCATGTCTATGTGACAAAGTTACCAGAAGAACTCATATTCTCCAGCAAGCTGAGTAAAACCTTTTGAAAACATTTCTGCATAAAAGAAACTTCTATAACGAGTAATAAAATAAATAGTCAATATTTGGAATGAAAACTCATTGCATAAAATCAGGAGTTTTAGACACAGATTTGTGCAGTTTTATAAGAAAACAGCTGTTAGGTTTTACTGAGCATGCTGGAGAATATGAGTTCTTCTGGTAACTTTGTCACACTCTCTCCTTTCTATTTTTATGCAAATCCCAGGAGCATACCTTAGGTTTTTTGTTTCCATCTGAAAACTGGTCTATATTTTTTTCTTTACAGCCATCCATATATTTCCCTCTAATGTTATTTATTCATACATTTTTAAGTTATATAAGTTTTTTTGTGTGTGTTTGTGTTCTCTTGTGTGTTGTCCTCTTTATACCCACACAGTTTTCTGAATAAATATTTCACCTATTATTAGGGTCACATTAGTACATCTGATACATCTTAATAATATATTCTTATTCAGTTAAACCCTATTACACATACATACATTAACACATGTACACATACAGTACATAGAAGAGGTTCATAACCATACTGAAATCTTATGGTTTATGCTTATGCTTGAAATCTTCTGTAAATATCAACACACACACACACACACACACACACACACACACATGCTGTACAAATTAAAAAAAACAGAAGTAGGGGAGTTTTTGTTTAATTCTTCATAATTGATAAATGAGTTATTATGCAACTTGTGGAAAAAAAGAGAACTTTCAGTTACAAATTAGAGGAACATTTCTTTTATGTCTCGTGACAGCTGTTACTTTGCTCTAAAATAAAACCATATTTCTGTAGTTGAACACATATTGGCTTATATGTGAGTGGGAATGAGTGTGCCTGTGACTTATCATTCTTGTCTTAGTCATGTGACATGTGTGTGTGCGTGTGTGGTGTGCATGATAACTAAAGTTGATAAGTGCCCTCTCCCTCACACACTGCTGTGGAATGAGGAGCAAGCGGGTAACACCCTGGGTGTGTGCGCACCACATGACGTCTGACCTCAACTGTATAGCCTACCATCAGCGTGCTATCCTACCGTACTATACTCTTTCTACATAGCGACCGAAGTGGTGGACAATCACTATGCCACACATAAAAATACAAACATACAAATAAATAAACAACCAATTAAACAAACAAATAAATAAATAAATAAAAATAACCAGACAGATAGATAGATAGATAGATAGATAGATAGATAGATAGATAGATAGATAGATAGATAGATAGATAGATAGATAGATATCATATTAATTCCTTAAAACACTTGTATCAACAGCCATTAAGGCACAGTGTATAAGATACACTGGATAATTATGCTGTATTCAACTTACCTCAAAAGTGGAAAATTTTTGGTATCATCTAATGGTATCGTGTTCCATAATTGTGAACCCTTTACTGAAAAAGATGACTGACCCATAGTAGCTCTATATCTTCGAACTCTACAATTTCCACTTACTGCAGCTCTGGTCCTCACCACAATAACAATAGTATATTTTTGTATCAGCTGACAGATAATATTAGGTGCAAGCCCATTTATACACTTAAATATAATTTTTATGAATGAAAACTTCAAAAAAATTATCAAAACCTAACAAATTATACTTTTGAAGAATTTAACAGTGATGCCATCTCTGATCCATTACTTTTAAAGTTTGTTTGTTTAAGCACATTACAAGCTTGATAAGTGATTAGGATGCCTGGCCCCAGACAATCACACAGTAAGACATATGTGATAGAATCATAGCTTGCATATACATTTGAGTTGCTTTGAGAGATATAAATTACTTTATTATATGAAAACAGTTTAAATTTGTCTTAATAATCTTAGTAATTTTCCTAATATGTGCATCAAATTTAAGTTTAGAGTCTACAATGACCCCTAAGTCACTCACTTCTTTAATTTCTTTGTGGTCAATTTTGATTTTAAATGTATTCTGGTCTTTGTTCTTTAATGAAAAACACATTTAAACAGTATAATTTAAAGTTAAACAGTTATCCTGCAGCCACGGGGAAACACTGACCAGCTGCCTGACGAGGAGTTTCTGCTGTTACATATACAGTTGTGTCATCTGCATACATTTGGCCACCAGCCTCCTTGCAACTTGCAGGTAGATCGTTCATACTGTATATAAACAAAAAAGCAAAGGACCCAATATAGAACCTTGTGGTACACGTACTGTAATTAGCATTTTAAAAGTGGTGACCTCACACGGTTAACCTTAACACATTGGTATTTGCAATCCAGGTATGTTTTAAACTAGCTTAGAGCTTGTTCAGAAAAGTTAAGTTGTTTTAATCTATTTACATGTACATCATGGTTCATGGTATCAAATGCCTTTTTAAAGTCTAGAAACACTGCTCCCACTACTTTTCTCTTATTCAAAGTGCTTTTTATGGTTTCAGTGAAATGACATATTGTATAGCTATTTCTGTCGAATACTTCGGTCAAAATCCGAGTCGTTTGGGATTTAAAAGTTGTTCTTTTTCCAGATAATTCATTAGTTGTTCAGCCACTAAATTTTAAAGAACTTTAGAGACTACTGGTATAATTGAGATGGGTCTATAATCACATACTTCATCAGTTTCTCCAGACTTAAAAACTGGGGTCACAACAGCCGTTTTAAAATTTAGTGGGAACTCACCAGTTTTCATAGAGAGGTTTACCAAGTGTTCTATTTGATTTATCAATGTTTCACTCTGTTTTTTAATAAAATAAGTATCAAATATAACCAAATATATATTTGGCTTTTGAACAATTTAGTTGATTAATGATTCTATGGATTTTTCTATGGATGAAATTTGCTGCATGCTTCTCAACTGATTTAACAAAGAAAGAGTTAAATTCATTTGCAATTTCCATAGCATCAATACTGACCTTTCCATTTATATTCAGTTTAGTTATACCTTTACTTTGCCTGTATTTCTGATTGTTTATTTTATTCAAATTTTTCCAAATAAGTGATCTATTGCCCCGAGAATCAGCAAACAACTGCATGAAGTAAGCTGACTTTGCTTTTCTCAGTTCATTAACCACTTTATTCCTTAAGCTTTTAAAAATAAGTAAATCTGTTTGCATTTTTGTCGATATGGATTTTATCAATGCAAAATCCCTCTTTTTCATTAGTTGAAGAAAATATCATTGTTTATGCAGCACAAATAATTTTTTCTCCGATTACTTTTAGAGAGACATGTAAACTTCTGGATTGTATTTACAAGTGTGTCCATCATAAAATCACAACACTCGTTTAGATTTTTAGTTTCTAAGACATTTTAAATTCTCCAACTCATTTTCAAACGGAGGCATTTTATGCTTGCGAATTCCTGTATGTTGACTATTGATTCTATGTCCAAAAGGACAGCTCTGTAATCGTTGTTTTGTTAATTTCCTGACAATCAAAGTCATATTTTGACCAGACATACCTGTTAACAAATTGTATCTTTTATTAATTTGCTCTCGTTTGTTTGTAAAAATCAAATCGATTAATGTTTTACTAGTTCGAGTCATTCTTGTAGGACTTTTTTATCACTTGATGCAATTTATGTTCTGATATAATAGTTTAGATTCTTTGTTTCTTACTACTATCCAACCAATTTATGTTAAAATCTCCAAGTAAAATTGTTTCTGTGCAGCAATTAAGCAATTTACACAATTCATCAAATTCATGATAAAAAAAGAGACATTATAAGAGGGTTGATTATATAAAACCATACTATTAAAATTCATTTTAGGTGACAGTACTATATTTATAATTAAACATTTCAACCCAAACGTATACACAATATATATATGTATATATATATATATATATATATATATGTGTGTGTGTGTGTGTGTTTGTGTGTGTGTATGTATGTTGATTGAAGTAAAGTAAAGTACATGAGTATAACTCGTACAGATTGATGGTACCACTTTGTGTACTGTTCACGTTGATTTGACGTCACTTGCTGAACTCTGGTTAAGATATGCATGCACGCACACGCACACACGCACATGCACAGTACTTTAGTAATGGATAATTAGGGTGGAGGAGTGTGTGCCAATATGTGGGCATGGGGGAGGAGAATAAACAGCAGTCAGTACAGCACTCATAATACTGTACCTAATTGATCGGGACAGGTAACATGCAGGCATTAAGCTGTTCTAGTATGTAGTCAGCATTAGTCAGCCTTAAGAAAGCGGTGCATACAGTTTTGTGTGTGTGCATGTGTGTGTGTCTCTTTCTCTCTCTCTCTCTCTTTCCTTTTACTGTCAAGTCATTCGCTTGACTGGTTCTACATAAACTAGTGTACTACACTTGAATCCTCTGCTGTTTAAACACTCCACAAGTCACAATCACAGAAATAATACAGTCTACATACTGATACGTATTTCTATTAGAGAAATTAATTTCTATACAAGACAAACCAGCTACCCCTCACCCACAGAGTGGAAAAACAAACCAAGGCTCTCCCAAGTGTAATTACTGAGGAGCACACCCTTAGATTAACCTGTACTTCAAGCTCCTTAAATAAGCTACTCACCTACATGTAGCTGTTGAAGAGGATACAGGAATTTGTGAGGAAGCCAGAATTGTCTAGTGCTTTTACGAGGGTGAGTCAAAAATGATCCGGGAATACAAAAGCTTGTTGACAGTAAATAAAAAAACTATTAAAAATAAAACTACAGCCAGAGTACAGACAATTTGTGGCTCATCCTTGTAGTTTCACGATGCTTGTATCCCATCACTGTTTAATATGTAAGTAAGTAAACAAACAAACAAACAATAAAATTAATAAAACAATTAATAAATAGAAGAAGCAACAATACTTTCATATTATTTAGTCCTATTTAATTATTAGTTACTCATCATCTATACTGCTTTATCCTGTATTCAGGGTTTCTGGGGTCCTGGAGACTAGACCAGGAGACTTAGGTCACGAGACGGGGTACACCCTGGACAAGGTGCCAATACATCGCAGGACACACACACTCACTCACACACTATGGGCAATTTGGAAAAACCAATTAGCCTAATCTGCATGTCTTTGTGAGGAAACCGGAATACCCAGAGGAAACCCACCAAGAGAACATGGGGAGAACATGCGGAGAACATGCACACAGAGACGGGAATCGAGCCCAGACCTTGGAGGTGCAAGGCTACAGTGCTAACCACTACACACCACCCACCTGTTCCAAAGAGCTATACAATTTTAATATATTCTTGGAATTATTTTTCAGGCTTCTTGAAAGACTTCTTTCAAAGACATTTTCAGTCCATTGTCAGAGGAACGTTCACACAGTGACCTATGAATCATTCAAGCATAAAAACATCTAGCTTAAGGCATGAACCAGTGAAAAACAGGTGGGATGATTACGTGCTGTGCGCGTGTGGTTAGACCAGCATTTTTTAGGATGTTGGCTGGGATGACGTGGACCTCATGAATGGCCTCCAAGAAGTCCAGATCTCACTACATGTGATTCAGGAGGTTCTAGGAGGTAATACCCCAAACAACTTTCTTCAAAGGAATCCCCAGCCGTTTGAGGAAACGGGTTGGCGCCACCAGTGCCTATGTTTAAAGATTTGCTATAATTTTCCTATAAATAACGTACATGTACAATATGGATTTTAATGCCTAGTTACTTTCTCACCCACCTTGTATAAATACAAAAAAATGTCTGGTATGTTAAGTATACAAATGGATTTCTCTGATCAGAGATTTAGAGACAGTTACAGAAAATCCAGTTCTCTATATTGATTGTACAGGCACTGAATGTGGGATGTGACATGCCTGTAACGTGGCAGGTGCAAATCAGCATAAAGGTGAACACCGAGAATGTGACTTTGGATTATGCTGCCAGTGGGAGGCAAATGCATTACAAAGAGATCTAAATCAGTTAAACTAATTGCAGTGAGACAAACAACCTGTATATCATGATAAACTGTGTTAAAGGCCGGGAAAGATTATGGAGGATAACAATATTAATGGCGACGAGGGGCTGCATCGATGCTATAAGATGAATGGAAAGCAAATTGAAGAAAAGGTAGACATGCAGCTATAACTCATTCACCTTCCTTAGCTACAAATGGTAGATACAGTAAGATATGTGTCTGTAGTTGTTACACAGAGAATCTAGGTCAGGCTTCTTAAGACTAGGAAAGCGGCCTACTGCCTCTTCTTTAGTTTCAACAGGAAAGAGTTGGAGTGAAGTGAACAGTTCATAAGTTTGGAAATAAGATCAGTCAGAGAGACATTAAGGCAGATAGTGCATTATGGAGTATTTATATTATGCCAGGATAGAACTGCTGTGGGAACGCTTCAGTTGCCAGGGTGAGGATTCCCAGCTAATGGCTTATTGTCTGCAGGATAACACCGCAGTGTGTGTATGAGAGAGAGAGAGAGATAGAGATATGTACTGGTGGTTTCAGCAGAGCCGACTACACCTGCACACATCTCCTGGTCAGCAGTTTGAGGGATTAATGCAACGTAAAAAAAAAAAAAGGCCCCAAAGCCAAATAGTCACGGTTTGACTGCACAGAAGAGGGATGAATTTAGGGATTTGTGAAAGTGGATGTTCAAGAATGTTGCCTCAAATGGCTATAAGAATACAGCACGTACAGAAAGCAAAATAATAAAAAGAAAAATAATAGTAAAATAATAATAGAAATGGCGACACGGTGGTGTAGTGGTTAGCACTGTCGCCTTGCACCTCCAGGGCCCGGGTTCGATTCCCGGCCAGGTTCGATTCCCGTCTCTGTGTGCATGGAGTTTGCATGTTCTCCCCGTGCTTGGTGGGTTTCCTCCGGGTACTCCGGTTTCCTCCCACAGTCCAAAGATATGCAGGTTAGGCTAATTGGCGTTCCTAAATTGACCATAGTGTGTGTGTGTGTGAATGAGTGTGTGTGTGTGTGTGTGTGTGTGTGTGCTCTGCGATAGATTGGCACGCTGTCCAGGGTGTACCCTGCCTCGTGCCCAGAGTCTCCTGGGATAGGCTCCAGGTCCCCGCGCCCCTAAATGCAGGATAAAGCGGTATAGAAGATGAATAATAGAAATAACAAAGAAAGTAAATGCAGTGTACCTGTAATTCATGGGCCTTAAAAGAGCTACAGGAATGCTCCTAGACGGGTTGTGTGTCTGTGTGTGCAGGCCTCCATGTTTAGAGGCTTGCAAGGTCTGCATTGTCTGCATAGTGCAAATACAGTAGGTTTGCGCATTAATCCTGCAAGGGTTAGGCGTACGTGCATATTCGTGAACACAGCACACATACAATGCTAGCAGTTTTTGAGCATACTGTATGAGCTGCTGTTGGCCTGGTAACACCCGATGCCTTCGAACATGTGCCAACATGGCACTCACATCCATCCTTCTCGAACGCAGCACCAGTAACTAACACTCAGATCAGGTAATAGAGAAAGACCATTTAATTCCACCACTTGAACAACAATACCAACAGACCTACCAACATGTAAATATGTACTGTATGGGTGTGTGTTTAATTTATTTAATTTATTTACTTGTAATTACAGAAGCATGTAAATTATATTTAATTTCTCTTAATTACAATCATAATCTGTGTCTCAGATTGTATACTATGACCCTATTCTTCGCTGTTCTTACTATATATTATTTATAAGATTGAGAAAAGTTGTATTTAGAACATTTTAACACTAGTTTATACATACGCATTACACTTATTTCAGTTCTGTCCACAAAGTTCCTATTAAATTAAAGTCAGGGCCAATACGATAGCTCAACTTTATAGCCGTTTACAGTATAAGCCATTTAAGTATGCTTGAGGTCATGGTAAAATTACGACCCATTTGTGTCCAAGCTTTAACTTCCTGCCTGATGTCTTGAGATGTTGCTTCAATATATCCCCGTAATCCGCCTTCCTCGTGATGTAAATGGCACCAATCTACTGTACAGCATAATGCTGCCACCCCCGTGCTTCATGGCTTGGGATGCTGTTCTTCGTCCTGCAACCCTCCCCCTTTTTTCCTTCAGACAACAATGGTCATTATGGCCAAACAGTTAAATTATTGTTTCATTAGACCAGAGGACATTTCTCCAGAAAGTAAGATCTTTGTCCCCCTGTGCAGTTGCAAACCCTAGACTGGCTTTTTATGGTGACATAGCCTTTTAGGATGTGTTAATATTAGTCACGTTTTACTGTGGATGTGGACACTCTTCTACTTGTCTCCTCCAGTGTATTTACTGTACACTGTCCTAGATTGGAATTGATTTGTATCATTCGTACTAAAGTATGGTCATCTCCTGTAGTATGGTCATCTCCTGTAGTATGGTCATCTCCTGTAGTATGGTCATCTCCTGATGGCTGTGTGGTCCTATGGTGTTTATATTTGTGTAGTATTGTTTGTGCAGATGAACATACCTGTGGTACCTTTTAGAAATCTGGAAATTGTTCCCAAAGATGAACAAGATTTGTGGAGACCACATTTTCTCCTTCCTCTTGGCTGATTTCTTTTGATCTTTCCATGATGTTGTGTCTGACACAAAGAGGTTGTATGCAGTCAGCTCAATCAAGTGGCAAACCAACATTGGAAACCAGGTCTGAGATCTGAGGAAACCTACAACCTTGATACCCAAGCACTAGAGAAATGCTGAGATAAATGCATTAATAAAGGCAGTTTTTTGTTTACCTGTTTTCTGTTATTCTGCACAATCAAACATCCTGGTTTGATGAGTTCATACAAATGAGTAGATGCAATAGATGATCCTGAACAAGTTGGCAGCACATCTACAGTTACCTCTGAACTGCATTGCCATATCATCTCTTAAACATTATGCTTGGCCATGTCAATTATTCATCCCGTCTTCATTTATTCATCAGAAGCTGCACAAAGGGAGAGGAATGTAAATGACCAACCAGAGCTTGTGTTACCTCAAGCTTTAAACTACAGGGACAATGAAATGCAAAGAGACATTCAAGATTACCCTGCACATCTCTGCTAAGTCTATGTTGTATCCACACACACACACACACACACACACACAGTACTGTGTCACGTTGTGCGTGTACCTGCTGTCTTTGCATACAGGTACGCACACAGCATCTTCTTTTCTACCCAAATATAGCGAATGGGAGAAAAGAAATCAAGACAGAGCGATCTCTCTCTCTCTCTCTCTCTCTCTCTCTCTCTCTCTCTCTCTCTCTCTCACACACACACACACTCACACCCCCCCCCCTTTATTTTTCCTCTACTGCTGTCTTGCTGTCTCCATTAGCAGACAGTCCCCATTAGGGCAATCACTTACAGCCCATATCGATTCCTCCTCCAGTTCTGACTCATGCTCTGTGTGCACCCCCACACAAACACACACACACTAATCAGTGCACCCTATTGATTTCCACACTGGAAACCACTGACCTGTAATGCTAGTTTTCTTTGGTTTTGACTTTACATGACATACAGGTGAGCAGAAAAAGAGAGTCGACAAGTCTATCCTCTTTGAATTACACCATGCTGTATTAAAGTAGGTCAATAATATTATATTGTAAATTTCCATTTGTCTTCACTTATATTACAATTTCAGTAGACTTTCTGTTTAATCTTCTTCATTTTAGGCATCATTAATGATGTCTGTGGCAAATGATGAATCTCGTCATTCAGTTACACTAGGCCATGTACATGATTTGTCTGACCACTTCCCAAAACTGTCGACAATGATTTAAAATAATGATTTCTATAAAGTTTCATTTATTAAGACATGATACAACACATATAAACACATTGTTCTTTGATGTGTTCTTTCACTTCATTTGAGATTTGACATGAACCTAACCCCAACCCTAACCCTAACCCTAACCCTAGATAGATAGAGTAATATAAATATAGATTAATAGTACTTAATTAAAATAAATACAATTCTAGTTTATTAAAATTCTTTTCTTATAGATCAAATATGCACGGCTCGAAAGGGAACATTTAGTCCTGGTTTGACTTGAACCCAGTGTAGGTACTGTAAGAGTTGCTCAATGTCCTCTTAATTATTTTTCAGCAGTATATTTTACAGCTGACTTATTTTAATGGTGTAGCAATGGTGTAGTGCTGCTGCCTCACAGGATATCAGGTTGGATCCTGGTGTCGGATGACCGTCTGTGTAAAGGTTTGTATGTTCTCCTTGTGGCTGAGTGGGTTTTCTCTGGGTTCTCCGGTTTCTTCAATAGCTGGACAGACTTAGAAAAAAAAATTCCCCTAGGTGCAAATCTGTGTTAATGTGTACTGTATACAGAATGGTGACCTAAAATGGACGAGCATTTCATTCAGGTTGAATGTTGTTGAGTGTTCTTCAGATCCACCATCACCATTGCAAAGAATAAAGGATTGATAGGTATTTATGTTAGCTGTATTCAAAGCAATTAATTTTGAAACATTAATGATTCAGCTTCCTTAATAGATCTGAGAAAGCTTAACACTTCAGGGTTTACACCCAAAGAAAGGTACTCTTTCAGTTTTTGCTGGAACCAAGCCCACATTTTCATGACCAGTCATTGGTCAAACACCAACGCCCAGTGATTCGCTGGAGGCAGGACTGGGGAACAGGAGCCAATGAGGTTATTTACTCAGCAAAGCAGTTGAGCCGCTGCTGTGGTCAATGATATCATTGTGTAAATGGCTTGTCTCCTGAGAAATGAGGCAGCTACTATGTGGGTAAAGAAAATGTCTGTTTTCTCAAAAATTGTTATCTAGAACATTCCAAATCTTACTGGCAATCCTGCAAGCAACAGAAAGAACTAGAGTTTAGAATGCTTGTTTGGTTTTCAAATATTTCATTCATATTTACATTTAGGCATTTGGCAGATGCTCTTATCCAGAGCGACTTACATTTTTATCTCATTATACATCTGAGCAGTTGAGGGTTAAGGGCCTTGCTCAAGGGCCCAACAGTGGTGGTTGTGGGGTTTGAACCTGGGATCTTCCGAACCGTAGTCCAACGCCTTAAGCACTGAGCTACCCCTGGCCCGTATTATGGCTTCTCTGTACCTCAGTGTGCCTTGCCACGCCAGGCTTCACTATCACTCCACCTCAATCTCCTCCTTCCTTTCTCTCCCACTCTCCTTCTATCATCCAGTTTGATTGAATAGTCCTATGCCATAAAACAATTGCATCAGAATAGAGGGGGTGGACAAATAGAAGAGGGGAATGGAGGTGGAGAGGGAGTGGAGGTCAGCAGAAGGAGAGCCACGTTCTCATGCCTCTGATGGCTGTGAGTAAATAATAAGCCTGGTGACGCTGGCAGAGTGGAAGAGCGTGATTTGCAGGGGAGAGCACGAGCAAGCAGGGGGAATACCCTCATAGAGATAGAGAGAAGTTTAACAACACAGAGAGGGGGTGAATGTTTCTTTAGTGGGCTTTCATTTACACCTACAGTACTTCTTCTCTCTTGTCATCTCTTCAGCCTCCCCCTCCCACCTGTCTCTCATTTCTTTCCTCCTACACTATGTCGTGCAGCACGAGGAAACTGAGCCTCTAGCCCATCGTTAAAGATGCATGAGGCAGAGAAAACTGCTTTCTCTCTCTCTCTTTCTCTCTCTCTTTCTCAAACACACACACATAGACAGATAATCTCTTTGAAAATGCTGTTGCATGATATGGAAAAAACACACATAAGCACTTACCATATGCCTCAATGAATTATGCTGATCACATGCAATTTCCATGGTACTGATAAGACTGAAAGATGATATCAGGGGCCAAAGTGTGATATACTGTACTGTTCAGCCTAGCAAGTTTGAGTTAATATTCCCTAGGGGTCCCACAAGGGGGCATTGTTGGACCAAAGTTGATGTGACACTATACTGTTTATTGGTCCTATACTGTAAATTTTATATGCTAATCATTTTCAAAAGACATAGTAAGGTTTCAGCAATGTTTCAGTGTTAGCAACATTTACATTTTTTAGTGTTTTCTAGCATTTTGCTAATTCTTGCTAGGAGCTTCTTCTTTTTTTAATAAGCATATTATTCCTGATTCTATATCACACAAATCAGATGAGAGGTAAATAAATTATTAATTTGCTGATTTATTCATCCTCATAACTACTTTGTCCTGGTTATGATTGCTGTGAATTTCCAACTGTAGATTAAAATTATAACTGTAGGTCAATCCTGGCTAATCACAACACACCGCTGAGTTCAGATGTTTTTTGGTAAAAGCTTAAAAAGCAAAACATCTGTAGTGTCTGTAACCATGTCAAATTTATGTTGCAATATATCAAAGTTTGCATTTTAGAATAATAGACTTTTTTGGGTTTATGTCTTTATACGAAATCTAAATTGTCCAAGCTTCATCTGAATAACAATTAAGATAATTGTAAAATTTGAATAAAAAAAAGTTACGGACACTACATTAAAGGGCATGAAACTGTATTTAGGAAACATGTGTCTTTTTTTTCTTCAACAATATTTTTATTGACTTTTAACAGGGATATAATAGGTTAAACATGTAATGTTTTAATACAGGTTTTATAATCCCCTTATAAACCCTATAACACCCACCCCGTCGCTCCCTGACTCCAAGCCAGTTTTACATACATAAGAAAGGCTAGACGCCAGGCGTTGAGAGAGAACAAAAAAGAAAAAAGAAAAGAATATGGAGCTGGAAGTTTTTTTTTGGTTTTATGTGCAAAAAAATAAAAAGGAATAAAAAGGGGAAAGAAAACAAACAAACAAACAAGTAATTAAATAAGAAAGAAATCAAACTATAAATGTATATGAAAAAAGTGAAGGAAGGGCCCCCACACCTGTTGAAATTTAAAGTCTGAGTAATGAATTGAGTAGTGAATCTTCTCCAGGGACAGACAGGACATGATATCTCTGAGCCACTGGGCGTGAGTGGGTGACGTGGCATCCTTCCACTTGAATAAAAGAGAACGCCTGGCCAGGAGTGTCGCAAAAGATAACAATCTCTTTTTGGCTGGACTTAGACTCTTACCCTCTTCTCCAGTGACACCAAAAAGAGCAATCAGAGGGTCTAGTTCAAGATTGCAATTCAATATGAAGGACAGGGTCTTAAAAACATCCCTCCAGAATTTTTCCAAATTCGGGCATGTCCAGTACATATGAATAAGAGACGCCTCTCCACTTTTACATTTATTACAGCAAGGATCAATGTCTGGGTAGAAACGGGAGAGTTTAAGTTTGGAGAGATGAGCCCTGTGTACAACCTTAAACTGTAATAAAGAGTGGGCGGCACATAAGGAGGTTGAGTTGATAAGTTTAAGAATTGAATTCCAAGTATCATCTGATAGTGACAAATTTAAATCCTTCTCCCAAGCAGTTTTAATTTTACACAGAGGGGTGTGACTCGAAGCCATCAATCCACCATAAATAGTGGATATTAGGCCTTTACGCAGCGGAGACAAACAGAGGAGATTATCTAGAATGTTTGCAGCAGGAGCCTCAGGGAAATTTGGTATTAAAGGGCGAATGAAGTGTCTTACAGTACGTGCACCCACACGGAAAGAACCTATATAAACATATATGTTTTAATATAGGTTTTGATATAGGTTTTTAATATATGTGACATATATAAAATTGGCCGTTTTCCTATATTATATGTACATATATGTACATATATGCGTGCATATACAGTATGCATGCATATATGTACCTATATAGACATATATAAAATTGGCCGTTTTCCTATATTATATGTGCATATATGCGTGCATATATGCGTACATATATGTACCTACAGTATATAGTAATACAGTATATGTGACATATATAAAATTGGCCGTTTTCCTATATTATATGTACATATATGCGTGCATATATGAACCTATATAGTAATACAGTATATGTGACATATAAAATTGCCCATTTTCCTATATTTTATGTACATATATGCACATATATAGGTACATATATGCATGTATATATGTGTGCATATATGCACCTATATGTTTACCTAGATTAGTCAAAAAAATCCATAGCTGCTAGACAACATAAATAAAAGCCCAAAATGTAGAAATTAAATTTTTTTATTTTTATATTATAACTAGTAAAATAACAAAAACATGACAAAAAACTGAACAGGAAGAAAAAAATATATTTTGTGGATCTTCCCAGCTCTGTGAGCTTTGAATTGATAGATGTGCCTATCTGCCTTCGGGTGGCTGCCGACCACTTCTTCAATGTAGCATCTAGAGAAGACAAAAATAATAAGACAGTATAATAATAATAAATTATTATTTATTAAAACTTCAGACGACAACAATTAGTGCCACGAGGTTATTTGCAACACTATATGTTCTACAAAATAGAGGACTACACACCCTACAGCGCAATACCCCAGAAATGTGGCTTTAGAAGAGGAAAGGTAGGATTAAGAAGTGAGCAAGCGATGAATTAGTATTATAGGTACCAAGCAGATACAGTAACAATAATGGGTGCCCTACGTTATGCAGTCTCCATTGATGGCTAATAAACATTGATACAAGTAGGCTATGGTTAAAGTGGTGAACTTATAATGTTTTTTTCCCTTCTCAACGCATTATGCATTTACTCACCAATAATGGCTACCTTTTTAATTTGGTCCAGTCTCCAATTCGAAGGTGCCCAGCAGCAGATTCCGTACCATGGCAGTAGCAGAGGTGGCAAGGCGGGCTGCTCTCCACGCTTCTGCCTGGCAAAACACCCCAGAACCCTTTATAACTTCAATCTGAAAAATAATTTCACATCACAATATTAATTTATTGGCAACTTTTAGAAACTTTTCATGTTTCATACTGATTCTCATGTTTAGCTTCCCAATAGTTAATAGGATTTTATGTATAAATGCAGATTAATGATAAAGATACATGCAGGGTAAAACTGCAACAGGAACAGTACAAAATAAAAACTGAAAAAAGACGGACATTCAGAGTAAAACAGTGCAAGATAAAAAAAAAAAAACTGTACAAAACATATATGCAGGGTAAGCATTGGTTGGAGCAATGTCCAAGCAGTGTAGAGAAATATTTCTGTACGACTTCATTGTTTTGTGCTGTGTAGTATAGTATTGTAATAGCTGATCAGAGTGATCAACTCCCCATGTGCTGGTTGTACGCAGTCACAGGAAATGTCTTTGTAGTCCATGTACCTTGTAATTTCACCCTCATCTTCACCGCGTCTACTGTATAAGCAGAATGGATGGTACAACATGTAGATACTTCTCGTGTGTCCATCCACTTCACAAATACAAGAGGTCCATCTGAACGGAGCTTGCGTGTCCTGATGTGAGGGGCTGGTGAAGGCAAGGGTGATGCAGACACATTCTTAAAAACAAATAAATAAAAAAATGTTAACCTATACTGTTCAGAGTAAATGGATGTGCAATTAATATGGATGCACAATATATACAGTACAGAGATGACCAAAAATGTATCCACACTTCAACATGAAAAATATACACCTCTCTTCTGTAGGTCACATGACAGCATCAATGATGGTGATAGATAATACTACACACTGCTGCCATAATTCAATTTGAGTTTTAAAAAAGGCCATAGATAACAATTGTGAAAGTGTGTATACATTTTTGTGCCCCTCTGTATTTTTGATGGACAATAGGCTGGGCAAATATCTGTTGATGGACAACAGACCATGTAGTGGATCTCAAACATTTACAACTGAGACATTAGCAAACACCATCCATTGGACATTACACACATATTGAACACATTCTAAACAATTACATCTTATCAGGCATTTGTAAATACACGCTAAACAAAAGGGATTATATACATTTACACCAAAGAAATATTCATAAGCATCACTTAGCTACATAAGGCTGTATTTTAACCACCTGGAACTAGCTTGTTTGTGCTAAATAACATTACCGATAGCAGTGTTATAAGCTAACCAAAACAGAGCCAAATACATATTAGCAACTATAATCTAAAGCTATCCAAAACAAGGTGAAATACATTAGAACATTTATAAACATCTGTAAACTCCATAAGGCATTAGCTTAGCCACCGGGAAATATCATGTTTGTGCTACATGAGGCAGCATATTAGCATGATTTACCTAAACTATATAAATGGCATTGAAAGCCAACATGTCACACAAGCTGACAAGAGCTAGCTGTAGTGAGGAAAATATTTACTAATATTAGTTTAATATTATCAGAATACGAGTTATATAAGACTTAATAACTTACCCAGTGTAGCATGGGTCTATTCTCTGTTCAAAATGCTCCTGTTCGGCGTCGGAGTCACACAGTCTTCTTCTGAGGTAAATGTAAACTTTCCAGAATATTCTGAAGAGTTTCCTCGGATGTGTAAGCGCGTGCCATCTTCCAAAACGTGCAGAAAACTCACTGAATCTGAGTGTTTTCAAACCTGTCGCTCTGTGTGTGTGTGTGTGTGTTGATCAGGCCGGTGTCCGGGGGCGTGGCCTAGTATGTAAATTACCCTGACTGATTTCCGTGTGATTGGCGTGTGGGCGTGTCCTGCCTCGGGTCATTAGCAGATAAGTGCGACAGAAATTCTGTGCCTCTCCTTGGTTTCATACGGATTACATAAACTGAGAATATTTGTTTTCAATGTGACTTGCATCATTTAAAAGTAGACACTTTAAGATATATAGATATATTTCTCATTTCACTGGTGGCTCAGTGGTCCGGGTTCGATTCCAGCCAGTGCCCACACCCCAGCCACTGGATACAGTGCCGGTCCCAAGCCCGGATAAAATGGGAGGGTTGCATCAGGAAGGGCATCCGGCGTAAAACCTGTGCCAAGTTGTAGTGCGGACTGGATATTCCGCTGTGGCGACCCCTTGCCGGGAGCAGCCGAAAGACCAACAACATTTCTCATTTCAGTTAATTTTAGTGACGTGTTTCAAAAAGATTTTCACGGAGACTGAGGTTTCATATATGTGCATATATCCTCATATACTGTATGTGGGCAATTAGGATACCAATTTCATGTGTTCGCACATAAGTTTTTTGCATTTTTTTAAAAGTTAGTTCTTAGTTATTGCCTTGATAATAGACAATATGAACTAGGCATCATGTATGACAGTTGCCAAAGTGAGATATGAGCTAAAATGACCAGATCCTGCGAAAGGAGACATATCTTGTATGTACATATAGGGCTTATATGTGGATATAAAGAAGCAATACAGGAGACCTATATGGCCTGTATATGCACATATATGCACTTCAATGTTGCCTATATGTGGCATATATACGCATATATGCAGCATATATATTATCATATATATGCATATATACTGCATATAGGTTTCATATATGCGTCTATATCCTCATATAGGTGCGGATATATACGCATATATACTGCATATAGGTTTCATATATGCGCCTATATCCTCATATAGGTGTGGATATATGCACATATATACTGCATATAGGTTTCATATATGCGCATATATCCTCATATAGGTTCTTTCCATGTGGGCAGATATCTGAAAAAATGAGAGTTGGGTGGGTTAAACCTATCGGAAAGCTGTTCAAACGATGCAAACTTATGGTCAACGAACAGGTCTTTGCAAAGCTTGATGCCCTTATTGTACCATTCCTGAAACACTGAATCATGTAAAGAAGGTTGGAAGAGATGGTTAGAGACGATAGGACTGGACAGAGAAAAGCCCAGAAGACCGCTGTGCTTTCTGAACTGAGCCCATACTCTCAAGGTATGTCTAACTACTGAGTTATTGATTAATTTAATTGAGGGGATGGGGAGAGCAGATCCAAGGAGTGCAGAGACAGAGAGGTTTTTGACAGACTTTATCTCCATTTCCACCCAGGCAGGCCGATTAGGTTGGTTATGAAAATATGACCAAAAGATGACAGATCGAATGTTTGCTGCCCAGTAGTAGAAACGAAAATTAGGTAGAGCCATGCCACCGTCTCTTTTAGATCTTTGAAGTAGGGACTTATTCAATCGTGGATGTTTACCTTTCCAAAGGTAAGAAGATATAATTGAGTCTAAAGTGCCAAAGTAAGATTTGGGAATAAAAACAGGTACAGACTGAAAGAGATATAAAAATTTAGGAAGAATACTAATTTTAATTGCATTAATGCGGCCCACCAGGGACATGGACAGTGGTGACCATCGTCCCAAGTCCTTTCTTGTTTGGTTCAACAACCTAATAAAATTTTCTTTAAAAAGGTGTTTATGTTTCCTTGTAATTGTAATACCAGGATAGGTAAACTGATTTTTCACTATGTTGAATGGAAAATTTTGCATACCAGTTGTTACTGCTGTATTATCTAACATGTGTCTTTTTATTTGATAAAGGTATAAATGTGTATGCTTATTTAAAAAAAAAAAAAAAAAAAGCATGGATTGGGGAATAAGAAGAATTAATTATTATTATGAAAAATGGTGTTATATGATCCTATCTGAAAATTCACTTTTTCATATAGGTGAGACACTTTTTATCACCAATAACATGTTTTGGCTGCCACAAAAGCCTAATTAATGACATAAATATCAGGACTGTTAAAAATAGACATACAGTAGAAGTGCCTGATTTTGTGAATAATTTATAATTATTCTATGGTAGAAATTTCAATAACAGCCTAGTTATTCAATTCAATTCAATTCAATTTTATTTATATAGCGCTTTTAACAATGATCATTGTCTCAAAGCAGCTTCACAAAAATTAAAGAAATTTAACAAAAAAAAAATAAAAAAAAATAAATAAATAATAATAATAATAATAATAATAGTTATAGCTCATGAGACCATTTGAATTTTCTAACTCAGATTTAAAAGGAGAATGATGTTGTGGTGGTTTCCTGATGTGTTGAGTCCTGTACTGTCCCATCGAAAAGTTTACACCAACCCACTTATTCAGATTAAAAATTTATTCTGATTGCGGATCAGATCGGGTCAGTTTCCATTAAGGTGTTTATACAGTATAATGCTTTTTATTTTATTATTTTGATTGTTAGTGGAAGATTTGGGTCCATGTAAATGCATTTATTGTCACAAAGAAGTGTTGATATGGATGCAAATGCAATTTAACAGTTTTTACTAAAAATGCTGGCAAACAAAAGTTTCCAGTTTACTAGAAACATCTGTACACCTGCTCATTTATGCAGTTAACTAATTAGCTAATCATACAGCTGCAGCAGCCCTGCGATGGATTGGCACCCTGTCCAGGGTGTACCCCGCCTAGTGCCCGAAGTCTCCTGGGATAGGCTCCAGGTCCCCCTGCGACCCTGAACACAGGATTAAGCGGTATAGAAAATGAATGAATGAATGACAGCTGCAGCAAAATGCATGAAATCACATCAAATATCTATTACAGAGGCCCTACTGCAGTGCAAAAATGATACAACAACCTCTAAGTTTCCCCCAGAGTAGAGCGAATGTGCTAAAATGTCTTAAAAATCCCCCAACAGTAGAGTAAATATGATAAAGTGCCGTCCAAGGTGTCCAAGCAAAGGAGAAAATATATCAATGTTCTGTAAGGCTGATATAGTTATAAGTGCCTCCGTATGTGACCATCTATAATGAACTGCCCTCATGGGTGAAAGAAAATGTGATAGCTCCCTTTAAAGTATCCCCAAAAGCAAGAAACAAGAGATAAAGTGCCTTTCAAGAGAATAAGATGTAATGCAGTGCCTGGAGTCGCAGCTGCAATTGGCCTAACTAGAGGTTTTGTATGGCTTCTAGTGAAAAACAAATAGAAAAAGTGCCATTTAAGGTGTCCTAAAGGTCAACCTACTGAAGTACAGAATTTGCTGTCCTTTCAATGAAAAAATAAACATGAAAAAGTACCCTATGTGGTCACATATGTGACAAAATATGCAGCCATTAGAGCCCTTTTAAAGGACAAAACCATGATGTACCTTATGAGTGCACTGCATTTGAGAAAAACTACCGTTCTAATGAAAAACTTGGGATACTGTGTTCTAGAAAATGCTCTAAACTGGCCACCATGGAAAACAAAACGTATACAGGCAGGATTCACTACTAATCTACAAAGAATGGGTTTTATATTTAAGCTGAACAACATGTGAGATTGGTATTGCAATTTATCAGCTAGATAGCTACTGTAGATACAGGAGATACAAATGTAACCATTTTATTCATTCATTCATTCATTCATTTTCTGTACCGCTTTATCCTTATATACAGGGTCGCGGGGGCCTGGAGCCTATCCCAGGAAACTTAGGGCACAAGGCGGGGTACACCCTGGACAGGGTAACCATTTTATTATTTACATTAAATATGTTGTGCAAATTTAGAATAAACCTTGAATTATAGTTCTCTATGGCTTATTTATTACAAAATATTTTTTAAAATTCAAAGCGATTTGCTAAATGCAGCTATGCAGTTCTTCACTAACAAGTTGGATCCAAAGTTGCAAAAGCAAGGGAGGAGATAAGAAAGATATGTTTGTATCAGAAGAGGGTCAGTTCTAGACTTAGGCCATACTGTACATGGTCACCTACGGCACCACCAGCTGGAAGGCTGCCAAAAGGGGAGCATGAAATATTTAGCAATTACTCCTGATTTTTCTAAAAGACCATTACTCAGATCCACTGCACGGTTTACATTTAGGGCACTGTTTATTTGGACACCATTGTGCAGGAGGTCATTGAAAGGGTGAAGGTAATGAGGGAATATGATGATGGAAAGGGGAATTCAAGGTCCTCTTTTTAAAGCCAAACAGAAACCAGAGGACGCTGGCATTGAGATGACGCACACATGAAATACTGTACTTGGACAAGCAGACATAGAAAGGTAACTCAAATATATTGGTGCAGTTCTTGGCTGCAGGAGACTATCAGCGTCAGAGATATGGGGTATTTTTCTTTTCTTGACATGCCTTCTCAGGAGCTAGACCAGAGATTCAAGAGAAAGGATGGCACTCCAACTGTCGTTCGGTTCTTACAGTCTTACCATCCCAAGTAACTGGAGCAGCATTAAAAATGACAGAACTGCCCAAGCTCTCAGGGATGTTTCGGGGATTTTCTCTCTTCCAAGCTATGGCAAAGGCTTCCTGAAGTCTGATAAAACTCCTCAAACTTTAAGTTCCATTGCCAGTGACATCACAATCAATTGAACAATCCATCTCCAAACTGATGCTGCCCTTTACAAATGTTTTCACTCCTGCCCCACAGACAGTCTGAGTCTGGCACTGTGTGCACGGTGCCCTGTGATGGAATGAGATGCTGTTCTGTGTGTATTCTGATTTTCTGTACTTCGGATCCACTACAACTCTGATCAGGATAAACGGAGTATGAAAAATGAATGCATGTACAGTATCCTCATAATAAATGCATTAATGTAAGAATTCTACAACACAAAAAGCTAAAGATAATAAGAAGACAATTCATGTATATAATTGAGATATCATGGTGTGCTTAAAATAATAAGGATTGCATCTTGAATTTAAAATACAATACATACAATACATCAATCACAGCTTGAACTTCCTTTCGAACAAGATTGACTACATCATTGCCTGTTGTATTATTTTACTTTCAAAATGAACACATGCATCCAGTGGCAATTACACTGATAAATATAAAGCAAAGATCAGTGTCTCACTGCTTGGGAGATTCAAGAAACAAGTTGCCTTGGCAACAGAAAGGACTTGCTTGCTTGTTTTCAGCTGCAAATTAGTTGTTGTTTTTTTTTTGTGGCAAACTGAATTTGCTACTGATGATAGCGGGTCCAGTGGGTGAGTTTACATCACCTCAGTGTCTTTATTCAGATTGACTGTAGAGACAGCTCAAGGTAGTGAGATTCTCTGCTTTTGTTATGTCTGATTCCTTACTCATTTAGGGCGGCAGCTTATGTCCAAGTGTCTAGGTGTACATAGCGGTAAGCATGTCAATCATTGCTTTGATTTTGTTTTTGTACACTTTGTACACTTACAGTAATATGAATATTTAAATATTAGTTCCTTTGTACTAGCTATGAGGCGGCGCGGTGGTGTAGTGGTTAGCACTGTCGCCTTGCACCTCCAGGGTCTGGGTTCAATTCCCCGGCCAGGCTCGATTCCCGTCTCTGTGTGCATGGAGTTTGCATGTTCTCCCCGTGCTTGGTGGGTTTCCTCCGGGTACTCCGGTTTCCTCCCACAGTCCAAAGACATGCAGGTTAGGCTAATTGGTGTTCCTAAATTGCCCGTAGTGTGTGAGTGTGTGTGTATGTGTGTGTGCCCTGCGATGGATTGGCACCCTGTCCAGTGTGTACCCCGCCTCGTGCCCGAAGCTTCCTGGGATAGGCTCCAGGTCCCCCGCGACCCTGAACACAGGATTAAGCGGTATAGAGAATGAATGAATGAATGTACTAGCTATCCCTGCAACTTCGTGAAACTTAAAACAAAGCTCTCGGGGCTGGCAGTGTGGCTTGGTCTAGCAGTTTTGTTTATCATATCATATAAGGAAATGTGATGAAAGAGTATAATATTCATGACTCAGAGTATTTTATGTGCCAGTTACACGAAAGTCTAAGTCTAAAAAACTAAACTCGTGTAGCATTGTCTTTGCTGGTCTTCTGTTTCTTAAGGCAACTTTATGCTTCTTCGTTTAAAACACACCACCATGCATCCAAGGGACTTAATTTTCCTATTCGTAAAAAAAAAAAAAAAAAAGTCCCTGGAATTTAAACCTGGTGTGTGATTCACAGGGGATGTTTGGTGATGATTTTGCATTACAACATGGTAATTGCTTTCAATGGCATCGTGACATCTTTACCTGGCTGTTCACACCTCCTCCAGAAGCTAAAACTCGAATGTAACTGTCATGAGAGGACTTTAAATTAAAGAGCATTTACACCTTATTATGCTCCAATTCAGTCCCCATGACTTACTACTAAACAATCCAATTACCTGGACTGTAACGAATATATAAGGTATATATCAAACATTTAATTCTGATGAATAATATGAACATTAGAGGCACATGTTGCAGAAAATCAGTTAACCAAAGCAAGTAAATGTATTTAGGTTCTGCAAAGAATCTGAGACATTAGTGAGTGACATTAGGTCCCCATCTTGTGGTAAAAATTTATTTTATCCCAGGCTCTGTGCTGTCATATTCCATGGGCTTTTCCATTTGTGTGTGAACTATTGGTATGCATGACCACACAAGTAAAACAGCTTCTGGAAAAGACTGATGCACTCAATCATAAATGATATGCTAAAAACATTTCTTGATTACTGCACAAAGAATTTTCCATCGCAAAAACTGTAGCTGCTATGACCTTAACTGGCACAGAATGCACACAATATGTTGAGTTAGGCAAAATATAATCTGAGTACTGAATTAATGCCATTTGCCTATACTGTATATGCCAGAGTCCTCATTGAACCATTGGGAGATTTCTATAAATGTCAAGTGACACAGACCTGCTGTTGAACATCGTAACAGACCGAGACACAGAGCCATCAGAGAAAATGTGCTTTGTAACATTTCTTCGTCTGGTGTCACCATGGCTCCGCTCCTTTGTTGCTTGGCAACCTCGTGCTCTCGAATATAGATGACATTGAGATTTTAAAGACCTGACAAACACCATGTTTTTATTAAATTGACATTATATCAAGAGCTTTCATGTTTTAATAACGCTCATATTGCAACAGATTATAAATGTTGCGTACAGAAGAGATACAGTATGAGTGGTTTATGTTTTTTGAATGAGAATTAAAATTTCTAATTTAGCATACTAAAATCTGTACTGGTCACATGACCACAATTTTACTGTGATATGTTCCCAAAAGGTTGCACCTGTTTTTTTTTTTTTTTTGCAAAGAGGTGTGTCTACTGTCTTCCTTCGATCCTAAGCATAATGTGTATCTCTTCATATCACATCACCATATATTCTCATCTTTTCAGCTACTAATATCTTTCTATCCTGTACAGGGTCAGGGGAGGCCTGCAAGCTATCCCAGGGTGCCAATCCATCATAGGGTACAAGCATGCATACACCATGGCCAATTAAGAAATAAACAATTAGCCTTACCTACATGTCTTTGGACTGTGGAAGGTAACCAGAGTACCCAAAGAAAACCACTAAGCACCGGGAGAGCATGCAACACCTCAACACCCACAGACCTGAAGGCAGGACTCAAGATGTGCTTATTAGTGTTTTGGCCTAGTAGTTATATGAAAGGAATGGATGTATCGGAACAAAATAGGGATATGGTTATGGTAGATCATTCATTTACCTTCAGCAACCACCTTAATCCTGCAATATTTTAAGCAAAACTGTGCTAATTAAACCTTCACACTCTGCTCTTACTGGTGGAATGTGCAATCAATGAAGATTGGCCAAATTTAGCCATGAAACCTCCAAAACTAAAATGGCCTATTTCTATTTCATTGTGCAACCCCTGTATACGTATACGGTTGTAGTTATAATAAAAGCAATATATAATTATAACAAAAGCCATATAGTCTACACACCAGGCAATTGCAAAGTATGCCCAGACATTTGGCATCTTGGCAGAAGCATTCCACCTACTGGCATGTATGTGAAAGGCAAGACATAAATGAAGTACAAGCATCAAGAGAACATAATGCAATGCCTCATTTAAGGATTAAGAAGTTTTTGTGGTTTGTTGCAATTAGATTTTACTATCAAAATACAAACATGTTTATTCTCGAAGCTCCAATTACCTGTCATTTCACATTCACTCTCCAATTAAAATATACTAGTGTATTTAATTTGAGTGTATACTCGAAAAAACAATCATATACACTCATATGTTCACTTTATTAAGAACACCTGTACACCCGCTACTTTATGTAGTTATACACTCAGCTAATCTTGTGGCATATAAATCCAGCGCTTCAGTTTATGTTCATATCAAATATCCAAATTAGAAAACTAAAATGCTTTCTGTGACTTTAACCATAGCATAGTTGTTGAAGTCAGAAACTGCTGTTCTCCTGTGAATTTTACACATAATGTTAACTAGAGTTCACACAGAATGGTGCGGGGGGAAAAGACATCCTGTAAGGGGCAGCAGACTGCAACACATTTTTTATGTGAGAGATGAGAGGAGAGAACTTGGCTATAGTACTTTTAATGAACACTCTTTGGTAAGCAGAACAGCATCTCAGAACATATAGTGTACTGTAACACAACTTTGAGGTGAGGGGGGTACAACTGCCAGGAGGAAGACGAACAAATGACAGCTATGTTGCCACCAGTTATAATGTATTATTTAAAATTACTTAACATTCAAAAATGGTTTTAGATTCTGTTTTTTTTTAAGTTTGGCTAATGTCAGTGTCAGCAATAAGACACACAAACACATTTTTCTCAGTTTTTCTTACTTACTTCAATTCAATTCAATTTTATTTGTATAGCGCTTTTAACTTACTTAAATAATACTTTCTTACTTAGTTAAATAATTTTCTATAAGAAATGTAATGTCAACTTTTTTATAGCTGATATTTTGCTATTTTAATACTGTATTAATTATGACAGGAAAGGCTCACAAACATGAAATATTTTGGTATTAAAATATAGAGTATATTAATTTTCCTAACTAACTAATTTCCTTTTCTACCCTTTCTGGGGTGTCGATACAGTCGCTTCTGGTTAGCACTGTCACCTTGCACCTCTGTGTGCCGGAAGTAGTGCATGTTCTTCCTGTGCTTGGTGGGTTTCCTCCTGGTACTCCGGTTTCCTTCCACAGTCCTATGACATGCAGGTTAGGCTAACTGGCATTCCCAAATTGCCCATAGTGTGTGTGTGTGTGTGTGTGTGTGTGTGTGTGTAGGTGTGTGAGTGTGTGTGTGTGTGTGTGTGTGTGTGTGTGCCCTGCAATACCTTTTTTCGTGCCCTAAGTCTCCTGGGATAGGCTCCGGACCCGCCGTGACCCTGTATAAAGGATAAAGCGGTGTAGATGATGATGAGTGACTGTGAGCAAGTCTTTTCTTGGAACCTTTTATGGCGCTTTTCCACAGCACGGCACAGCACGATTCAGTACAGCTCACTTCGGTTCGGCTCAGTTCGGCTCGGTTTGCGCTTCCACTGCAGTTTAGTACCGCTTTAGAGTGGGCGGGATTATTCACGTGTCGTTATAGTCGCGGCGCCTCTACTGCCGTGACGTCATCGTAAACGCGCCACAAACAAACACACAACAATGGAGCATATCGACGGCATGGTGTTCTTCATTCTCGGCATGTGGATGTTTTTAACAGCGAGACGAAGGAGTTTGTTTCAAAAGAGGCTGATGGCAGCCAAAGAAAAATTTTGGTTAATACAAAAAGGTGCGTCCGATCCTTCGCTGGTTCTGTTGTGTCTCGTGTCGCAAGTTCAGTGACGCAGTAATGACGATTTTCTCCGGCCAATCAGTGACCAGCAGAGTTTACACGTCACGTTTTGGTAACGGTTCGGCGCGCTCGGAACCTCGGCTGAGGTGGTACTAAAAAAAGGACCAGGTACCAGGTACTGTTCCCAGTGGAAAGCCCCCCAAAAGTGAGCTGAACTGAACCGTGTCGTGCCATACTATGCAGTGGAAAAGCCAGGTGTAGCTCAGTGGTTAAGGCATTGGACTACGGCTCAGAAGATCCCAGGTTCAAACCCCACAACCACCAAGTTGCCACTGTTGGGCCCTTGAGCAAGGCCCTTAACCCTCAACTGCTCAGATGTGTAATGAGATAAAAATGTAAGCCGCTCTGGATAAGACCGTCTGCCAAATGCCTAAATGTAAAAGTGCCATTATAGAACAGTATTAATAATGTATCAAAGATCATCAAAAACTGATAATAAACAAATGTAAAAATGAGGAAAACATTTTTTTTTACTTTATATGAAGCACAGGCCTTAAGGTGTCATTCTAATTTACATTACAATTGATACAGTAACTGCACCTCATACAGTATAAATCATGCACATGAGCTAAGATGAACTTCGTGCGGTAGATGGCGCTAAAAATCCCCCCATGAGCAAAGTACCACAACAAAGCACAGGACTGGGAAATGTTGTAAATTTGTTAGCGTGTTAGCACTGCTGTTGTGTTCACGCTGCTCATTATTTTCTGAAGGAACATTTTATTTTCCGAAAAAAAAGGGTGCGCGGTTTCCGCTCACCGAGCAAGAAAAGAGATATTTCAGAACCAACCGACGCAACTTCATAACTTGTTAGCTTAGCATTGTTTGTTAGCTGCTACTGGCTACATCTGTCGTTAGGTTAATCTGAGTATGGCCGAGAACGCGAACAGTGCAGCAGGGCTTCCTCCAGGAGACCCTCAGCTCATCGCACTCATTGTGGAACATCTGAAGAACCGAGGTCTTTTCGACGAGTTCAGAAGGGACTGCCTGGCAGACGTGGACACCAAGGTGAACGCTAGCATGGCTAAACCTCAGCTAGCATCAGTGCTACAGTCAGATGGGCTCATGTTTATCAAAAACGGAATCACTATTTTATTCGACATAAATGTACAAATTTGACATGTTTCACTTCATAATGTGGCTAAATGTCACATTTGTCAGGGCTATTGAGTTTACTTTCTCTTTTCATAGTTTAAAATCCAGACAGCGTTAGAGTTGTAACTGGGAAGTTACAACTCGGAATTACATCAATAAGTGGGGAAAAAAGATGTTTCCCTTTGCTTAACCTGACAACCTGCTTTACAGGTTACTTTTGAAATGTATTTCACTACAGATTACAGTGATCTACAGTAAATACACTCTATACACACTCTTTAGTGCACATCATTTATATAATGTCTCAATATACAGTATAATCCCAACCAAAGTTGCACTCATTTTTGGCCCAGATGTTATATCTTCTCACAAACATGAGTTTCCAAAGAGTTTAGGACTCTGTAGTGATGAGTTCATGTGTAGAAGGAAAAAGGGGAAAAAAAATAAATTCTCCCAGAACCACTCTTCTATATTTGAGTCCTGGAATACACCATGCCATCAGGTGTATTCTTGCTACTAGAACCACTTTTACAATTTGAATTCTGGAATATGTTGTTCCATCAGAGAAGAAAAACTCTATAGCTGTGGTAATATGATCATTTAGTACATTCAGGCTGTCAGCTAACTTAATTTTATTGTCGTATAAAGTTGCTGAGCCTAGAGCTGACCAAGTGAAATAACCCCAGATCATAACCATGCCGCCTTAGGCTTGTACAGTGCTCACTGTTGCCCTTCTTACACTTTCTGAGTAGGAATAAAAAAATTTTTTGGAAGTTCATTTCCACTTCCACTGTTACTAGGGGGCTCCCACACCAAGGCCACCACCTCCAATCAGGGAGGCTGAAGACTATCACGTTTTTCCTCCGAACCACTAGCGAAATCCGCATGATAGGGTGAGCACTTTACCCCTGCGACACTCGGAGGCCGGAATTCCATTTTAAAGGAGGCAGTTTCTTTTGAAGGGAATCCGCGCATTTCAACTATTTGTAGAAATGTTGTTAAAAATTCCATTATTTTGAACAACCAGGGAACATAAACAAATAATCTGAAGTAAATAAGCAGCAGTGGTGGCATATAGGCTACTGGTTATTTTTTTAGCTTTAATCTTTTAACTACATTGGCTTGCAACAGTATTACAGCCACAAACATGAATCAATTTCATTGGAATTCCACGTGAAAGACCAATACAAAGTGGTGTACACTTGAGAAGTGGAATGAAAATCATACATGATTCTAAAAATTTTTTACAAATAAATAACTGCAAAGTGAGGTAATTATTATATATATAATATTGCGTAATTATTCAGCCCCCTTTGGTCTGAGTGCAGTCAGTTGGCCATAGACATTGCCTGACGAGTGCTAATGACTAAATAATAATTTAAATAATTTCTGTCATATTGAATTTTCACCTGCACAACACACAAGATGTTATATCATTTCTATCTGTTATCGCCCAAATGAGGATGGGTTCCCTGTTGAGTCTGGTTCCTCTCAAGGTTTCTTCCTAATGCCATCTCAGGGAGTTTTTCCTTGCCACCGTCGCCGCCACCCTTGGCTTGCTCATCAGAGAGATTTCATTCATTCGTCTCATTATTATTATCTGCACATTTTTCTCACACATCCACACTTCCAATTATTTTCTTTTCTATAATTATTATTATTATTTTTTTTTAATTATTTTTATTTTTATTTTTTTTTATTTTTTTTTATTATTATTATTTTTTTTTTGTTAAATTTCTATAATTTTTGTGAAGCTGCTTTGAGACAATGACCATTGTTAAAAGCGCTATATAAATAAAATTGAATTGAATTGAATTAAATAGAGTGCACCTGTGTGTAATCTAATGTCAGTACAAATACAGCTGCTCTGTGACGGCCTCAGAGGTTGTCTAAGAGAATATTGGGAGCAACAACACCATGAAGTCCAACGAACACACCAGACAGGTCAGGGATAAAGTTATTGAGAATTTTAAAGCAGGCTTAGGCTACAAAAAGATTTCCAAAGCCTTGAACATCCCACGGAGCCACTGTTCAAGCGATCATTCAGAAATGGAAGGAGTATGGCATAACTGTAAACCTACCAAGACAAGGCCGTCCACCTAAACTCACAGGCCGAACAAGGAGAGCGCTGATCAGAAATGCAGCCGAGAGGCCCATGGTGACTCTGGAGGAGCTGCAGAGATCTACAGTTCAGGTGGGGGAGTGGCTGAATCTGTCCATAGGACAACTATTAGTCGTGCACTGCACAAAGTTGGCCTTTATGGAAGAGTGGCAAGAAGAAAGCCATTGTTAACAGAAAACCATAAGAAGTCCCGTTTGCCACAAGCCATGTGGGGGAGACAGCAAACATGTGGAAGAAGGTGCTCTGGTCAGATGAGACCAAAATGGAACTTTTTGGCCAAAATGCAAAACGCTATGTGTGGCGGAAAACTAATACTGCACATCACTCTGAACACACCATCCCCACTGGCAAATATGGTGGTGGCAGCATCATGCTCTGGGGTGCTTCTCTTCAGCAGGGACAGGGAAGCTGGTCAGAGTTGATGGGAAGATGGATGGAGCCAAATACAGGGCAATCTTGGAAGAAAACCTCTTGGAGTCTGCAAAAGACTTGAGACTGGAGCGGAGGTTCACCTTCCAGCAGGACAACGACCCTAAACATAAAGCCAGGGCAACAATGGAATGGTTTAAAACAAAACATATCCATGTGTTAGAATGGCCCAGTCAAAGTCCAGATCTAAATCCAATCGAGAATCTGTGGCAAGATCTGAAAACTGCTGTTCACAAACGCTGTCCATCTAATCTGACTGAGCTGGAGCTGTTTTGCAAAGAAGAATGGGCGAGGATTTCAGTCTCTAGATGTGCAAAGCTGGTAGAGACATACCCTAAAAGACTGGCAGCTGTAATTGCAGCAAAAGGTGGTTCTACAAAGTATTGACTCAGGGGGGCTGAATAATTACGCACACCCCACTTTTCAGTTATTTATTTGTAAAAAATGTTTGGAATCATGTATGATTTTCGTTCCACTTCTCACGTGTACACCACTTTGTATTGGTCTTTCACATGGAATTCCAATAAAATTGATTCATGTTTATGGCTGTAATGTGACAAAATGTGGAAAAGTTCAAGGGGGGTGAATACTTTTGCAAGCCACTGTATTTCTACAAAATCTTTTCCTGTCAACGACATGTATCAAACATACAATATCCTAATTAATACTAAATTTACCTTTCTTATTCTTTTCTAGCCAGCTTATCAGAATTTGCGGCAGAAAGTGGACAACTTCGTAGCTAGTCACCTGAGCACGCAGGAGTGGAGTCCGTCCATCAACAAGAACCAAGTGCGCAACGGTCTGCGACAGAGCGTAGTACAGTAGGTCAAGAGTTAAAGCCATTATTTCCAATCATCTGTATTTTTAGTTTGAAGGAGGTGATGCAAAATTCTGCAGTGGGCTTCACCTTACAGATAACTCGCATTTAAATTTTTATTCTATTATACCTACATATACTGCGTGGCTGAAAAAAGTTACACACTCCAAGATTTCATTGAAAACCTTTAGATTTGATTACGGTGCACAGGCTGGTGGTCAGTTAATGTGTGAAAATGATTCGTCATGCTCCTAGCACCACTCAAATCTTAATCCTGGAAGTTTCTGTTCCATGAGAGAAGGAAAACTCACAATAGTTCTGATAACCTGATTATTCAATACATTCAGGTCATCAACTGACTTCCTTTATTTTATTGCCACCTAACATTGCTGAACCTGACCAATTGTAGCAACCCCATACCGTAACACTGCCTCCAGAGGCTTGTACATTGGGCACAAAGCATGATGGGTGCATTGCTTCATTTGCTTCCTTTCTTATCCTGACACACCCATCATTCTGGAATAGGGTCAATCTGGACTAATCAAACCACACAAATTTTTCCATTACTCCAAAGTCCAATCTTGATCTATAGGAAATGTAAGTACTTTTTTTGCCTGCTTGATCTCACTAACAGATCTCACTCAATTACACAGCTGTTAATAACAATCCTAGTTCTGGGAGATATGGCTGAAAACTGTATCACGATATCAGTGTTTCATATCGGTCGATATCGATAATTATTGATATTTTTTATGACCCATTTAAAATAAGGACCAGGAGAAGAATATATTATATTTAAACATTTTTATTTTAAACTTAACCTTCCTATGATCATAGTCCCCTCAGTTATTAAGACAGAAATGTCAACAACCATGGGAAAATCAAATAATTAAAATGTAAAGCCAGGGGTAGCTCAGTGGTTAAGGCATTGGACTACAGTTCGGAAGATCCCAGCTTCAAACCCCACAACCACCAAGTTGCCACTGTTGGGCCCTTGAGCAAGGCCCTTAACCCTCAAATGCTAAGATGTGTAATGAGATAAAAAAAAAAAAAAAAGTAAGTCGCTCTGGATAAGAGCGTCTGCCAAATGCCTAAATGTAAACATAAGTCTAAAGTCACAATGAACACTTTTATTTATTTTTATTGGATTTTTAAATGAACACAATTATCTCTTAACATTTAAGGAGCAAAATTAAAAGAAAATGTAAGAAATGCTTAATAAAGTGTAATAAAATAGTGCAATGTGAAATTATATCAGATGCCTTTAGAGAAAACTTCAACAAAAATATATTGTTGTAATATATTTGAGTTTGATGTTAATTCACTGGCGGGCCACCAGGGGGCAATACCGCGCTGTATACTATATGTGTCGTGTGCACTGAATGTAGTAAAAGAAGAATACCGTTTTTCTCCTGCCTCCGTTTGTCTCACACAAAAAGCAAGTAATATTATAGATTGTTAGTTGTGCATATTGATGCAAACATAACAATTGTCATACCAAAGAATAAACTACCCGCCAATGTGGCTAGTGAGACTAAAGTTATTACCCGCCACAGCCGAATTTTACCCGCATTTGGCGGGTGCCAATAGCATCTTGTCTCCGTTTATGCTTCCTGAATCGCGACCTTACTACTTCCGGGTCCTAGAGCCGGTCGCGGAGCGGCAACCAAACTAGCTTCGCGACCTCTGTTTTCTTCCGACAAAGAATAAAAAATATCGAACGTTCTATCGAACACATTTTTTATTGATATCGATCACGTGTCTATTGCGAAACATATCGTTATCGTTTCATCGCCCAGGCCTAGCCAATCCTATGAGTTTTTGTGTGTAAGGAAATGTTTGTACTTTCACTATTAAACATAGCTCTTTACTATATGCTTAAAAGATCTCCATTTATTTTTCTTTCTGAAAACATTTATTCTGTGAAGTTCAGCACAGCCCCTATAGGTTTTAGTAAGGTTTTGGCCAGTTCTTGACCCAATTCCATTCATTTCAAACCTTTTCAATTGTTTTTGCTTGGTGACTTTTTTGACCAAGCAATGTATGTGTTTTATCTCTATGCATGGAAACATTTGAGGGATGATTCTCTAACTTGGTTCAGATTAAGTTTGTAAATAATGCGAGTGAAAAAAAAGTTATTTATTTTAAAATAATTTAAGTCATTATTTTCTTTATTAGAATGCACTTGTAAATGGCAAATTAAGTATAACTTCAAAAAAGGATAAATATAGTATATAAAAATAAAAGTATGTAAAAAGTTGCTTGCATGATTTGCAAGATGGCGCTGTTACTATTTTGCACAACATAATGAACCCTTATTTTTCATACATAAGCAAAATGTCTTTAATTACTCTAATAAAAGAGATGCAGAGATCTAAAACTTACTATACATTGTAAGAAAATAGTACTATGACACCATCTAAGGGTTCTCTATAGTGTTAGAGTTTGTGGTTTTAACTAAAATCATGAGTATAGTATTGACAGCAGGAAGTTTTTCTCTATTCACATAGGACCGGAATGCTGGAGTCTGGTGTAGACCGTATTATATCTCAGGTGGTGGATCCTAAGCTGAACCATATTTTCCGGCCACACATTGAGAAAGCTATCCATGAATTCCTGACCTCAGAGAAAAAAGAAGACGGAATGTTGAATTCGTCGACTGAGACGGAGCAGCAGGATGCTGCCAGCAACACCACCACAGCAAAGGCACAATAAGGTAAAAGTCATTCTTATTTATTTATTTATTTTTAGAAAACTGGTCACAGTTGTAATATTTGTGAATGTAACGTTTCAACTTAACTCCCATAATTACCATCCACCGTCTTTTGGGTTTAATTGCTAAATATTTTATTTTAGTTACCACATGCACAAAATAGCCTCAAGTTAAATTTAAAAGCTGATAGCTAAATAAGGGCTGTTGAGTAATTCTGCCATTTATAATTAGAATAATCAATTAATCATTTGCTATGCTGATACCCAGTGAGTGTGGTATTGCTTTTATTGTTCCATGAGTAGAAGTAAAATTGATTACTATTTTTTATACATCTTAACATTTGGTACTACAACTATTGCAAATAGTAGTAGATCTGAGTAATACATTTGAACAATACTTTTTTTTTTTATTCAACAGTTCAATAAAACGACCATTTATTATCCACAAATTATGATATTTGTTCATTTAACCAGGTACTTTCCTCTGCCCACACATATCCTTTTGCGACAGGTGGAGGTGACTGATAGTTAATGTAATTAACAGCGGTGAAAGTTGTTAAATTTCTTTGCCGATATCAGCTATGTAGATAAAAGGTGAGGAGAACAAAACTTCTCTTTATAATCGTGCTTATTTCTCTTTATAAGATCAGCTCTGTTAACTTTTAGGGTGTATCCCACATAGCGTTAAATAGAAAACTAGTGCACCAGGGTGTGCAATGCAGGGTGGTACATATAGTTAAACGTCCTAGTAATTTTGTTCTCTATATAGAATGCCTCTTGTATAATAAGATTACTTGGTCCTAACTAACTGTTGTATAAAGTAATTTTTGCATGGCTTAGCTGATCGTTATTTGAAACTTGCCAACTGCCATAATGCTTTTTAGATGTTTCTCTTATTTCAGGATTGTTTCAGCCCTGAGTAACAGAGATTTCCTAATTTACTGTAGGTGCAACGTGATGGCAGACGTGCCTCTTGTGGATGATGGCCCAGAGAGTCAGGGTCATTGCCTGAGGAATTGCACCCAAACTGGATTTACTCTGAGTGGGAAAATGCTCAGGTTGAGCTGGACAGACCTTGTGTGTTTGCGTATGTAAAGCCTAAGAGAAGGAAATGATCTTTGCGCCATGTGTGTGTGAAACAAAAGTCTGTAAAAGTAGCATGGATAAAAGAAGAATGAAAAGTCTTGTTTAAATGATGTCATGTACATGAATAGTTTTTATGATGAGGAATCTGAACAATCTGACATTTCACATTTGTGAAATGCTTCCTTTATTCACATGTAACAGGGTAAACAGGGACATGCTTTTACAAATGCATATTACACACTAGGACCTTCATCCATTATTTTATACTCTCTGAAAGTGTAGTTTAGCAGTATTTTGGCTGATTGTATTTTGTTTTGGGAACCACACAAATTAATGACTGCCACAGACCCATGGCCTGATGAGGGACTCTGGAGATTATTTTTTCTTTTCTAACTGGACATTAAGATTGTTTTCTTTCAGTTTTATTTCGATTTCACAACTGGACATTAAGCAGAGTGGGTGCTTATGAAAGATCACTGTGTTTTCTCATACATGGTGTCAAGTGATGGAGTCTGTTTGGGAAAGCTTTTAACACTCTGAGCTAAAGCCATTAATGTGGCAAGGCCTTCCATTACAGAGTTTGTGTATTTTCTTTATAGCAGGGACATGATGTTCTTCCGTTTGAATAAAAGTCTACAACTTTGTCTTGTTTCAATCTTTTAGCATTATTCGTCTGAAAATGTAGCTGTCTAAGAGGGTAAGACAAAAATAATCTGCACTGAGTGTGGAATTTATTTCACCTTTTAGAAAAGACAAATACATATTTCTTTCAACATAATTACCGTTATCACCAGTAATGATTCTCCTTAAGAATCATTCACCTTCCTTAGAGTAACCAAATTTTGATTGCAGAACAATTTCTCCATACTGCACACTAAGCCTACAATGAATAACGGCACCAGGTACAGCCTTGGACCATAAAATGATGAGTGGGGCATCCATTTTTGCTCGCACTGCAGTTACAAATGAACTGAACATGTTCACACCTGCACAGCAGTGACACGGAAAACACAGTAGCCTTAAACGGAAAGTGCTGATAAGACAGCACAGCCAACAGAAGTTGAGCTCTGAGAGAGCTCAGCCAATCAGCTCTCTCTAGGCCTCCGGCTGCGAGTGGTTACAACATTACCCGGGAATCGAACTCGCGATCTCCATATGATAGCACTTTACCACTATTAGAAATTCATGTTGTTTTTACAACCCCTGTAAAAATTTCAAACAACAATTTAAATCGTCAGTCTTTTTCCACTTGAATGAGGAGGTTTACAGATTGTGCACATCACTAGCCTCAATAATTAACCACTTACTTCCAAACTTATGTTAAAATGTAAATAATATACACCTGTTATTAGAGATGTAGTTCTCATTAACCTCAATGTAAGATCAGCTGTTTACGAGTGATTTCCTTAACATCATCCTGAGTCCCGAAGCCATGCTCTGCAATGAACTTACAAATCATTAGATGTACCATGGAACACTGTGAAGGCCATCTTCAGCACGTGGAGAAGATGAAACATTGTAACATTAGTAAGAGCAGGACACCCTTTCAATACTGAAAGCAACTATTAGGATGCACACACTTGTTTTCATATGCACTTGGTTGTTGAATAAGGTCTGTTCTAAAGTTGTTCTGGTGTGTTAGTTATCACATTAATGTACATAAAGGTCTGACATGATTTATTATAGTTTCACTACAATTTTAATGAGTGTATCAAATTTTTTTCTCTTTATTTCTTATATGTAGGTTGTATCATCAACATAAATTAATCAGGCACTAAAAGCAATTGTTTATTGTTGACGGTTTACACTATACTGTAGCACACAGTGTTCCATGTGTCTTTGAGAACGCATCATTGCACACCACCTGGCAATTAAGCTGCAGGGCTCAACATCATTAGCCTCTGTACAGTATTGTGTTCAGCAGGGAAATGTTCATCAGAATTTAAACCAAGCTTGAGCCAGAAATGATCTCAGGTTTCCTGCACTGGCTTGGAAGTGTGACTGCTGCCCAAGTCCTGGAACTGGTGATAGCGATACTTTGTCCCTCACTCCACATCTGGCGAAACCTGATCTGACCCACTAACTGGAAGCTGAGTTGTGGGAACCAGGGAGCTGTCTGTGCTCACCAAGTGCTGTCAGGGTAGAAGTTTTTCACTACTTATCATAAATATTTCACCTCTTCAGGATGGTATGGTAGCGAGGAACAGTGTTTTTAGACTGCTGAAATAGATTTGGAGCAGAAAGAAACCGTGATTTGTTGAACCGTTTTATAACTCATAAATATGCTGGTGTTGGCAACACTACTGACAAAAAGGCAGCATTGCCCGTAGTGTGTCAATAATGTGGATTCATTGTAGCAATATAATATAATAATATATAATATATAATAGCAAGTATGTAAGGGAGCTTCAGTCTTCTTCTTTCTTCTTTGTCTTTCGGCTGTTCCCTTTCAGGGGTCGCCACAGCGAATCATCTGCCTCCATCTAACCCTATCCTCTGCATCCTCTTCTCTCACACCAACTAACTTCATGTCCTCTCTCACTGCATCCATAAATCTCCTCTTTGGTCTTCCTCTAGACCTCCTGCCTGGCAGTTCCAACCTCAGCATCCTTCTACCGATATATTCACCATCTCTCCTCTGAACATGTCCAAACCACTTCAATCTGGCCTCTCTGACTTTATCTCCAAAACATCTAACATGGGTTGTCCCTCTGATGAACTCATTCTTGATCCCATCCATCCTTTTCTTCAGTGCCACTATCTCTAAGCCGTAGAGCATTGCTGGTCTCACCACTGTCCTGTACACCTTTCCTTTCATTCTCGCCGATTCTATTTTATCGCACAACACACCTGACACTTTTCTCCACCCATTCCAACCTGCCTGTACCCGCCTCTTCACCTCCTTTCCACACTCTCCGTTGCTCTGGACCGTTGACCCTAAGTACTTAAAGTCTGTAAACATCATAGTCCATGGAGACTCCTGTCTAACCTCATCTGTCATCCTGTCCATCACCAGAGCAAACAAAAAGGGGCTTAGAGCCGATCCTTGATGCAGACCCACCTCCACCTTGAACTCTTCTGTCACACCTACAGCACATCTCACCACTGTCTTACAGCTCTCATACATGTCCTGCACCACTCTAACATATTTCTCTGCCACTACAGATTTCCTCATACAAGAACCACAGCTCCTCTCTCGGCACCCTGTCGTACGCTTTCTCTAAATCTACAAAGACACAATGCAACTCTTTGTACTTCTCAACCAGCATCCTCAAACCAAATACTGCATCTGATGTATTCTTTCTAGGCATGAAACTACAGTATATTGCTGCTCACAAATTCTCACCTCTGCCCTTAACCTAGCTTCCACTACTCTTTCCCACAGCTTCATTGTATGGCTCATTAGCTTTATACCTCTGTAATTGCCACAGCTCTGCACATCTCCCTTGTTCTTAAAAATCGGCACCAATACACTTCTCCTCCATTCCTCTGGAATCCTCTCACTCTCCAAGATCTCGTTAAACAAACTAGTCAGAAACTCTACTGCCACCTCTCCTAAGCACTTCCATACCTCCACAGGTATGTCATCAGGACCAACAGCCTTTCCACTCTTCATCCTCTTCAACGCCCTTCTCACCTCACTTTTACTAATATTTGCTACTTCCTGCTCCACAACAACTGGGTTGTTGGGACTGGCACAAGAAGACACTGGATTGCACGTAACCCCCCCCCCCCCCACGGTTGAATTTATGAATTTACTCTTATTTGATTTATATTTTGCTCCATAATTAAATAAAGTGCTTCGGGTTATATATAGTCTGGCATACTCTATGCCATCTTAATGTGACAAGCACTCATTTGTTAAATCATGTAATGCATGTTCACTTTGTTGGGCTTGGTGTAAAATATGGCAATACTACTCTTAAAAAAAGGTGTTTCACCCTGAATGGAAATGAAATGTACATCAAGGTTAGACCAGTTAGACAACATTAAAACCACTGACAGGTGAAGGGAATAACATTGACTGTCTTGTTACAGTGGCCTATCAGTGGGTGGGATATATACTGTAAGCCAGCACAGCAAGTTGCAATGTTGGCAGCAGAAAAACAAGCATGTGTAAGGGTTTTAATGACTTTGACTCAGGCCACATTGTGATAAGTAGACTGGGTCAGGGCATCTACAAAATAGCAGGTCTAGTCAGCTCTTCCCAGTGTGTGTTGGTTAGTAGTTATCCAAAGTGCTGCAAGGAACAGTTATCAGCGGTCCGGCCCAGTGATGTGCATGGGCCATGCTAATTTCTGGGTGCCAGATACAACAGAAGACCTTCAGAGATCTTGTGGAGTCCATGCTTCAATGGGTCTGAATCTTGGTAGCACAAGTGTGACACAATATTAGGAAGGTGGTTTTTATGTTATTAGGAAGGGATATCTAATATTTCTCATGTGGCTAATACAATTACTGAATATTAAAGTAAAATAATTAAAATTAAATGACAGATAATTTAGATTATTTCTGGGCACTGGTGGCCTGTTTCGCCTGCCATGCGGAAGGCCTGGGTTCGATTCCCAGCCAGTGCCCAAACCCCAGCCACGGGATGCAGTGTTCGGTCCCAAGCCCGGATAAAATTGGTGGGTTGCGTCAGGAAGGGCATCCGGCGTAAGACCTGTGCCAAGTTGTAGTGCGGACTGGATATTCCGCTGTGGCGACAAGGAGTCCAAAAAAAAAAAGCCCAAAAAATTTCTAAAAAAATAAAGAAAAGAAATAAGCATGGAAAATAATCTAAATGAATTAGGTAGAAGTTTCGAGTTTCAGGTGAGAGAAATGAAATTAAATATTTTTAATTCATTGAATTTACATACTGCAGAAGCATAACTGCATATATAAAACTAACTGGTTAATTGTATTAATAGCCTTTCCAGTGTCCCTAGTGTACCTGTACCTAGTCATAGGTAGCATTTTGGAAATAAAGTCATGGATACACAAGTTCAAAGATTGCGACATAAGAGTATCAGGATATTCATTAGATGTCACTTAAAGATGATTAGATGTAAAGTCAATGAAAAAGCTGAATAAAGGAACTTTCCAGGACAATTAAAGGGTTTGGGACACCTGTGTCACCACCGGTTCTTGTGAGCTATGTGCATGGTGCCCTGGAAAGCACTGGTGTCCCATAACAGGTGAATTATCCAGTTATATGCTGTGTTACCAGGATGGGCTTCAGATCCGCCAGGATAAAGTGGTTACTGACTGAAAAAAACAAATCAAGGTAATGCAACAATATTAGTATTATTACAAATATTTAATGTAATAATTAAATTACATTCCTCGCGGGGGAGGGGGGGGGAGGGGGGGAAGGGGTCAAGGGGAGTCTCAGCTGACACTGCATTTGTCTTCTCGACATTTATAAATCACCAGAGTAATTATTTGAATGGGGTGGGGGGTGGGGGGGGGGGTCACACTGAAACGCAGCTGCAGGTTACTTGTGTGCTGCTCAAGCCACAACAATTAAATCGACATTCTTCAGCAAAGCCTTCTTGCATCTGTTGAGTTTAATTGCGCCTTAGTTTTTTTTTTTCTTTCACGCCCACTTGTGGAGGAGATACATTACATTCAGTGGCTAGCTGAGATTAGTTGCATGCAGGCCAGATGTGCTAAGGCTCAAGTGCATTGTTTGACCCGACCAAGCTAAGGTACTTTCCTTTCTACAGTACGTAATCTTAGGAACAGAAGTGCCTTTGTGTCAAACAGGGCTGCCAAATGCTAAACAGAGCTACAGTAATGCTCCTATTGACTGAGAGTTTCGAGAAATTTTGTCTTACAACTACAAATTTGTATCCAATTGCCTTGGGAAATTATAATAAATTTGTCTAATATTTCTCTTATAATATTGTTTAGATTATTAAACATTTATTAGATTTTTTTTAACAAATACTATATTTTTAAGCAATTTTTTCTAGATTTTTTAATGAGCTTTTTCTATTTGTAGTTAGGCATAATTCTCTTATATTTGTCATGTACTAATATCACCCTCCAGGTACTTTGGTTTCCTCCCACAGTCCAAAGACATGCTGATTCGGCCCATTGGCATTCCTAAATTGTCCATAGTATGCGAATGAGTGTGTAAATGTGTGTGTGTGTTCCCTGTGATGGATTGTCACCACATCTAGAGTGTACCCCGCCTTGTGCCCTAAGTCTCCTGGGATAGGCTCCATGCCTTCATGACCCTGTATACAGGATAAAATGGTATAAATGGTGAGTGAGTGAGTATTTTTACTTTTTTAAATTATTAATCACACACACACACATTGTACAAAATGTGTGAATGACCTTTAAAAAATGGGAAATGTAGCTAATAGTAATTATTTAAGATTAATAGAAATTCATGTACAATTGGAACTAATTGTACTAGTAACCACAAGGATTCAAGTCAGGAATTCCCAATTCTTTTAATTGAAGACATTTAACACACATTTGTTCAGGGAACGATTGGTTCAATCACTGGGGGGTAAAATAACACTGTCCATAGCTGCATAGGACTGCTTGTTTTGAACAAGGGGACTACCTTTTCTACCACACTTTTATCCACTCTCTCACTCATCTTCTATACCGCTTTATCATGTATTCAGGGTCGTGGACACTTCTGTCCATGAGGGAATCATTTCTTGGGACAAGTGAGCCACCTGTAGGATCTGCTCAGGGTCCTACATGTTTTAATGCAACAGCATTAAAACATTAAATCATGCAACACATGTAGTTGTTGTGGCCATCCTGTACCTGTCACGCAGGTGTGATATTCGGATGTACCCATCCTGTGCAGGTGTTGTTACACGTGGTCTTCCACTGCGAGGATGATCAGCTGTCCTTCCTGTCTCCCTGTAGCGCCGTCTTAGGCGTCTCACAGTGTGGACATGGCGATTTATTGCCCTATAGCCACATCAGCAGTCCTCATGCCTCCCTGCAGCATGCCTAATGCACGTTCACGCAGATGAGCAGCGACCCTGGGTGTCTTTCCTTGGGTGTTTTTCACAGTCGGTAGACGAGTCTCTCTATATATCTCTTGCTGCAGTCTGCTAGTATTTATTAGGCCAAATATTAATTTGGATATTTATCTAAATATCCAAAAATACATCTTCCTATTGATATTTTAGTCATAGACAGTTCATAACATTTATTCACACTGTGACTTAATCATGCATTATGAGAGTTGTTTCAGGTGAAATTTGTGTTTTTCAGACAATCATGCAATACATGTTTTTCCACAGCTATTGCAGTCATAACAAGGTATAGTACAAGAGTTCATGGGTACAGGTATTTGTAAGAACATATTTGTTTGCAGGACAGGGGTCATGTGTCAATCAGCTACTGAACAGGTCATTTAGATTTACACTGGAAGGTTGTGTAAATCCTCTATGGTGTACTGTATACTGTACGTCTGTGCTAACAAAGCTTGCAAGACTTTTCTTCATCAAAACATCTCCTGGCTATAGAATGGGCTATAATTTTCCACTCATCCTGAACATCACTTTGGCACTGATGCCTCAAGTTTGTGTATAATCCAAGTGAAAGTAATCTAGTAAGTAATAAGTAATCTAGTAAAATGTGCTAAGTTGGCAAGTAAGCGCCTTTATTTCAATGTATGTGGAGAGTTTCATAACTGTCTTTTTGAATATTTAGTACAGGAAGAAATAGGTTCCATCTAAGAGTTCTCTGGTTTGTCCTGTTCCTGTGTAGAGCCTCATCAGCAAGGAGTTGGAGTTGTAAGTCAAAGTTAGAAAAGTCAGAAATGACCCTCAAATAAGTGCTAAATAATTACGCAGACCCAGTGACCATGACGTTATTGATTATACCATGCTACATTCTGCTGGACTAGAAGGCCAGCATGAGGAATAGGTTAAGCAATGGGCCACAGTTTACTATTTTATATATAGTTCCTGGTATGGTCTCCACGAGAGCCAGCTTCATCATGGTGCTTGGTGGATTTTGCAAACGCAAATACGATAATACTGTAGATGAAAACTATTCCAGAAAAGCTGACCTTCATGTCTCTAAATAACAGCTGATTGTTGTTGTTACTTAATTACCTAATTACTCAATTTATTTAATTTTGTTTTGAATCCTTCTTTTACAGAAAGGTACCAAAGAAAAACCTACAATGATCATTGAAATAACTTGAGGCTGACAAAAGCAATAAAAAAAAAAATGTACTCAAAATGAACTAATGAAAATCAGACATTGCTTTTAAGTTGTGGTTGAACAGAAGCAATAATAATAATAAAATAATAATAATAATAATAATAATAATAATAATAATAATAATAAAGCTGGCCTGGACAAAAATGATGGGACACTTAACTTAATATTTTGATGCACAACCTTTTGAAGCAATCAAGTGACTAATTATATGGATATTTTATTTATGGATATATATTTTTTTATATTATATGACAATAAAATATATAAATAAAATGGTCTTGTATGTCTTCCATTTCCTAATAATTGCTCCCACAGTTTCTTCACACCAAGCTGCTTACCTACAGCATTACCTCTCTTGTCTTCCCAGCCTGGTGCAGGTCTACAATTTTGTTTCTGGTGTCCTTTGACAGCTCTTTGGTCTTGGCCATAGTGGAGTTTGGAGTGTGACTGTTAGTTATGAGGTTATGGACAGGTGTCTTTTATACTGATAACGAGTTCAAACAGATGCCAATAATACAGGTAACGAGTGGAGGACAGAGGATCCTCTTAAAGAAGAAGTTACAGGTCTGTGAGAGTCAGAAATCTTTGTAGGTGACCAAATACTTATTTTACAGAGGAATTTACCAATTCAATCATTAAAAATCCTACAATGTGATTTTCTGTATTATTTTTTTATTTTGTTTCTCATAGTTGAGCTATACCTATGATGACAGGCCTCTCTCATTTTTTTAAGTGGGAGCACAATTGGTGGCTGACTAAATACTTTTTTATCCCACTGTATAGTCCATCTCTGATTTAATCTGTTTATTGTTATTTTTTTATTACATTTAAAGACGTCAAACTTTAAATATAAAAATAATTGGAAAAATAGACTTTCAGAATAGAACATGAGAATCACTCACTCACTCATCTTCTACACCGCTTTATCCTGTATTCAGGGTCGCGGGCAGAGGTGGAAAGAGTAATAAAATGTTGTACTCAAGTACAAGTACTGTTACTTCAGTGAAATTTTACTTAAGTACATGTAAAGTTACCATTACAAAAATCTACTCAAGTAAAAGTAAAAAGTAGCACATTAAAAAATTTACTCAGAGTAAAAGTTACAGAGTTACTTTTTTATTTTTATTTTTTTAACAGCGGGCATGGGGGGGGGGGGGGTGGGTGGGATGAGGCATTCTAGCGTAGTTCAAAAAACATGAGCAGATAAAAATCTCAAACTAGTTGTTTTTAACTGAAGGAACACCTTTGCATAATAAAGCTGTTGTCTTTCTTGTGCTTGCAAATCAAAGTGGTCACTTAAATATGGTGTTACGTCCCAGTCTAGGGTCATACAGCAAAAGAATGGTTCAGTGTTCTATTTTAAACTGTATGGAAATGGTGGACAGATTCAGGAAACAGGACAGATTCATTCATCTTCTTCTATACCGCTTTATCCTGTATTTAGGGTCGCGGGGACCTGGAGCCTATCCCAGGAGACTCTGGGCATGAGGCAGGGTACACCCTGGACAGCGTGCCAATCCATCGCAGAGCACACACACACACACACACTCATTCACACACTATGGTCAATTTGGGAACACCAATTTGCATGCACACAGAGACGGGAATCGAGCCTGGCCGGGAATCGAACCCGGCCCTGGAGGTGCAAGGCGACAGTGCTAACCACTACACCACCGTGCCGCCTATATAAGGAATATAATCGCTAGAATTATTTTTCAAGTACAAATATTATATGGTTCCTTCTCATTTTTATATATTTTTAGCCAAATACAATGACCACTGATTTTGACTGTTGAATCAGAATACCTCTCTTCCATGCTGTTATCAAGGTAGAAAGTTTTCTCAGTGTGCCAGAGACACGATCAGACTGTCTGCCTCATGTCTGAAATGCCGGCCTCCCAGGAACTCCTTTAATAGACATAACATGTGGACATGGCTTAGAGCGAGGTCAGGACTGTAGGGGGATGTGGCATTAGCTCCCAGTTGAGTTCCTGCAATGCACAAGTGTTGATCATAAATGACTGTGAGTACAGACAAATGTGACTATTAAAATGTGAGGCAGTCTACTTGCTGCATGTTCACAGGAATGACTGGAGTGAGCTCCCAGCCATATGGATGTACAGCCTTCTTTAAACTGTTTGCACAATTCAAATGTTTTACTATGGTGAAGCGTCTAATCACCATACTGTATGTATGTAAATATCAATCATTTTTAACATCGAAATTTCATTCTGGTTTGACATGTACGTCCCTCGTACATACATTTAATCAAATAATTCTTATTAAAACAAACATCTTTTCCCTGAAAGTACATGCCGTAGACCAGTTTATGTAATCACAAGCTACATAATGCAAAATGCACGCTACATGATGCTACTTACAGTGATCTTTGCCACACTTAAATATTAAATATTTGACATACTGTGAGGGAAATAAATATTCAGACTTTTTGGCCTATATGCTGTATTTTAATATACTTCTAGTCTACTTCAAATTAAAATAAGTAATGTTTATCATGTGCTTCCAAGGCACATGATGCAAGCCAGTTGCACCTTTCTGACCTGCTGTTCATGCTGAGTCATACAGTAGGGTTGCGTAATACACTCAGACACAACTGCTTTCTGCTCACAGGTGCCCATGATTGGCTAGTGTCACTGTGAGGGGAGGCAGATTACGCTACTCTTTCCATCCAGGGATTTAATTTCCATTTCAGCTAAGTTGCCATGTTTACATCTCACCTGGTGCTTGATGGGCCTGTTTTTTTGTTTGTTTATGTCTCCTCAGTCCTTCATTTTTTTACTATCTCAAGCAATATAACAATTTGTGTTTTTTTAATTAGTATTGACTCGTAGATGTTTATTTCCCCCTGTGCTGGCCTCCTTTTTTAATGAAGGAGTTTTTTCTCCTTTATTATCTTGCCACATGCCTCCAAGGCAGATGTAGTCTTTTTTTTAAACTAGTAATGTACTTAATTTATCTATTCAGGGTAAGACAGAGATACTGCATGTAAAGACAGGAGACAATATTTCATATTTCTCCCAGGCAGTGCAGCAGTGCATCAGGGTGTATTTCCAGTTCACAGTTTTAGATTTTGAGCTTAGGCTCTATATGTGAAGGTTTCCTCCAACCTTCCAAAACATTATGTTTAATTGACTCCAAAAATGTGTGTGTGTGTGTGTGTGTGTGTGTATTTATGCCCAGTGTTCCTGGGATAGTTTCCAGATCTACTTGATTTTGATCAGGATCTGAAATGTATCATGTCAAGTTGTTTCTTTTCTCCCCCTTTAAAGGTTAAAACGAATAAGTGCGTAACATTTTGACCCCAATATTTCCTGGTAGTGTTTTAGTTTGGGGCAACAGTAATCAAAGCAAACTTTTCATTTTAAACTTCCATTCCATGATGTAAAGTTTGCAGTAGTTTACACAAACTACTGTTGCCTAAAAACACCACCAGGAAAGCTTTGATAACTGGGAAAACTAGGGTCAAAGATAATGAAAAGATACTGAAGATAATAACCCTTTACACTCAGTTGCATAAATATCATTAATATTCCTGACAACTCATACACTGGTATTTGGAGACCAGGCATCCTACAGATTCAGCTTCAGACTCATTCTTACCTGTGAGAATCATTAATAAGGTGCTTATAATAGGAATTAATGATGAGCATTTAATTGGATCATGACTTCGTGACATGTTAGGTATTAAGGTATTAGGTCAGATTTAAGCTACAAACATGGCTGCTTTTTTAAAAGATGATTATTGTATTCATTTATTGGTCAAATACACTTTTAGCATGTTTTTAAGAAAGCAGGATGATATTCAAACATGAACGAACGAACGAACAAGCGAAAAATATGTAGCAAAGATATATAAAATAGTTCAGCTTAACAGAGACCTACCTCCCCCCCCCCCTCCACCACCACGTAAACTTCGCCACGCGCTTTGACTCCATCCCCCGGTAACTATAGTAACCCCTGATGACGCACTGACAGGGTCTCGTGGTGAGCAGGGCCGTGTTCGGGGTGGCACGTGATACCCGCGCCAGTGCTACAGTAGGTCAGCTGGCAGACTGACGGCACCTGCGCGTGTCCTTCCTCACATCCGTCCTCTGCAGCTGCGCCTTCCCGCCTTTAGCCGCCTCGTGCGGTTACGCTGCAGGGCTCTGAACGCGCATGTCAGGTTTATCAGCACTTCAAAGACATGTCTGTGAAACTTGCCGTAGTGCTGCTGGCGTTGGCTGTACAGCGCAGCGGCGACGCGGCGGATTCCTCCGACTCTCAGGAGAGCTCCTCCCAGGAGAGACCCCTCACCGCTCCGAAAAGAAGACTGTCCCTGAAGGACACAGGTAGGCTTTACGGAACACACACACACACACAGAGGCAAGTTTTCTGTACAGTATTTCAGATTTACAGTATTCAACTGTTTACAGTGTGTTACTGTAATTTTATAATAGGGTTTTTACTGTAATAAAAATAGGTTGACAGTTCACTACAGCCATTATAATTTGTCCTAAATATACATTTTATTTTAAATGTAGTTTATTTATGTTTACATGTAAACTTTTTTAAAAACATTTTTATCTTGCTACTACCAAGTTTAAGTTAAGCCTTTGTCACATATACATTACAGCACAGTGAAATTCCTTCTTGGCATATCCCAGCGTAACTAAATCCCAACAACACTGTCTGCCATGATACAGCGCCCCTGGAGCAGATAGGGTTAAGGGCCTCGCTCAAGGGCCCAACAGTGGCAACCTGGTGGAGCTGGGGATCGAACCGCCGATCTTCCGGTCGGTAACCCAGTGACTTAGCCCTTTGACTGCCCCATAAATTTTTGAATACTGATATTCAAACAGACACAACTGCAAAATATCCCATTCTTTATTTAAATCATTGCAAATTCATGAAAAAACAATGTAAATGTGAACAAATTAAACATTTAAATCACCTTTTTTAAGAAAAACATTTAAAATAATACAATGCACATGGAAATACATTTACAAAATAATTTAAGTATCTGAACTGCATATTTTGGAGGGAAAAAAAACTAACATTTTTCATTTTAAGCCACATTAGCCTTGTTAAAATTTTTTATTCTGTTATAAAACTATCAATGTCTGAATTGACATGTAAGACTGAAACTGTCTTTATAATGTGTGCATATGTGTCTGTATGACTAAAAAGCAACATCAAAACCCAAAACATGTACACATAGAAAAAGTCTCTCTTCCAAATCATCAATCTTGTATGGAAGATGTCCATCAAAAGTCCATCAAAGTTGATATCAGCACGCACACACACACACACACACTTTTTACCTTGCCTGTTGGTTGGTCTTTGGCATATAAAAATGTTAATCTGGTGTGTCGATAAGGATGTCCTCTGGAATTGCGCCACCGTCCTCAGACAAAACCTGAACAAAGCCTGTGGATCCAGATCAAATCTATGCTTTGGGCGCTAAAGCCGTTGTGGAAAATACAATATTATACATCAATTTAAAAAAAAAAATACAGTGAATCGCTGTATTTGGTGTTTGACGTCAGAATATTCCCATGATGCAAAGAGAAACAGTTTTTAGCTGTAAATATAATTTAGGGTATTATGCTGGATGAAATACAGTAAAAAACTGTGCAAATTACAGACGTGTCAGTGCAGCGCATCACTTTTTCCACATTTTATGTCACATCTTTATTCTAAAACAGATTTTTTTTTCTTTGAATTCTAGAAACAAAACCCCATAATGACAATATTGATGACAATAATGATTATTGCAAATTTATAAAATAAAAAAAAATAGAGAAAGCACATGTACATAAGTATTCACAGCCTGAGCTCAGGCACAACCTGTTTTCCCTGATCATCCTTTTCTGCAGCTTAATTGGAGTCCACTTGTGGTAAATTCAGTTGATTGGACATGATTTGGAAAGGCACACAGCTGTTCTATATAAGGTCCCACAGTTGACAGTTCATGTCAGAGCACAAACCAAGCATGAAGTCAAAGGAATCGTCTGTAGACCTCAGAGACCGGATTATCTCGAGGCACAAATCTGGTGGAGGTTACAGAAACATTTCTGCTGCTTTGAAGGTCCCAATGAGCACAGTGGCCTCCATCATCCGTAAGTGGAAAAAGTTCGAAACCACTAAGAGTCTTCCTAGAGCTGGCCGGCCATCTAAACTAAGCGATCGGGGGAGAATGGTCAGGGAGATGACCAAGAACCCGATGGTCACTCTGTCAGAGCTCCAGAGGTCCTCTGTGGAGAGAGGAGAACCTTCCAGAAGGACAACCATCTCTGCAGCAATCCACCAATCAGGCCTTAATGGTAGAGTGGCCAGAGAGTCTCATCAGGCTTGAGAATTTTGTTTCTCATGGTCTGAGAGTCCTTCAGGTGCCTTTTGGCAAACTCCAAGTGGGCTGCCATCTGCCTTTTAGTAAGGAGTGGCATGACATTTATTTTTAATAAATTTGCAAAAATCTCCAGTAAACTTTTTTCATGTTGTCATTATGGGGTGTTGTGTGTAGAATTCTGAGGAAAAAAAATAATTTAATTCATTTTAGAATAAGGCTGTGACATAACGTAATGTGGAATAAGTGATGCGCTGTGAATACTTTCCGGATTCACTGTATATAGATCTTTATGTACAGTGAATTCGGAAAGTATTCACAGCACATCACTTTTTCCATCTGTGCAGTGTTGGGTGTAACGCGTTAGAGTACTTGGATTACTTTTTTGATGTAACGAGTAATCTAACGCATTATATCCGACATTTAAGTACTCAGTTATTTAATTACTTTTTCAAAAATGTAATGTTATTCAGACAGTTTATGCAGTCCGTGAGCCAGACAGCACTCATTTCCAATCCATTAGTGTGTGTGTGTGTGTGTGTGTGTGTGTGAGAAAGTCGTCCTACAAGCTCCGCCCCTAAGCCCCTAACCCCTCTCTGTTGTTCCTGCTGTTACGGTATACCCCTATCTCACCTATGCCGTTTGACTATGAGAGGACTGACGCGCAGAAAGATGGAAACCTAATCATAGCACCAAAACTCACGGTCAATCATGATGAATCGTACTTAGGGCTACCGCACAAAACCGCGTAGGTGAGATAGGGGTATTAGTAGTTAACAGATTATGGACCAAACTTGGCTGAGTGATGTTGGTAGAATAATTATAAAGGTCTTGACTAAAACAACATGCATGAGGAATCACAAAGGAGTTTAAATTTTCTGCAATGGAAAAGTCCTCTAACTAGTTACTTTTACCAGAAAGAAACGCTGTAATGTAACTGATTACTTTTGTAATTTAATTAGTTACTATAAAAAGTAACAACACTGGATCTGTGTGTGTGCCGCTCCTGTGTGGATGTAGCGCAGATGCAGCAGTGTTTGCTGAGCGCTGGAGAAGTCGGTTGCTCTACGTTTCAGTGCTTCACTAACAACTCGTGTGAGATCCGCGGACTGCACGACATCTGCATGAACTTCCTGCACAATGCCGGCAAATTCGACTCTCAGGTAAGAAGCACCGGTAACTCCACACTGCCAGGAGTAGACTAGTGGACAGACTAGGGCAGGAGTGCTGAAGTCCAGTCCAAGAGCACAGGATGGGGAATATGCTGGTCATAGACAACTCATCAAATTCATATGTTAATTGCGAGGTTTGGATGCAGTGCCGGACCCAATGGGTCGTTTGCATCAGTAAGGGCATCCGCCATAATACTCATGCCAAGTTGTGTGTGGGGATCTGATGATCCGCTGTGGCGACCCGTTGGCCCTGAGAAGCCAAAAGACTAACAATAACATACTAACATCTGTTTGCACACCATGGACATACAGGCCACACCTTTTCTTGAAAATATATATATATATATATATATATATATATATATATATATATATATATACAGTGGTGTGAAAAACTATTTGCCCCCTTCCTGATTTCTTATTCTTTTGCATGTTTGTCACACAAAATGTTTCTGATCATCAAACACATTTAACTATTAGTCAAAGATAACACAAGTAAACACAAAATGCAGTTTTTAAATGAGGGGTTTTATTATTTAGGGAGAAAAAAAATCCAAACCTACATGGCCCTGTGTGAAAAAGTAATTGCCCCCTGAACCTAATAACTGGTTGGGCCACCCTTAGCAGCAATAACTGCAATCAAGCGTTTGCGATAACTTGCAACGAGTCTATTACAGCGCTCTGGAGGAATTTTGGCCCACTCATCTTTGCAGAATTGTTGTAATTCAGCTTTATTTGAGGGTTTTCTAGCATGAACTGCCTTTTTAAGGTCATGCCACAACATCTCAATAGGATTCAGGTCAGGACTTTGACTAGGCCACTCCAAAGTCTTCATTTTGTTTTTCTTCAGCCATTCAGAGGTGGATTTGCTGGTGTGTTTTGGGTCATTGTCCTGCTGCAGCACACAAGATCGCTTCAGCTTGAGTTGACGAACAGATGGCCGGACATTCTCCTTCAGGATTTTTTGGTAGACAGTAGAATTCATGGTTCCATCTATCACAGCAAGCCTTCCAGGTCCTGAAGCAGCAAAACAACCCCAGACCATCACACTACCACCACCATATTTTACTGTTGGTATGATGTTCTTTTTCTGAAATGCTGTGTTACTTTTACGCCAGATGTAACGGGACACGCACCTTCCAAAAAGTTAAACTTTTGTCTCGTCGGTCCACAAGGTATTTTCCCAAAAGTCTTGGCAATCATTGAGATGTTTTTTAGCAAAATTGAGACGAGCCTTAATTTCTTTTTGCTTAAAAGTGGTTTGCGCCTTGGAAATCTGCCATGCAGGCCGTTTTTGCCCAGTCTCTTTCTTATGGTGGAGTCGTGAACACTGACCTTAATTGAGGCAAGTGAGGCCTGCAGTTCTTTAGATGTTGTCCTGGGGTCTTTTGTGGCCTCTCAGATGAGTCGTCTCTGCGCTCTTGGGGTAATTTTGGTCGGCCGGCCACTCCTGGGAAGGTTCACCACTGTTCCATGTTTTTGCCATTTGTGGATAATGGCTCTCACTGTGGTTCGCTGGAGTCCCAAAGCTTTAGAAATGGCTTTATAACCTTTACCAGACTGATAGATCTCAATTACTTTTGTTCTCATTTGTTCCTGAATTTCTTTGGATCTTGGCATGATGTCTAGCTTTTGAGGTGCTTTTGGTCTACTTCTCTGTGTCAGGTAGCTCCTATTTAAGTGATTTCTTGATTGAAACAGGTGTGGCAGTAATCAGGCCTGGGGGTGACTACAGAAATTGAACTCAGGTGTGATAAACCACAGTTAAGTTATTTTTTAACAAGGGGGGCAATCACTTTTTCACACAGGGCCATGTAGATTTGGAGTTTTTTTTCTCCCTTAATAACGTAAACCTTCATTTAAAAACTGCATTTTGTGTTCAATTATGTTATCTTTGACTAATAGTTAACAGTTTTTGATGAGCAGAAACATTTAAGTGTGACAAACATGCAAAAGAATAAGAAATCAGGAAGGGGGCAAATAGTTTTTCACACCACTGTATATGTTGTGCTTTAGAGCACCATTGTCAGATGGGATAGAAATAAGAATGCTACTCATTCATCATTAGTAACCGATGGTCAGGGTTGTGCTTGATCCAAAGCCACTGGTATGGAACTAGGACAGACATAATTTGCCACTGGTGATTGTAACCCTACAATAATCAAAACTGCCCAATTCATTGCATTAAATGCAATTAAAATTAAAATGACTAACTGTTATAAAACATGCTTTAGTTCTTGGCTTGGGACTTTGGATCAGATGCAACCAAGTCTATAGTTGGTTGGTCAATATAAAAAATTTAAAAAAAGCAAACAGGAGCTATGCTATTTACTCCCATTATGTCCCATATACATAGATATCTCAGAACCCCAGTGTTAAACCAAATGTTATGCCCCATGTAAAATAAAAATAGATTTTTAAGCATAGAAATAATTGTAAAAAAAAATCAAAACAGCACTTAATAGATAGTAGATACCCAATAGATTATACAGTAATAGAAATGTAACTCTAAAACAAAAAAAATTTATTAACATTTAGCAGGAATCATTCTCACCCCTCAACAACTGCTTTTGGACTAATATATATATATATATATATATATATATATATATATATATATATATATATATATATATATATATATATAATAGCTTAAGATGTAAATGTCAACAATTTAATATTTGCTGCAGGGCAAATCATTCATCAAGGATGCACTAGGATGCATGGCACATGGCTTGCGTCACAAGTTCAGCTGTATCAGTCGCAAGTGTGTTTCCATGAAGAAGATGGTGCTTCAGCTGCAGCGTGAGTGTTACAACAAACACAACCTCTGCTCAGTGGTCCGAAAGAACATCAATGTCATGATGGAGATGATCCACTTCCAGGATCTCTTTCCTAAAGGGTATATGCTCTACTTTTAAACTTACATCAGTGTATCTAATTATCAAGTGCCATAACACAGTGATTTGAATTTTTTCATAGAGGAAGTAAAAATTTTTTTTATCTCTCTCCATCATATCTCTAGGCCATATGTGGAACTGGTAAACATCCTCCTGGGCTGTGGTGAGAGAGTGCGTGTCGCTATTACCCACCGTATTCATACCCAATGTGAGCCGAACTGGGGCGCCTTATGTGCCAGCCTGACCCTCTGTCTGCCCGACCACAGCAGGATCCAGACTGAGCCTACTACCAGCAGTACCAACTTGCTTCTTACTGCTGATCCTCCTCTTCCACCGCCTGATGGACAGCAGGTTTAGACCCTCCATAAAGACGTTTCCTAGCCTTCAGTGCCTCATTGCACCACAGTGCAGCACATCAAGCAGGTCTATTAATGACACTCTAATAAATGAATGTATTATCTACAGCATTGTTACTACCATAGTGCAACTGTATACTTTGATAATTGGTATACTTTGGAATGGTAACAGCCCATGAAGTGAAAATGCATTTCATACAAACCAGGAGTTTCTGTTTAATCACCAGACAAAAGTCTTGTTTCAGGAATGTTGTGAAGAAAGAACACTCTAACCAGCAGTTTTTTTTAAACTCAAGTGAACACAGTAGCTAGAAATGAGACCTCACTACCATGTTTTATTAGAGTAAATGTATGGCATTATTTCACTAGAGTACAATACACTGACCAGCCATAATATTACAAAATTAAAACATTAATCCCAATATTGCGTTGGTTCCTCTTGTGCCACCAGACCAACTCTGAGCCATTGATGCAGGAATCCACAAGACCTCTGGTTCCATGGTATGTGGTCTGGTATCTGGCACTAAAACATTAACAGGAGATCCTTTAAGTGCTGTAAGTTGCAAGATGGAGGCCTCCATGGATCAGACTTGTCAGTCTAGCTGCGGAATTTGGAGGCTAGATCAACAACCTTGACCTCTTTGCCAGCTAAACACAATTTGCAGCAAGCTGTGATGCTCTGGGTGGATGATATTATTCTATCATGGGCAGCATTTACTTTATTCTGCGATTTATGCTATTTTGGATTTTCTTTGATTGGGAGAAGGCTGGACAGGGAAACTTTTGCTCCCCAAAGGCATAGATGAGCTTTAAGTACCCTTGATTATGTCACTAGTTTACCACTATATAATTGATAATATTATGGCTGATCAGTGTATGTTTAAGCTCTGATCCACGTTTAGTTTTGTACAGTCCCTGCTCGGTCATGCCAAAGTTTAATTAGGCTCAGGAATGTTTATCTTGTATACACTACCGTTCATAAAGTTTGCGGTCACTTTCTAACTCCATGATCGTTCCTGATTTTTATTTCTTTCTACATTGTAAAGTTTTGCTGAAGGCGTCAAAAACTGCATGAATCTCCTTTGAACAGTTGATATTGAGATGTTTCTGCTACTTCTGCTCTGTAAAGACTTCATAACGCCTCTAATCTGAGCTGCTGTTAGTTGGTCATTTTTCAGGCTGATAACTCTAAATGAACTTCTCGTCTGCAGCAGAGGTAGGTTTTGGTCTCGTCCTCCTGGGACGGCCTTCATGAGAGACAGTTTCATTATGGTGCTGGACGGATTTTGCAAATGCACTTGACACAATACTGTTCTTGCAGGAACTATTACAGAAAGGCCGACATCTGTGTCTTAAAATAATAACTAACTGGTGTTTTTGTTACGTAATTACCTAATTCCATATGTGTTATTTTATAGTTTTGAAATCCACAGTATTTATTAAATTTGCAAGTGATCTAAAACTTTTGAACGGTAGTGTATAAGACATTAATATATATACAGGGTGACACAGAATAACGGGAACTTTTGAATTTATTCGTACAGGAGGACGCTATCTAAAGGACGTAAAAAATAAAAATAAAAAAAAAGTTTTGTAAATGGCAAGTTTAAGGTTTCAATTACTATGAATACATTTTTTTTCTTTTAACACTTCTAGTTTTATTGGATTGTAAAAAAGTTCCCGTTTTTTTTTTTTGCGTCACCCTGCATGTATATGTGTATATATATATATATATATCATTTTTTGGGGGGTCTATGTGCCAGTTAATGAAGATAGACTGCGATTTGCAACCATGACATCTACTAAAATTGAATAACTGATATCCAGCTACATAAACGCTAAAGAAAGTTAAATGTTTCTTTAAAAATGTTATCAAGAACAACAGGAAAAAAAAGAACAGAAAAAAAAACCATATTTCGATGTTATTGGCCAGTGATATATAATGTATAATGATGAACATTTTTGCTATTAAATATCGGTGATATAGCAAGTTAAATTTATGAGAAAATGTAAATGTTTTTAATATAGATGTTTAAAATAAAAGTGTGACATACTTCAAAGCAGAATTTGACACTATGGTAATATTTGGTATCTACCTCATATTTCTAATGTTTAATGTTCAAAGCGATTTTTAATTGTAAAGGTCAAATCACTCTGTTTAATTGTACAATTTGTATTATTTATTAAAAATTTTTAATGTTATGCATGACTTTGTTCTGTACCATCATTTGTTAGGTACATCAATATTATTATAATTTGTTAGGTACTAAGTATTATGTTGTCATTTTATTGTATTTTCTTTACCACTTGTATTATTTATACATTTCTATATTGTTGGGTCAAAACTAATTTTTCTTCTATTTTTGGCACTTCATGAAAAAAAAAATTTCCCTATAAAATAAATTTGTCAATAAATAATATCTAAGATACATGTGCGTGTGTATGTTTTTAAAATACTGGGTTGTGACACTTTGTACATTTCTCTACTCTAATAATACTTCTTAGTAAAGAATCCCAACAATACAGATAAAGTAAGAAGTTAAATTATATTCAAATTCAGACATAAAAACCAGTTCATGTTTATTAAACAGTCATGAGGTCACTGAAAGTGAATTAAATATCCTAAATAAGGCAACATTGTCACAGTGGAGTTATCTGAACTATACTATCTCTGAATACAAGTTTACAGAATGCTACAGGAATATAATTGAGAAATCAGTCGCCATGCTCAGAAGAATTTCAGAGTGGCAACACAGTGCTGCCGAGAAGGTTTGGAATTCCCTCTGCTACAAATCTGATGCGACTAATCGCTAATTAACACAGTCGAGGTGGGTGTGTTCAAGCAGAACAGGGGTACTCCAAGAACGAGGGATGGAAACCTGTGCTCTATTATGCCTTCATTTTCCAGGGGACAAAAAGAGCTGTTCACAATACTTGACAAAGTAATTGTAAAGATTAAATGGGGAAACACTACAGCACCCTCCAGTGGTCTGACTGTAAGAAACACTATAAGGTATTAACACTAACAGCACCTCTTTAATAAATACTACCAGAATTGCAGCGAAGACTAACAGGCGCAATGCAGTGTAACTACATATTAACGCTTTCTTCCCACTTCCTTTAGAAAAGCTAGGTACAATTAACACAGTACAAAACAGTAAACATTGGCTAAAACATGGCTCAGCAAATAACGTTTTAACACTTCGAAATGTAACAAGAGAAGGCACTTCTATACACTGGTTTAAAGGCATCAGGGTTTTACTTAAGGTGCCTCCTACTAAGCATATTTGTGCCAAAAATGAATATGTCTTTAAAGACTATATCTCACAATGCAATAAACCTGTTTTGGTTTTTGCAGAAATGCTCATATTTGTCATACAAGTCAATTTATATTGAGTACTAAAGTGTGCTAGGCACTGTATTATAATTCATAAGATGCAATCTGCATGTTAAACTCACTGGCAACTAGGACACACTTTCCTCCCAGGTCCAGATTCAAGTTTAAAGGGAGAAAAGTGACATTTCAGCTTTAAGCACATGCACAAAATAATAATTTAAGTATTTGCATGAAGCAAAAAAAAAAAAAAGGCACCTGATATGATTATGTTTTAGCTCTAAATGAAAGGGAAGAGTCTCTTTTTCAGGAGGTAGAGTACAGTTGCAAAAAACAAAGCAAGTGCAAGAAAGATGAGCAGCTTGTCTGTGAGTTCACGCCGATTGTACTTCAGGATGAGTTTCTGTCCCAAATGGATGGTGGCGGTCATTGCTTTAAACTCTTCATTTGTTTCCAGTACTGATCTTGATGATGTAGCTGTTAAAAGATGGATTTACGGTCACATTTTACGATCATTAACTTAGCAAAGCATGTGGCCATAGTTCTATTGAGATGAAAGGTGTTAAGTTTTAGGAGAGGTGACGCATTTTGCAAGGTCAGTTTAAAAATCTGTGATTACAGATTGTTGCCCGGTTTGTGTTAGGAGATAAATGAGAGATCCAGTAAGAAAAAAAAAAAAGCACTGATTAACATCACAGATTTCAGGATGTGGGCATTTAAAGTAAGAGAAAAGTAAAAAAAATAAAAAAATTTTAAGTGCATTAAAAAAATTCATGGTTTTAATTAAATATCTAGAGCATGGCTATTCAGCAACCTTTTTTTTCTGAAGGGCGAATTTTTAAAAGGTAAATTAAAAAAGGGAGAAACATTTCCATGTGCTATTCAACCTATTATGTAGAAGCCACTGAAAAGTGAAAGTCAACTTTTTTTTATCTCACCCTTTCTCATTCAAGTAATAGGAGACGTCCCTGGTAAAGCAAACCTGTAACATGAACTTAGTGTTCACATTTACATTTTTAACAATTGTCCAGTATTTGCATCAGAACCATGGTGGCTTTTCATGATGGCTTTCCTGTGTGAAAAGTGATAATCTCCTCCCTGAGCTCCGCGTTCTTTTTTTTTTGGAGTGCATTTGCCTTGCTCAGCCACATGACATCATTATATAACAGTAGATCACTGTGGCTCACACATCTGCAAATAGTTGATGGAACCAGTGGTGCTGAGGATGATACAGTATGTTTATCTAATAAAGGTTTATCCTGAACCCATCCTAGTTCGGGATGAATGAGGCCGTAAAGTGATGTCATTTGTGGGACAACAACCAACAGAAAAAAGATCAAAGTATTTCCTGTAGCTTAACTGCTTAAATGGTAAAAGGGCAGGCACATTTTTTTTCTTTGAAATTTTGAATTGATTAAGATATTGATCCTCTGATCTAATTGTTAAACAGCCTAAAGCAAGCACATGCACAAATTGTGTTCTTACCCAGAGTTCCAATGGTTTCCTCACTTTGCTTGACCTGTTGTGCCATCATTCGGCTGATGCTCATCAAACTCTCAGTGATGTCACTGGACGTCGATGCCAGACTCTCCTTTGTAACCTTCCTATCATCAAATAAAATAAGAATCTAAGTAAGGAGGTTAACTAGGAGAGACCAGATCAGCTACAAAGTGCCTTGTGAAGGAGTTTCTATGAGAGTCTGGGAGGACAGAACAACATCCTTCCATCAGTTACTATTTAGATGGTGTTGATAGACACTGCTGTCTAACAAATAGATCCAACATTCTCCCACAAAGATGTTCAACCTGGTTGAGATCTGATGACACACTGCTCACCCATGTCTGTCACTAAACATCACAGAAACCGCACTATCGTTTTTGTTATTGACAGCACTGTCGTGGGGTTTATCATGAGATGGCCCACAAAGAGGAAGTGAGGCAGCTTGAGGTCTTGTGCAAGGACAAAAATCTCTCTTGAAATGTCTGCAAGACTAAAAGGATGTTTGCTGACTGGAGCATCTCAGCTGCCTCTTCACACTGGAGGTGCTGCAGTGAAAAGTAGTCAAGCCTTTTTGGAATGCAGATTACAGAACATAACCGTTCTCACTTCACACTAGTTCTCCATTGTTTCCACAAGTGTGTCATTCTGCCCTATGGTGTTACTGTTTGCTACGGAAACCGCTCTGTTTCGCATGTTTTCACGTGGGTGCATAGAGAACATGCACGAAGGGCTCTCTCTATTGTGAGCGCGGTTGTCGCACATCTCCATTTAAAATTACGAAGACTTGCACAATACACAGCAGTCTAGTCTGAGAAATGGCACCGTGTGCTTTGAATTAGCTGTGTACACTTTGGCACAGAAAAAGGTGTGGTCTCTAGATGGACAACCTGAGCTTTTCTTTGCATATTTGTACCGTGACGGTCTCACACCGTAGGGAATGTAATGTACACTGACAGAAGACATTGAAGTCCTGCTGTTCAGTGCCCGCAGGACAGAACGTGAAAGCCTGTTAGCCATTACACTAAATAGCTAATTTTTCCGAGGAGTAACTGTTAGCTGGCGCTATAACGGCGCTGTCGGATCGCGGGCTATAAACGTTACCATGGCGACAATGTCAAACAGGAATACCATTACGTTTAGCCTTAATCTTGGAAAAACAGTATATGGACAGGTGACAGATAATTAATGAATCTAGAATTGGATTGTGATCCTTGTGTGTCGCCCCTGGTCTGCACGCAGGCAACACAATAAGTAAAGGATAAAAAAAAAAAAAATACAATCCCTTCACTAAAGGACGTCAGGTGTAATGGGTCATTTATTGTATTAAACTACTGCACCTTCTGTCACTGTTTTGCCTACGGTCTGGTTTGAGATCATCCATGTTAATGATTCTAAACTTTATTTTGTTCCTTACTTTATCAGCAGGAATGACAATAAAGCCTACATGATGTAGGAGTGTTGTGCCCTGCTGTCCAGGGTGTATTCCAAGCTGTTAAGAGAGGCTTCAGATCCAACACCATCCTCACCAGGATAAAGCATACAATGTCAAACAGTAAAGGGATGAATTAATAAATGAATGAATGAATGATTGTTTACACACTCTTACTCTCAGTAAATGAAAAGCACTTTTATCCAATGCAGCAGTGATCTAATTCTGGCTGTTTTAGGTTATGGCTGAAGGCTACCCCAGATGTATCCAATTCCGATTGAGTTTTGGAGCTACCTTGTTAGCCTGTTTCTAAATTAATTTAAGCTTAATTACATCTTCCTATTAATTTACCTTTAAACCTTTCCACAATCTTAAATTCTGTTTGCTTAGATTAAATTTTAGTACTCATAAGGGACTGAAACTCTTGAACTCATTAATATTCTTAATAAAAACGGCTCCAATTCCATCTAATAGCTCAGCATATTAATTGCTTAAAAGACTTTCATCTACTTCTGTAGTTTTGTTCCTTTCCGACATTAAACGTAGCCTCTGTCAATCTATGTTCTTCATCGAAAACGATCCACAGATCTACAGGTTTGTGCCATAAAGGCCTAGTCATGATTTCTCTTATCTGTAATGTGTTGGGGAATCTATGAAGATCATTAATGCTAGAGTGTCTCGTCCTCAGAAAGCAAATAATGGATCGCTGATGACCTCAGAAAGTATTTAAAGCCATTTGAAAACAAGTTAGTTTCCCTCAAAATGTAGTACTGAGATCATGACGCACCTTTGCCTTACTGATGAATCCCCACCGTGAAGTAGCTCATCTTTCTCCAGATTATCGATGGCCAGCTTGCAGGCCAAGTTGGCTTTCCTCCATGCGGTCTGGTTACTGGGACAGGGGTACAAAAACAATTTTGACAAAATGTATATTTAAAAAATAATGCAAAGAGCACATGAAGTACTCTGAGCCTCTTACCTTAACATCTGTTTGCGATGACTTTCTGTTTCTGCCATTAAACTGTTCTTATCAGTCTCTCTGTCTTGTTCTTTCGCCATTTGTTCCAAATCCTACAACCAAAAAGGCTTCTATGATCAGCTGATCATTAAAGGTAGACTCGTATCCACTAATACGTAGAATGTTTAACTTAACGGACTATTCTTCACTCAAACAAGCAGAAACCATTATGGTCACTCCAGATGCAGAAAAAGCCTTCAATAGGGTCCACTGGAAATTCCTGTTTTCCACATTAGAAGGGTTTGGCTTTGGGGAGTGATCCATCAACTAAATTAAAATTCTGTACACATCACCTTTAGCAACTGTCACATAGTTTCACACTATAGCAGGGAACTAGACAAGGATGTCCACTCTCCTCCACACTGCACACCATTTTCATCAATCATCTAGCAGCAAGCATTTATCTAAACACCTACATAAAACATGCAAACTCCATGCACACAGACCCGAGGGGGGAATCAAACCTGGAGGTGGAGGGGAAAGGCTAACCACTAAGACATCGCACAACCCATTAACATACAGGTCCTTCTCAAAAAATTTGCATATTGTGATAAAGTGCATTATTTTCTGTAATGTACTGATAAACATTAGACTTTCATATATTTTAGATGAATACACATTTTACACACAAACTGAAGTAGTTCAAGCCTTTTATTGTTTTAATATTGATGATTGTGGCATACAGCTCATGAAAACCCAAAATCCCTATCTCAAAGAATTAGCATATGATGAAAAGGTTCTCTAAACGAGCTATTAACCTAATCATCTGAATCAACTAATTAACTCTAAACACCTGCAAAAGATTCCTGAGGCTTTTAAAAACTCCCAGCTTGGTTCATTACTCAAAACCGCAATCATGGGTAAGACTGCCGACCTGACTGCTGTCCAGAAGGCCATCATTGACACCCTCAAGCAAGAGGGTAAGACACAGAAAGACATTTCTGAACGAATAGGCTGTTCCCAGAGTGCTGTATCAAGGCACCTCAGTGGGAAGTCTGTGGGAAGGAAAAAGTGTGGCAGAAAACGCTGCACAACGAGAAGAGGTGACCGGGCCCTGAGGAAGATTGTGGAGAAGGACCGATTCCAGACCTTGGGGGACCTGCGGAAGCAGTGGACTGAGTCTGGAGTAGAAACATCCAGAGCCACCGTGTACAGGCGTGTGCAGGAAATGGGCTACAGGTTGCAAATTTTGCATGTCATTGGGAAATCAAGGTGCCAGAGTCTGGAGGAAGACTGGGGAGAGGGAAATGCCAAAATGCCTGAAGTCCAGTGTCAAGTACCCACAGTCAGTGATGGTCTGGGGTGCCATGTCAGCTGCTGGTGTTGGTCCACTGTGTTTTATCAAGGGCAGGGTCAATGCAGCTAGCTATCAGGAGATTTTGGAGCACTTCATGCTTCCATCTGCTGAAAAGCTTTATGGAGATGAAGATTTCATTTTTCAGCACGACCTGGCACCTGCTCACAGTGCCAAAACCACTGCTAAATGGTTTACTGACCATGGTATTACTGTGCTCAATTGGCCTGCCAACTCTCCTGACCTGAACCCCATAGAGAATCTGTGGGATATTGTGAAGAGAAAGTTGAGAGACACAAGACACAAGAATCTGCAAAAGGATTCCCGACCAAGTATTGAGTGCAGAACTGAACATAATTATTTGAAGGTTGACTTTTTTTGTATTAAAAACACTTTTCTTTTATTGGTCGGATGAAATATGCTACTTTTTTGAGATAGGGATTTTGGGTTTTCATGAGCTGTATGCCACAAACATCAATATTAAAACAATAAAAGGCTTGAACTACTTCAGTTTGTGTGTAATGAATCTAAAGTATATGAAAGTCTAATGTTTATCAGTACATTACAGAAAATAATGAATTTTATCACAATATGCTAATTTTTTTAGAAGGACCTGTACACACACACACACACACTCTCTCTCCAGCTGAATCACTCCACCCTGTTCCCCTGCACTGCTGTGGATTGTACACTCCTCTACATGTACAGTGTGTAAGTGTGTGAGTGTGTAAGTGTGTGAGTGTGTAAGTGTGTTGACTCCACACTGACCTCAATCCTCAGGCTCAGACTGTTGGATTTCTGCTTCACCGCCGCGTTCAGCCGCATTAACACCGTGTGTGGGCCGCCACATTCCCGTATGTCCTGTGATAAAAACACGAGGAGTCCAAACTGTCCTGTTTCAAACCCGCTCCGTAACAAACATCATTATTTAGCTGAAGCTGAAGCGGTCACAGTTTAACCATCAATACTAAAACTAACTAACAATCTCCTCAATGTCTCCTACCTGAATGAGGGCTTTGACTTCGAAATCATATTTGATGATTTCTTGTAAACATATTCGCACCGAGACGTCAGAGGACGACGCCATCTTTGTTGTGGTACGTAGAGCGAGAAGGTCCAAACAAAACGAAAACGCTTTTTCCCTCCAAGACGAAATAATATGTGAAGTGGAAACTAACTGCATGAACTCTGCATGTTATAGACTTATAACTAGAGATGTTCCGATACCATTTTCCCTCCCGATACCGATTCCGATACTTGGGCTCAGGGTATCAGCCGATACCGAGTACTGATCCGATACCTGGGTTTGTATCTGTACTGTGTGTGTGTGTGTGTGTATATATATATATATATATATATATATATATATATATATATATATATATATAGCATTTATTTTTTTAAGTAAAATACTCCTAGCCCTGTGTAACGGGTTCGACCCTAAGTGCACGGGCGACACCATGAAACACGGACACGAGGCGAGGTCTTACAGGAAAAAGGGTAATTTATTTAGAAAAATGGGGAAGGAAAGGGTTAAAGGCTCTCTGCGGTCTTTTCCACTTCGGCGGCAGGGATGCGAAGGCGGGCTCGACGCGGAAGTGAAGGTGCCGCGGGAGCTCGCGCAGCTCGTTCATGCGCTCCTCTCCCGGAGATCAAAGGCGCCCCCCTTTTTAAGTCTCTGGGGCGCATCACATCGCCCCACTCTTGTGCTACTGTCTCTCATAAAATCCACCACGTCGCAAAGTCCAGCTTCCCAACAGTCAGACCCCGAGCTACACTCCCCGCTGTGTTTTATAGCGCCGGGATCATTAGCGGCGATAGCTCATGGGCCGTTGCCTGATTCTGCGGCCCTGCTCCTTCACATACCTAAAGGGGGGGGAGGACGCCTAACTAGTGAGCGAGGAGCAGAGGTGTCAAGTAACGAAGTACAAATACTTTGTTACCTTACTTAAGTAGAAATTTTGGGTATCTATACTTTACTGGAGTAATTATTTTTCAGCCGACTTTTTACTTCTACTCCTTACATTTTAAAAATAGCCTCATTACTCTATTTTTATGATCAGAAAGCTTGGGTTGATACTTCAACTTCTAAAGAAGTATTTTTGAACCCTAGTATCTATACTTCTACTCAAGTAATGAATGTGAATACTTTTGACACCACTGGCGAGGAGCGATATCAATTTGGGCGCACGCCGTGACACTCTGTAAGTAAGCTAAGCTAGCGGGCATAAATAGGTTATGTTTAGGAAAATGGAATCGGATCGATACGTGGACTCAAATACTCGCCGATTCCGATGCCAGATTTTTTTTGTGGTATCGGTAGCATTTCCGATACCAGTATCGGAATCAGAACAACCCTACTTATAACCCTCCTATTATATTTGGGGCCAATTTGACTCCATTCAGTGTTTAAAGTCTTAAAATAAATGACTGAAAAAAACTTTACTAGTATTGAGTTACTTTTATACATAAAAACCTGGGTAACAATTGAAATTATAATAAATAAAACATTTTCTGGAGGTTGAAATTGCTTTGGTCAAATTAATCCAAGGATAAAAGATGTTAGTAAATTTGAAGGTAATAGGAGAATTAAACATTTAATTTTTTTTAACTCCTAAAAAAAGATTTCTCCTATTTTAGTCTTTTCTACTATTTTAGATTAATATTTAAGTTAAAAAAATAAATAATAAATAATAATAAATAAAAAAAAACGTCTTATAAATACATTGTTCAGAAATAAATACACAGACATTCACTTCACCCTTTAAAAATGTCACAAATGTTAATTCTTCTATATACAGAACCTTAAGTACCTGTCGTTGATGAAAAAAGAGTACTAGAGATTGATGAAAAGCTTAAAGCTAAAAATAAGCTGATCAGCTTTAATGTAATCAGTGATATTATTATTTCATGTTGAAGCCCACGTACATTTCTGCCTGTCTTTCTGTATTTCATAACTCTCTTTCTAACTTATTAATACAAAGAAATGTATGCGTTATGCCTTGTTTACGCTATGTTGTACTTCTTTTGTCATCAGCTGGATACACTCCCTGTTGGGGAATCAGAGAGTGAATGACAAATCAAAAAGTAGATCGGATAGAGATTAAGTTTTGTCTTAAAACACATTAAAATTCACATATACCACTTCAGCACTGTTATTTCAGCTGTAAAGATATTAACTAATACCAGTAAAAAGATTCAGTTTAGCTTTTCTATTTAATATCTATTAGTGCAGGTGTTTGAGCAAGTAGCTTATTAAATCCAGAACATAAACGTTCATAACATCGCTTTCAATCAACATTTTCATTTCACGTACTGTATGGTGCAGGTTAAACTTCAAGCAAAAGTGTGTAGTGGCAAAGTTTCATTAAATTCTGTCCAGCTAGTTTTGCATCATGATGCTACAAAATCTGGACAGACATACAGACAAAATTTTCTGAGACTTGTTTTAGGTAATAATTTATCATTGAAAGAATGAGTTCTGATCAATGTACAGACAAAAACTCTCTTTTATTAAAATTATGATGTAACATATTTGTACAGTATAGCAATTATGTAGGCGTGGCAATCCTTGGCGGAGGGGCAATTTAGCGCATAACACTGGGCTCTCAGTTCAGGTATTTCACACATCCTCACCTCTGACTGCTGCGGATATGTTTGCTCTAACGGCCCGTGTTTTGTCTCATGGTGCGACGTGCTTCACATTTCTGCTTGTTATTAGCACCATGGTTTCAGAACATATTAGACAAACTGGTTTTAAATGTCTCGCAGGAATAATAAACACATTGAACTGTCGATACATCTTTAATGATTTAGTTTTCATAGTCCACTTTCCTTTTTTTGGCGTAAGCCATGCTGTGTCACGCTTTTATTTTAGATTTTGGAAACTTGTAGGTGCAATTGTGTGTCTTCCGCATAGTCTGTCTATACACTGTAAACTATTGCATTGATTGACTCTGTTGAGTGACACGTATAGCCCCGCCTATCTCATGGGGAAAAAGCACTAAATTATTATTTTTTTAAGTCAATAGATGCTGTGACAGAATCTGGCGCATAACTGCTTATAACTTCACATTTCATTCATGGTGCAGGTTTGACTTCAGGCAAATACCCAACTACTGCCAAAGTGTCATTAAAATCTGTCCAGCCAGTTATGCATGATGCTGTGGCAAATTCTGGCTGAACAGACATACATACAGAAAATGAGACTGGTTCCGGGTCCTCCAATGTATCAAACGTAAAGATATCACTGAATGAGTGAGTTCTGACCGATATACAGACAAAACCTGTCTTTTATTCATATAGAAAACAAAAAATCTTTTTGGCATTTGGCAGCTTCTATATCATACTGTGAGCGTGTCACAGGAATTCCACAGTGAATGTAACAATAGACAGAGTCGCCTATGGTGAAAACGACCTTATACAGTAGCTACTGAAACACCGGAACAGACTGCAGAGCGTCTACAGCGATCACGCATACGACGAGTGACTGAAACCCCAGATTGGACTATGACGCGTCTACAGTGACAGGGCAAATGACTAGCAGAAATAAAGGCTGCCGAATCATTGGAGCATCATGAGGAGTGGCAGCAGGTTCACCACACACACTCCTTTTGCAGGTAATGGTAGCACGCAGGGGTCAGGATCTGCACATGGGCAAAGCCATGAGTAACTTCCAGTAAACTTTTAAGCAAATGTCTAGGAAAGTGACAAAATATATTCAGTCTAGTACAGTGTGTATAAACATTTAGATTAGAAGCATATACACCCTAAAAATTATTATGGCTTTTGTAGCTTTTACATATTCAGAAAATCTTACCTATACTACAACATATGAAGTTTGTGAGTTGTCAAATTTGTCCCAGTTTGGCTTTGCTATTTTACCTGCTTTGTCACCAACTTGTTTGGACCACTAATGGAGTGCCTGGGAGGCCAGAGTTTGATGCTATCTAACTACTAGTAAAATGCTGTGATAGTGTAGCATTGGTGTAACAGGGTATTTACAGTGGTGTGAAAAACTATTTGCCCCCCTCCTGATTTCTTATTCTTTTGCATGTTTGTCACACAAAATGTTTCTGATCATCAAACACATTTAACTATTAGTCAAAGATAACACAAGTAAACTAAAATTTTGAATGAGGGGTTTTATTATTTAAGGAGAAAAAAAATCCAAACCTACATGGCCCTGTGTGAAAAAGTAATTGCCCCCTGAACCTAATAACTAGTTGGGCCGCCCTTAGCAGCAATAACTGCAATCAAGCGTTTGCGATAACTTGCAACGAGTCTTTTACAGCGCTCTGGAGGAATTTTGGCCCACTCATCTTTGCAGAATTGTTGTAATTCAGCTTTATTTGAGGGTTTTCTAGCATGAACCGCCTTTTTAAGGTCATGCCACAACATCTCAATAGGATTCAGGTCAGGACTTTGACTAGGCCACTCCAAAGTCTTCATTTAGTTTTTCTTCAGCCATTCAGAGGTGGATTTGCTGGTGTGTTTTGGGTCATTGTCCTGCTGCAGCACCCAAGATCGCTTCAGCTTGAGTTGACGAACAGATGGCCGGACATTCTCCTACAGGATTTTTTGGTAGACAGTAGAATTCATGGTTCCATCTATCACAGCAAGCCTTCCAGGTCCTGAAGCAGCAAAACAACCCCAGACCATCACACTACCACCACCATATTTTATTGTTGGTATGATGTTCTTTTTCTGAAATGCTGTGTTACTTTTACGCCAGATGTAACGGGACACGCACCTTCCAAAAAGTTCAACTTTTGTCTCTTCGGTCCACAAGGTATTTTCCCAAAAGTCTTGGCAATCATTGAGATGTTTTTTTAGCAAAATTGAGACGAGCCTTAATGTCCTTTTTGCTTAAAAGTGGTTTGCGCCTTGGAAATCTGCCATGCAGGCCGTTTTTGCCCAGTCTCTTTCTTATGGTGGAGTCGTGAACACTGACCTTAATTGAAGCAAGTGAGGCCTGCAGTTCTTTAGATGTTGTCCTGGGGTCTTTTGTGGCCTCTCGGATGAGTTGTCTCTGCACTCTTGGGGTAATTTTGGTCGGCCGGCCACTCCTGGGAAGGTTCACCACTGTTCCATGTTTTTGCCATTTGTGGATAATGGCTCTCACTGTGGTTCGCTGGAGTCCCAAAGCTTTAGAAATGGCTTTATAACCTTTACCAGACTGATAGATCTCAATTACTTTTGTTCTCATTTGTTCCTGAATTTCTTTGGATCTTGGCATGATGTCTAGCTTTTGAGGTGCTTTTGGTCTACTTCTCTGTGTCAGGTAGCTCCTATTTAAGTGATTTCTTGATTGAAACAGGTGTGGCAGTAATCAGGCCTGGGGGTGACTACAGAAATTGAACTCAGGTGTGATAAACCACAGTTAAGTTATTTTTTAACAAGGGGGGCAATCACTTTTTCACACAGGGCCATGTAGATTTGGAGTTTTTTTTTCTCCCTTAATAACGTAAACCTTCATTTAAAAACTGCATTTTGTGTTCAATTATGTTATCTTTGACTAATAGTTAACGGTTTTTGATGAGCAGAAACATTTAAGTGTGACAAACATGCAAAAGAATAAGAAATCAGGAAGGGGGCAAATAGTTTTTTACACCACTGTATATAGAGAAATAAAGGTAGTGTTTAGTCTCATAACTGTGTTCTGTTATTCTGTACATCATTAGTCAAAAGTCCCAGTTTGATTTGAACTTGTGTGATGGAAAATGTGATGGAGAAAGAGAAACTTGGTCATATACAATGAGGTCACAACCACTAAAATTTGATTTAAATCATCTTTAGCTTTGATTAATGTACACAAGTGCCAGTTCATGTGTGAAAATGATTCTTCATGCTTCCAAAACCACTCCTCGAGACAATTTGAGTCCTGGAATATGTCCAGGCCATAAGGGAAGAAAAACTCCACTGATGTGATAACCTGGTCATTCAGATCATCACCTGATTTAATTTTATTGCCATATAATGCTGCTGAGCCTAGCATAGACCTGACTATCTGATGCAAACCCAGATCATAACACTGCCTCCAGAGGCTCACGTAGTACTCACCATGAACGTCAGGTGCATCGCTTCCCTTTTTACCTTGATGCACCCATAACTCAGGAACTGGGTGAATCTGAACTTATCAGACCACATGACCTTTTTCCAATGCTCCACAGTCCATTCTATATGATCTCTAGAAAATTGAAGCCTTTTCTCTGACAGCTGTTTAATCTCAGTCCCTTCAGTTCTCTTACTAAAAATACTAAAAATATTAAACACTGGGAATATTAAACATAGCCTTGAGTTCTCCTGTTTTGCTTTAATTTCATCAAAAATTTAAGTGATGTCTGATAATAATCATTCATATTTTTTTTTATCAACCACATTTTTTCCTTGATGGTTCACCACTATCCTTTCACATTTAGATAATGCACTTGACAGTTCTGCAGTATCGCTGCAGTAATAATCCATTTGATGGCTGTTAACTATTTGCTTAATTAAATCCATGTAATAACTTTTTTAGGTCAGGCATTGTATTCATTATAAAATATTACTATATTCTATATGCAGGCTATAAACCATAGGATTGATATCAATTAAATTTCTTCACTATAATTATCAGAATGGTTTGTTGAACCAAAAATACCAAGTCTTGTTAATATGACCTTATTTTATCACTTTGTCCCAGGTGTATTCCAGCTAGCACATCTAAATAGAACATTTCTGGTCTTTTATGAATACAATATGATATTCCCATTGCATCAGTGCCAGGGCAGCGAGTCAAGTTCACAACTATTGATTTATTGCGTTACTGGGTTATGTAGGAATTTAGGCTAAAGATTGCTGTGTCATGCTGACAATCATGAGGTCAGCAAACTAGCCTGACTAGAAGAATATCAGGATTGAACAGAGAGGTGGTGTGTGACAGAGGTCAGAAGTTATAAAACATAGTGAGTCAGAGGGGCTTGTGGTTTTCTGGATCAGGGTAAAAATCTAAATAAAAATTAAATATCTCACCAAGGAAATACTGCTGTATCTAATGTTTATTTGTGATATTAAAATCAAGAATAGCATTAGACTATCATGGATACAAGAAAAATTGTGGTACCAACTCCGGGCTGATACAATGCAGAGACATAATTACGGAGAATACAAAATCAGAAAGAAACCGAGGCACAATAGCACAAGTAGACACATGTTCAAAATTGATCACAACTGATTTTAAGCCTACTTCATATCTGTACATTAACAATGTGCAAAAAAAAAAAAAGATCTTTTTCCAAGCAGTTGTGCCTCTTAAAATGAAAGAAACAAAATGTGAGAAAGAAAACATAATCCAGCAACAACACTGAAACATAAATAGAACAACTGTTAAGATATTGTATTTGACCAGGCATATATGTGAACTACAAATATAGACATTGCTAATAGGATCAAGTAACTGTTAGTTTCAGTAGGATACACTGCTGGAAAAAAAAATAAGTTTCTGCTTTAGAATGACCAAGAGATCTAGAACAGAGCAGTTAGCAATGAAATACAGCCTTCCTACTGTGGGGGGGGACAACCAAAAAAACCAAAAAAACAAACAAACAAAAAAAGATTTTACACTTGGGGAGTACACACACAGTACTAGCTACTTAAAGATCCCATGCTAATTTAGTAATCTAGTAGAATACCATACAACACCAGAAGCATTACAACAAGGTTATGAACTGTGTTGTTTTTCCAAATGGGTGACAATTCCTCCAATTGAATATTGATGTATGGTTATTAAAAACAAAACCTTTTTGTGGTGTTTTTTTTTTTTTTTGCAAACCACGCTCTGAGGGTCAATCATTACCAAGAACAGTAGAACTTTGGCAAAGTTTGGAAGGAGATGTAAATCATTGCCGTGTGATGTGCGAGTGTGGTTCTCAGAAAAATAACACAGGGGTCTGTTGTTATTATCAGGTTGTGTGGTCGTCTTCTGAATGTGTTCAGGATGAAGTCGAGAAAACTGGGGCCAACAGTCCAGGTGACCCTACTAGCGCTCCAACATCCTCCTCAAAGTAAAAAAAACAAACAAACAAACAAACAAAAACAAACAAACAAACAAAGAGAGCTACCACCGCTACATTTACATGCCTCTCTCCCACCCGACTGCAGGTTCTGTCCATGCCTATCACAGTCATCCTTTAATGAGGACCTTGGCACGGGTGTTCGCAGTGGCTCCAGGTGATGTCAAACTGACCACTGTCCAGCACAGTTTCTTGCAAGGGGGAAGAAAAAGTTCATAAGCCTGACAACATATGCCAAGTCACAGCTCTCATGCCACTGAGGATGTTCAAGTATGTATTTTCAGAAAATTCAGCACCAATGGGCGGTGAGACGGGACTCCTACCCAAAGTCCATGTTTTGTTTCGCACAAACAAAGAACTTCCTTACCTCCAAAAAGCATGGAGGGAAGCCATGCGGCTATGGAGAGAAGATCGTGGACTTCTCAATGGAGACGGTCAGGTACGGGGAAAACAAGCTGTCGGCATCTTGCACAAGTGGAACATCAATATACACTCTTACCCGCTGAAATAGGATTTCCGCTAGGGTTACGTCAAACAATGCAAATCTCTAGTTGTGTCATCGATTTGTATTTGGAAAACTGGAATTTCTGTTTGTTGGAGAGTTGAGTGGTAAAGGCCATCTCTGTTGATGCATGTGGAACACCATTCCAGTCAAGTCCCTCATGGGGGGAATCAGAGGAACAGTAGAACCAGAAGAATTAAGAGGCACAGTTATCTTGAACATTGGTGAAGGGACACAATGCTTACAATGTCTTTCCAAGGCTGATCTAGCACGCTCCTTCGAGGGCTCCTAAGAAAGTCTTTAGCCTACAACAGGTCTGCGAAATGTATTTCAGCAAGACCTTATGTATCATTCTGGAATTATGGGGGAGAATTATTTTACCAGATATCACTGTTAGAAAGCTGGGGGGGAGGGGGGGGGGGGCAATTACAGGATGTGCATTGGCAAAATAAAAAAATTCAGAATTTTGCGTTCATCTACTGATTTGCACCAACAAAAAAAAGTGTACATTTTAAAACAAATCTATTTCATGACTGCAGCACTCTTTGGATAGTCTCGTGACCAGAATGTTCCACAAGTCAAAATGTACAAGCTTAACTTATTGAATTGACTTCACTGAAGGAAGACTACATTCATCTTTACATGAAAACTGTCAGAGGCAAAGCAGCAACAGCTCTCATTCGGCAGAAAGCTTAAAAAAACAAAACAAAACAAAACTTAATTTACTTGGCATAACGGGCTGAAGTCTTGTTTTCTTATAAAACATCAGTAAATCAAGTTCAGATATTTCTTTTGTTTGAATAAGGCACCCAATTCTGCAGGCATCATATTTATATAGAAGAATTTTGTAATTTGTAGTTAAATCAAGTGCAATGATGGTCTTTTTCAGTTTTGAGTGTTTGTAACCACATAAGCAACTGGAGCGCCACTGTATTTCGTCCACGTCAAAGTCCGTGCGGCATCTGTAATACACCCCCTTGTGCTCATCGTTTAACGTCAGTGTGTATGTTCTCTACTCATATTGTCCTTAACACAGGCTCATAGATGGTCGATTACTCTGTACTGTATGAAGTGAAGGAAGTCAGCAAGCGCAATTTTCATACTTTGTCATCACGCTCTAATGACAATCAGAGATATTTTTTTAAAAAGGTACAATAAAAGAACATTGACAAGCATAGTTAAACTTGAGGAATGCCAATCTACAGCACTCTTAAAGCAAAGGTGTTTAAGCAGAATCTCATCTAATCTTACACACCGACTTCTGTGAAACAATTTTTCGATTTTTAATTAGTGACAAAATAAAAAGCAGAAATGCTTGTTAAAGGTCCATTACATGACAAACAAACAGACAAAACAACATAACAGACAACCATCCAATAGGTTAAATACACTAGAATGGGCATGTTTATTTAGCAACAGTAAGACAGAGTGCCTCTCATAAAATTTTTGTCAAATGCGCTAAACCATTTAGAATCTTATTATAGTAAGTTATGGCCACCATAAGGAACAACTTCTAGACTTAACCTGAACATTAGTTACAATTTCTTAGTACTTAAAAAAAAAAAAAAAAAAAAAAAAAACCGCAAACATTACAGGGAAATGCTGAAAACTTAAGCAATGTCCCATTTTACTACAAAGACATAGAAAATGCACCATTTAGAGCAATGTCTTTCACATGCTCAGGATACATATTTACACACACACAAAAAAAAATTAAATAAAAATATAAAAAAAAAAAAAAAAAAGGCATGCCAAAATGCAAACATCTCTCATTTCAAATGCGTACTGTAGCCATTTTGGAAAACGATGCAAGAAATGTTTCAGTAACTTTCTACTGGGATCCAACTGGCCATTCTTTAAACAAATACAGTGGCAAATACTTTAACAATAAAAAATATATATATTTTAGTTAGGAGTGGGCTCACACACAAATCAGACAGAGTAAGGAATGGTTACTGATGTGCTGTACAATTTTACAAAATGATTAAGCAGCTTCAACCCAAACATTCATTTTTCATTTTTCTTAATACAGTGCAGACAACAAAAAGAAGCAAACAATTTGGATTCGATAGATAGCTTACTCGTTTTAAGATTTCAATCCAGTAACAAGAAAGTTGAAATGGTGATCGAAACTCAGGATAATAAGAAATACCAATACATCAAAGAAATAGGATCGTAGTTTCTATTCTGAGAAAGCAGTATCGGTTGGAGTATGAAGCAAATACAATAAAGGAACACATGCAAAATAAATGTTATGTACTCTACTAAACAATTGGTATTTTAAATATATTGCAGCTTAAAATAAGTGTGTATTATAAAATAATGATCAGTAATAGTTCAGATTTCCAGAAGATTAATCAGGTTTGCAGCAGAGGCCCCTTATTAACTCTAACTTAAACTAGATGTAAAATTCACATGATGCTATTGATCTTTTCATGCTTTAATTTTAAAAACCCAAACAAACAACAACAACAAAAATTTACTGGCTTTGAATAACCATTTCCTTAACTGTTCGAATGCCACAGAGTCTCCGGGTTAAACACTTAAACTCACAATGTCACGTCAAACGAAAGAAACAAGTAAATCACGAGTCGAAGACAAACACGGATACGTTCCCACTACAGCAGGCCACTGACTTATAAACATGCACCTCCACCGTAAACCCCCATGCTCGTTGTGACTTGCCAAGTGTTTTTCTTTTGTGTGCAGTTTTTTTTTTTTTTTTTAGTTTTTTTTTTTCTTTTTAATTACAAATTGGTCATAACTATCGAGAGCCAACGCCAGGCTTAGAAGCTTTAATTCAAGATGGCACGACGAAGGCTGGGATAAGTTCTCATAGCAACAAAGCTTGTAAAGCCTTGCCTTCTATCAAGAATGGATGGGTGTTTGGAAAGGCAAAAAGGGATGTTATCCGATTAATTCCCTATGGCAAAGAGATTTGCCTTACAGTACAGCGATATAGTTTTTTTTTCTTTTTCTTTTTTTTTTTCTGAGCCACTAATAAGAAGCAGACGCTTCTTCAAACACCTCAGATTTCCTCCATTAAGTACAAATTACTTAAAAAAATTATTGAGAACAATGTTCACCTCTGGCAAATGTCCAGAGAAAACATGTCAATACTGTACATCGACCTGAAGAAGAACACAAAGAAGAATTTGCACCTTTCCATAGGAAATGTCTACTAAAGGCAAATGGAGTTTGTGACGCTTGACTTCTTGTCGTCACACAGGGGCCTGTCCTCTCGAGACTTTACTGTCAACCTGTCCTGGTTAAGATGGTAAAAGTCAAGTACTCACTGCAGCATTCAAACAAGGCCGGTTTAGCAGCAGAGATGGAAGGAAAAGAATGCTTTTTTTCCTTTTTTTTTTTCTAGACAAAGTGCTTTAGTTATCTTACATGTAATATAGTACGTTGGTATATACACAAGATAAATATAGAAGATATATCTCATTTCTACGTATAAAGAGAACACTGCAAATTACAATAGCCTCTAACATGAATGGTATATACAAAATCTACTATGCTGCCCAACGAACATAACAAAACAAAAATAGAGAGAACAACTATAAGCTACTACTGTGTAAGAAAATCTTTAGCTTAAATATAATAGGGGGTTGTCGAGGAAAATATTCTCCCTTCTTTAGTTGAATAAAAAATAATAGCTTCACAAACAGACCAAAGACAAACCAAAACTATCAATCAAGTTCTGCATTGGGTAGTGCAGTAGCTTTTCACACTGGACAAGTATGAAGGTGCAGCAGCTAGCCATCACGGTGCAGCTATAAAGCTCTCTCTCTTTCTCAGAATGCTTTCCAGCATTTAAAGCACTCATTTAGGTACAGACTAGGAAGAGCCTATGACTGGGTCCATGTTGGAAATATTTTTGAGCATGATGTGCTGATGATAAATTCATCCTTCCTCCAAAAGGGATTTTATAGATATGCTCATAGACCATTAAACAAACAAACAAACAAAAACATCAAGGTAACCATTACAAAAATACAGAGAATAGGTCTCTTGTTTCTTAGTTTTCAGATTACTCGCTGAATATAAAGCTATAGAAATGCATCATGCTTATTAACAAATCTGTTGAAAAGGTACCATGTTATCAATACATACACAATATGGAGTAGTTATGAGATCTGGACTATACACCACATAGGCAAAAATAATCTTTTGCTGCATGATTATTCTCCTCCATAAATGTAAAGGAAATTAATAAGAGACATTTTGGAGCCATGTCATACGTATGTACTTACAAAAGCATCTTCAGCTCTACAGATGTAAAAGCATATTAATGGACAAAATTGCAATGGTGGGAAACTGAACTGCTTAATCCTAGTACAAAGGTTTCCAAAGCAACACTTCAACTTGAGAGAGCTGAAGAACAGCACAAGAGCTCTAGGAGGATGCGAATGAATGCTTCTTTCTGTAGATAATTGGACCCAAGCAAATTTCACAGTTCGTTGAAAATCCCTGACCCTAGAACTTTTATTTTCTTTTTCCTACATTCAATACGGTGTCAGGTTAGCTGTGCAAAACCTTACTTAAACTGGCTAGTTGCCAATTTACGTTGCATGTGTCTTTGGTACAAAACAAAACAATCAGAATATAGTGTGCAAATCTCTTCTTTTTTTTTTTTTGTATTTAATATATGAATAGTTGTCTTAAAATAAACCCCCCCCCCCAAAATACATACACACTCACGAGCACACACATCCATTCTCCACTTAAATGAAGTACCAAAATAGAGAGAGGAAAGAAATATTTGTCAGAGCCATCTTACTTTACCTAGCACAGACTCTGTGGCATAATTCAACGTTTTTTCATGTTCCTACGTTCATCTTTATCGAGCTGAAATACATTACAAACTTGCAAGTCTGACTTGCCTCACTCCACTTCTTGTCCGTGAAACATGGTTCACTTGCTTTCAAGTGAGATTCGTTATCGTCTCAACATCTACAAGGCACAATGAATCTTACTTTTAATAAGTACAAATATGAACAAGAACGAGTCGGGGAGTCAACTTCTGAGCTCCTTCGATGCGAATTCAGAAAACGTCCAGGGTCATCTGATGTGCGGGAACTTTGATCAAAGTGGGGTGGAGTCACGAGTACAAATAATAGTTCTTCCCAGTTAAAGAAGGACATTTAATTGGACCATCTGCTCCAGTCAGTCAATAAATCTGTCTCTAGTCACCCTGAAACCACCGAGATATAAGGAACAGAACATTCAAGCCCAGTCCTATCCTAATAGTCATGCTGTACCCCTGTCCTAAATTTATACGCCTATCGTCAATCTGTGTTGGTCTCCAAAAAAGATAGTTGATTAGCATGTTTCTGTGATTGCATTGGCTTTATAAGAGTTGGCATATAAATGTGTAACTTCATTTCTGCAAATGCAACAACACTAGAATACAAAAGCAGAGGTTTAATGCTGAAGATCTGACATCACCAGTTGACCAGGTGATTTAGTTGATCTCTCTAAAACGTCTTTTTCTATCCAGGCGTTTTAATAAATGATCAGAACGTAACCGTGTTCCCTAAAGAGAACACCTCTGCTTTCTGAATCCAGTAAAGGGGCATTTGCTGGACATAAGGAAATAAAATGGCTACAGCAGGAACCAGTTATGTCTTCATCTCTAAAAGGACGATACAATTCCAGGAGGTATCTCAGAAATTGGCTTTTCAATTTTGCAAAATGGTGGCTTGCAGATGGAGTTTTTTTTTTTTTTTTTTTTTTTTTAACCAGCCACATGCAGACGTAGGAAGGAAAGAGACTACTGAGTGCAGAGATTTCTGTAGGTGCGTGGAAGGTGAACATATACATACGTATGCACAGACGGACAGGTGTTCGTATGCATGTATCCACATTAAGCATTTTGAGCATCTCCTGTTGACATGAGCATGCAGAGTGTCGGGCCGTTACAGTGTGAGACAGGAATGGCGCGGATGGCTTCGAGTGTGCTTCCAAATACTATATGTATGCCTCTACACTTTGAGAGTGGGCACACGCAGTCCCACTAGACCTCCAGTGGGGTCACCTTTGCCTGTATTCTCAAGGATCTGATTCACAAAGTCTGAAGTCTGGCCGGCTACTGGTGACTGCACTGCACAAGGGGGAAGCAAGGAAAGAACAGAACAGAACCAAGGCATTATTTAGGTCTTTCAGATCTCCGGTTTATAGTGTGATTTATCAACTATGGGTTTGCATTAATGGTCTCAGTGGTGTAAAAATGTCAACCAAAATGCCTTCAAACAGTCTGTTTCTTACCTAGTGTCTCCTCTATGAGCTTGTCAAGCTTCTCTGCCATGCTTGTCCCATTGTTATTCGAGTTATCCTGGACTCGGTTCACAATCTCCTCTTTGATGGTGTTAATCACAAACAGCAATCGATCTGCAGATGAAATGCACATGTAATATTATAAACACTACACATAATGGGGAGGCCTAGTTCCAGACAGGTAATGATGACCAAAAAAAACATAGGACGGAAGCTTTTCACTCGAAGAACTGTAACGTTTTAGCCCAGATGTTAACGACCTCAGGCATTTATTTTCTGTCTAGTGTAGCTTTCAAACTGCCGTACCATATTCAGTGCCAAGACCCCACAGCTTGACCTTGTTGGCTTCATACTGAGCTTTTTTCTTCAGTCTGCAGGCCCTGGAGGAAGAAAACAATGCACAGGTTTATTTGATTGATGATATTAGCAATTCTGAACCTGATGCCGTTTCAAGTGATTTTCAGGGCATCTAAAAATCCGGACTCCGCTCTGGATCCGGACCCAACAGCATGTCAATTCAGACCTAGCCCACACCGCAAATTAGCAATGCAATAATACAACGTAATAACGTGTATGTTTCCTTCCTTGAAATAAAAACCATGTTATACTCCTCAATGAACTGTTAGTTTTGTAGACTATTTGGAGATCGCTATAGCAGTCCTAGCCCAAGATTAATGCTAAACTTAGTAGTTTCCACGTTTGACATTGTTGTCATGGCAATTTTAACAGAAAAGTAAGACTTCAGTGTCATCTGTCAGTGACCATTACATCTTCTATGCAAAGAGGATCTCATGATCCAAATATAAACAAAAAGATCAGTGTCTAACGACCACACCTTTTTTTCTACATCAGCTCATAGTTATTGCTACATATACAGGCAATTTGATTGACATTTTAGACTTAACTCAAGCTAATTTTATTGCATTTTCCAGGAAAAATTTAAACAATTGTTTCTAAGCGTGAAAACAATTTAGCATGGATATGTTGGTTTTTTTTTTTGGGTAAAAATATAAAGGTGCATCACTTTAGTATTTAAACGACTGACAAGCAAAAGTTAAATCTCTTTAAATATTTGATATATAGGAGAAGTGATGTACAATATTTTAAAATAATAATAATAATAATGAATGGCTGTGTTTATATCAGAACAAAAGTTAAGAAGAGTCATAATAAGAGTCATTTCCAAACATCACGAGCATAGCGTTTTAATGCCTGCATACAATTTCCTTAACCTAGACTTTGCATATTTTGCAAAGAAGTATTGATTCCATGGCGTCTACTACTGTGTAAATCCGAAATGGAGAGAAAGAAAAACAGAAGAGCTAAATACAGTACAGTGGATTGAAGAAAAGCGTACCTGGATGCCAATTTGTTTTTCTCCTTTCGAGACCGAGGACGAGCAGTCAGAGGCAGCTCACTAACAGGGGTCAGGTCACTAATCACCTTGTTAAGCTTGCGCAACTCATTCCCAATCTGAAGCAGCTTCCGTGGGTTAGGGGTGAGATCCTCTACGTCTGTCCGTCGTGACTTCTTTAGTGTGTATTTGCCTGAGAACGTAAAAACTGAAGATTATGTATGTAATATGGTTGTAATGCAATATGCCACTGTACCTTTATTTGGATTTGAGCAGGAAGTGGTCATGGCCTAAACTAGAAGGTTTGTTTATTTAAATGTGTATTCCATCTCTATGCCTCCAGGAACTGAGAAACTAACAGGGCCACTGATACGTGCAGTGATTTTCTGTTTTCTTTTTTTTTTTATTCAAAAAACATAAACAGCCAGCAGAAGAACAACGGCGTCTTCTGACTGATTAAGCTATCTATTCTATTTTTAGTTAATAATATTATTTTACCAGACTGAATTTAGGTTTTTGCTTTTGTTATGTTACAGAACGGTCACTGCGATGGAAGGGTGCGGTTCTGCTGCTAGTCAGAACTGGGTTATTTAAGCAGCACTATACTGTAGTTTATGACCCATGAAGAATGAATTTTCAAATCTGACCAGTCAGATGATGTGCATTATTTCTATACTGGACGGCACTTCTAGGTGTTGTTGAGAATATGAACTTACTTGTCTCTCAAACATTCCACAGCATTAAATCTAACTATGGACTGTTAAAATGTACAAGATTATCATGATCTATAATCATTAGTAAATTTATGTATTGTAAATTGTAATGTACAGTAGAATAGCTCACGTTAGACCATGCTGTGCATTATTTTGCTATAACAGCAACGTCTGTCATGTGGTGCAATGTGAATTTTTTTCTCTCTCATCATCTCACCATGATGCAGGCCATTCTTTTGATACATGTTGCTAGGAAGCGTGTCTCTGTCCCACTCGGAAGGTTTTAGCATACGTTCTTGCTTAGATGGAGTGAGCTGCTCACTGTATTCCCAGAAGTATCGGCGCTTGCCCCTCTTTCTGGAAATTCCAGCCGTCAGGCCTTTAACGTCCTCTACGATGTCAGTGTCACATCCTGCTCGAAAGAATGTCCAGAAATATTTCATAAGTAAAAGGTCTGAGTACTGCACAGTTAGTCTAACTTGGTCTAACATGATCCGATTCTAAACCCACTAGGACAGAAAAAGTTATCATACAACTAAATGCTAAATTAATAACTAGTACGTAGCTTGTTGTGAACCATGAGCCCAACATTGAAAACTCACATAAACAGTAAAGATTGTCCATATGGTGGTGTGTACCTGGTTCAGAGAACGCATCGCTGATGTCATCATCCTTGTCTCCCTCATAGTCATCATCTTCTTCCTCCTCTTCCTCCTCATTTTCTGAAAGCTCGTGCTCGCTGCCAAATCCTTCGTCGTGGTCTTCATCATCCAAATCCACCCCCTCTGCCTCCTCCTCTTCCTCTTCCTCCTCTCCCTCTTCCTCTTCCTCATCTTCGTCTTCCTCCATGTCAGTGGGAGCTTTACCTGCGAGCCTGGCCCTGGTCAGGAACAGTGAGTAGTTGTGCTCTTCCTCTTTCTTCTTCTCGGCTGCAGCGGTGGCTTCAGCTCCAAGAGCACTCACGGTGAGCAAGGTTTCACTGCTGCCCGCCACAGGGAAGTTCATTTTCTGTGGTTTTCCTCTTGACGACCCCAACTCTGGAGTAGAGCCGCAGGGAGCTTCTCGTTTAATAGTTTCCACTCTTTTCTCACCAACCAGAGGAATCAGAGAAGATGGAGTGCCAACAGTGCCAACTGTTTGGGCATTATTGATCAAAGAGGCACTTGACTCATGCTCTTTGATAATTGGGGAGCTGGCGGACACACTGATCTGCTGAGCACAACTCTCTAGGAAGGTCTTGCGTGGTACGCTAATGCGAACTTTGGCTTTGCGTACATAATCTGTGTTCTCTAGCTGTGGTGATGCAACCCTGCTAGGTCCTTGCATCTGGGCCTTTGCCATAGTCTCAGTGCTTGAGGCCACTGGCCACGTGGCTTTCTGGGAACCTTCAGCGTAATCCGGCAGCGTACTGTGGTTGGAGGAGGTGCCAGTGACCGAAGCGGTGGTTTTGCCCATTTTCTTCCCTATAGCAGTCGGAGGGAACACAGTCTGCTTTTGGCCTCCCAATGAATCTGGAAGGTATAAATTGTCGCACACTGGCTGAGAGTCCTCGCTGTTGAGCTGGGCCAAGGTGGGTGTACGGCCTATGACTTCCTCATCTTGGTAAGGGCTGGAGAAATCATCCAAGCCCAAGAAATCAACCTCTTTAGTGCCCCAGATATCACAGCTAGTGAGGCGAGTGTACTTGGTCAGGTCTTCCCAATAGGTGTCCCACTGTTCAAAGTTGGAGCTGTAGGTCACGTCATTGTCTACTAGACCTGAAATATTTTCCATACTGTCAAACTCCTTACAGTCCTCGACTTCAAACACCTCTCTTCCAGGGCTCTGGCGACAAGTCATATCTCTGTCCTGAAACAAGGATACAATATCAACAAGAAGTAACGAAACCAAATCTTCAGAGTGCTTCAAAGTGATTCTGAAACTCTGCATAATCTTACCAGTTCATAAATGAAGTCTGGTTCAGAGCTGTTGGCTAACAGATCAGTGCTGGTCAGTGCCTGGTCAGCAAAAGTGTAGTTTTGAAAGGCATCCCCAAAGGGAGGATCCATTCCACTGACACTAGGCTGCATGACAAATGAAAAACAGATACTGCTAGATTATCAATTCAAGCACAGAAAAAAAAAAGGCTGGTCTTTAATAAATAGACATCTCAAAAATAGGTATAAACAATATCACCTTGGGATCAGTAATTTCAAACATAAAAAAAAGACTATTTGCACATTGTTGACAAAATTAAAAGTATTGGAAATCTTTACTGCGTAACATTTCTCAATACAGCTAACATGTTAAATAATAAGCCTTACCTGAGGCATTGCCGAGAAAAGATCCCTAGATCCTTGGTGGAAACTTTTCTGCCACCTCTCTTCCCACAATTCCCTTGGTTTTATGTCAATCTCTGTCAGAAAAATCGATGTGACAAAAAAAAAAAAAAAAAAAATTCTTTAATAATAATGCCTTAGCCGCACATTTGGGTCTGGCTGTGTTTTTCTCCTCTGTTCTCTGCAGATAAGAAAAAAGTAAAAGGTGTATTAACAAATGATTGAAACATCCTGACATAATATCAAATGATATACATCATCGCCATGTGTGATAGACTTCTGTACGACAGTGACTGGGGCTCTGTCCTTAAATGAAACATCATTTATCTACTGTACAAGCGGCTGTCACAAACGGCTGTTCGTGAAAATAGAACGAGCCGTAACGGCATCAATTAAAAGAGCTGTGCTTTGTAAACACAAACAGCAACAGGAGACAGGAAGAAGTGGAATTTCTCTGTGCTTTGATACTGAATGTCTAGCCATGGTCAAAAAATAAATAAATAAATAAAGTTACAGAGGCCCTGTGAAAAAGGCGATTCAGCTCCATGGAAGAAACGATAGCAGTCCTGAAACCGGTCTGGAGGAAGGCGAGAGAGCAAAAGCGACGTGTGCTGGGGCTATTTTTAAACAACCTCTGCAGCACCCTTTCACCACTGCCTACAGATATCATAAACAGAGGAACCCGAACAGCCTAACGCCCTTTGCATAACAAATCGAGTGAAATATGCATGAGAGAGAGCCAGGGCTGTATTGGCCAGCTGCAAGATGGAGGCAAAACAGCCTTCTTCGTTTGTTACATGACATCATTTCCTCCTGGTTTAGTGAACAAGTCAAAGGACCGTCTTATCGCCCTTCAGTTCTCACAAGCCATCAACCTTGTACACAAACCACAGAAGAAGACAAAGAGGAAATACAACAAAATGCCGTTTTCCTTTTAGTGCTCAACTCCGTTCTTATTCTCTCTCGGCACACAGACAGAAATATTTGCATGTTTTTGTTTATAACTCAATAATTTATAACTCAGCTTTTGTTTGTCAATGTTAAGTATAAACAATGATATTTACAATGAGTGCATTATTCTACCAAACACTGCATATAAACTTGCATCAAGTGGCCCATCACATAACGAATACGCAGTTACTTTCTACCCAATGAAACACAATATGAGCAAATCGAACCTGAATCTGACTGAATTCATACAAGTCTCTGATATTAAAAATAACTTATGTGGTCTGGAAGTCCCGCCCCTTCCCCTGACAACTCAGGTCTGCACTCAGCTAGATTTGCGCGAGAGCCCCTGCTTTCTGTCAAAGTAAATGGAGAACGTTTGGAGTGCATTAATGTGAAATCAAATCTATAAGCTTAGCTCTTTTTAAACCAGATATAAAAGCAGCATCAGTTAATGTAATGTTACCTGTATAAGGATTTTCTTATTGTTTACGACCAGGGAAACCAATATGTGGCATACATGAATTTGGGGTGTGCACTGTTACATAACATCATATTTGTTGTGAGTAGATCATCAACTTTTAACACTAATATCAACAGCTTTGTGCTCTCTCTGGTATATCTCGACCCTTTATTTACACTTCAGGTCCTTAGAAATACATTCGTCAATCCAATTTAGTTTTATTTGTATTGCGTGATTAGCACTACATTATATCTTATGATACGGCATAACAGGAAACCAGCTGTAGCTTTAGACTCTTAATAAGCAAAGCCAGAGGGAGGCCTCCCAGCTGTTTTCCTCTCACAGCCGGAGGCACAGAGAGAGCTGATTGGCCGAGCTCTCTCAGGGGGGGAGGGATGAGAGGTACTTGTGCTCCCACATTAATCACGGCTCTACAGCCAATCAGGGGCGTCTGTGAGCTCGCGCACGCAGAAGGAGCGGATAGCGCTTTCCTCCGAGTGTGTTACTCCGCCCTTAATGGTGCGTGAACAAGCAGTTCGAAAAGACGCGATCGGCTGACATCACGCGGTTCGGAGGAAACACGTGATAGTCTTCGCCCTCCCAACTGAGTGGTAGTGGTAGCCTGAATGTGGGAGGCCCCCCCTAGCGACGGAGAGGAATTGGCCATGACTAAATTGGGGAGAAAATTGGGGGAAAAAAAAAAAAAAAAAAAAACACACACAAAAAAAATTATTAAGAAAAAAAGCAAAGCCAGAGGTGACAGTGGCAATGAGAAACTCTCTGAGAGACATACTGCATATAAGCACAGTCTTTATGATTAGAGCAGCAGTGTACAATATACAGGTGAGATTATCCACTAAAGCACTAAAGGGTGAGTCCTACAACACAAGGATAAACACATAAGGTTTCACTTAAGAACATGAATCTGCAACTACAAAAGGAACAACTTGCCTTAATTAGACAGCTGAAGATGGGAAAAGTGGAGTATGAGACTTGGGGCACAAGACAGGGTACACCCTGGACATCCATTGGCGAATGCACACACATGCACACTCACACACTACAGGTAAATTGGGAACACCAACTAGCGAAATCTGCAGGTTTTTGGACTGTGGGAGAAAACTGGAGAACCCGGAGGAAACCCACCAAGCACCGGGAGAACATGCAAACAGTGAGTAGGGAATTGAACCTGGCCAGAAACTGAACCCAGACCCTGGAGGTGCAAGGCGACAGTGTTAACCACCACGCCACAGTCAAACAGCTCTTCACAACTATCTCCATGATTTCCATTGTGCTGCAGTCACATAACTAACTGAATAACTATATAAATGAGCAGATAGAGGTGTTCCTATTAAAAAGGCTACGTGTATAACAAAACAATAACTGTGCTTTAAAACATAATAAAAATGAAACATGGCTAAGCTTTGACTGGTATGACTCTGGGTGACATGTATGACGTGAGAGATGTTACGTCTTCTGCTGTGGTGCTCTGCAGAAAGAGACCAGTCCCAGTCAGCATGGTAATTTACTCAGATGTACAGCGGACCTTAAAGATTTGAGGAAATCTTCCAGTTCCTGCTTTTGCTATTTATTTATAAGCTGATAAACTAGTAGTAATATATTTGTTACACCTCACATACAGTAATATAAATAGTATTATTAAAAAAAAAATCCTGCTTTTTTATGAACCCTATTTAATATACTGTATTATATGCAGACTTAAAGAATCGAGACGCTGATCTGATATGCTGTACAGTTCAACTGCTAATAGATACTCATTTAATTTAACATCCCACTGCGAAGCCTTAATTTGAATTAGAAATTTGCTCCAAGCATTACCTTTAAATTCAGTTGTTAGTGCTTGCGGTCTACTGGTTTGTGGGGGAGGGAATTAAGTATGTACTTATAAATTTAAACGCGATAAAAAACGTCAACTGGGACGAAATATATTAAGTAGTATACCGTAGCTGGCCCGAAAATGAGCGGATCGCCGACATTTAAATCCACTAGGCCAGCTCTCGGTCATGTCCCTGCAGCCTGCACTTGGAGGCAAGATCTGAAGAATCTTAGGAATGGGGATGTTATGATTCTCGCTGAATGTACTGACTTGCTGTGTCTAATCTTGCAGGCATCAAAACATAGCAGTCATAATGTAGGTCACGTTAGCTGTGATGAGCCGGTACATTTCAGCTTAACGCAGTGCCTTGGATCCCAGTGTGTCTCTGTATCCACTAGAAGCACTGCAATGTCTTGTTTATGTTTCATCAGAACTTTTCTGCCAGCAGGCCTGAGTGTTCTGGTTTCAGGACCAGGTGTCAAGACTGTAGTTGCACATTAAACAACAAGGTGAGAGATGAGCAACTGTAAATGTGACACTGTGAAGATGTGCAGGTGTAAGAAGGTAACCGGTGCATTATGGAGCCTGGGCTAACTCAAGCTTGCTCAGGGAGTCTGAACACTGTAGCCTCATCTTTGTCAAATCTACAATTTTCGTCACAAAGTAAGAGACACGTTTTATAATCAATTAATTCTGTGTGAAACCCAGCGTGGCTGTCTCGCTGCTGCTCCTCTTCCAGCATGCTGCCGCCCACGCTGTGTTTACAGGAGGAAATGTTGACCTACAAAACCTCAAACGCTGCCACAACTATCTCTGCTCGCTTCCGAGCACTGCACTACACTACACTACACTACAGTAACTCGAGTTCCTGCTCCTTTAAATCCAGTCGAGGCATCGCGTCTGACTCTGACCTACTCCACAACGCTGAATTCAACATGGGGCCCCATCGAAAACAAACGTCAACCAAACCTTCTAGCGCACTGCGCCAACGCCCACGCGTTCCAGTGCTCTCATTGGCTGCACGCGCGCTTCGGCCCGCCTCCTGCGCGTAACTGATCGGTCCGACCAAACGTCAATCACACGAGACCGTAAATATCCTTCACCTATAAAGTGTGGTTGAGAATGCCGAGCAATAAACAACACTCAAGGCCTTCCCCGCGTTACGTAAATAAGTGGATTATACATATATTTCACTTTTATCATCATCACCACCTTTATTATAAAAGACGCTACTCACTAATTATTTCCATGCTTGTGGTAAAAAATAAAAAAAAAATAAAATTAAATATATTGTCCATGACGCGGAACAAATTGAAGTCATTTACCGCAAAGAAAAATAAAATAATAAAATATTATCATGCATGCAATTTTCTAGCATGCAAACCTCTTTTTGAACAGCTGTATTATGAAATGAAAAAGGGATAGAGAAGAGCAACTTCCAGAGCCTGTCACTTGGTGTTGTGCTGTAGGGGGGCGTGTACCCAGACTAGTCTGCAATAGACTACTCACCCTTAAAATAATCCCATTTTTTTCATATAGAACAAAAAAATACGAGCAATCTACTGTAAGTAAGCCAAGCCAACAATCCATAATAACAACAATAATCACGATAATACTGATCATCATTTATTTATCTGATCTCATCAACCTGTAGTGCTTGGTTAACCCAAATGTATTTGAGCATGTCGATATTTTAGTTTAAATACATTTAAATACATCTTCTTATTAATGCAGATCGAGCTGCAGACAGATTGTTGATTTCAGACATCCTGAAGCAAAACTCGTTTAAGCATTTACTTTGGTCATGTGGAAATTCTAGAACTTTATCTGCGGGTATAAAGACTGAAACATGGCAGATGAGTGTGCACAAAACACCTAACCAGCCATCTGCCCCAGCAACATTAACCTTGACAGCACAGCAAAAAAAAAAAAAAAAAAAAAGACCTTCTAGAACAAGTCAGCGATAATCATGATAGTGACAGCAAAAGCCAGCCATCACCAGACTTCTCCAGTAGCGTAAACTGCAAAAAGAGATCCTAATAAGAGTAGTAAGCTGATAGACCAAGCACACACACAAAAATATCCCAAATCAGAAGAATAATGAAGGAGAGTGGAGTATTATTGCGGAACTGAAACTTGCTGTGCTGCTTTGATAACTATGGCCTCCGTCCCTCCCACTCTCAGTTAGCAGCAGCAGCTAGCCCCTTATCACAACTTAGCTTCCGAGCTAACAGCAGGAGACAATGTTTGTATTCATTTTTAACGAGCACTTCGACGGTGTCTGCGACTTCAGCTGCGGATAAAATATGTACTCACCTGTAACTAGGCTTTACAGGTGCCAGAGAAACTCTTCACGCTTCGGGGAGAGTCGTGTGTACGAGAACTTAAATGAAATTTCCTTACAAATCCACGCTGTCTTCTTTCTCTCTGGTTTGTTTTGTTTATCTTCTTCCTGACGGGTTCCTGGAAAGCGCGTGACTCCCTCGCCACGTGGTTACGTCTCGACCAATCAGAGCGCGCCGTTGAGCTCGCCTCACAGCTAGGACCTCGCGAGCCATTTAAAAACCCCTTTCCACAAAATGAAAATGAAAATAATGACAATCAAGGCTATGAATGACTGTATTCACTGATTCTGCTTTCCACTGAATGTTTGCATTTCCTTTAAAGTAATACTTTCTGTTGTGTAAAAACATGGCTTGCATTATACTTCACCATAATTGATATAAATGTAATTTCTGGCATCTACAGTAAAAGATAGTTCTATTATAGAGCAAATTGTATTAAATAACAAATTAGAGTAGACAAGTAATTACATTCATGCTCTTTATCAGTTCTGTGAGTTTACTCTGGCAGTCATCAAGCTGCATAGAATTTCTTCCGGATTAAATGCATACACATCTTTTTTTTTTTTTTTTTCATCTTACAATCATGTTACCCATCAACACTTAAACATGACTGTGGTGTCTTGAGCGATTCAATCATGAGAAAATAAACAAATGCAAGATTCCACGAGTGGGCAGGGCAAGCGCTGCCAGAGTTTCCACTGGGCCGGTCTGCAGCGCACCGCAATGCACTGAGTACTTGGATCTGCCCATGGGCCTGGGCTATGTGCCAAACCCTCCACTAAATAACAGCATCTATTACTCCCAAGAAGGAAACTAAACTTAAAAACCACCACAGTGGGGCTTTGTCAAGCATGAGCTCGCAAAATTACCAGGTAACCAATTAGGTGAGATATAAAGAACAATATTTCAGAGAGTATTTATACAGCACTTGTCCAACCATATTTTAAGAGATCAAAATTTTTAAATAAACTACAATGTAAAAACTATATTCTGGTTTTACAATGAGCTCGTAGAGTCTAATGAATGTTACTGGTTTTGGATTTGCACCAAGGTGAGCCCACATCTGGAGCCAGTGGTGCCAGAGGTACTGTACTGGTTTTGTTCACCCAGTGCATTCAACTGAGCAAGGATGGGTATCAACCAACTATAAAGAAACCAAAACAATGATGTCAAAAGGAGGAATACACAATAAGGTTTTTATTTACTCCTCTGCCAAACCCACATTTTTGGATTTTTTTTTTTTACAGTTACCCGTTCAGACTAACACACAGATGAAAGGGCACACAATAATCAGTATTAGCCTTTGCCAAAACAAATGATCTTGATCGCTAAAGGACTTGGCTTGAAAGAAAAGAAGACTATCATTAAATCATGCTAGGAATTGCTAGAGGAAAAAAATGCACCAGAAAAAAAAATTGTATGATGCATGCCTTAAACCCAATAGTCCAAAAATAGGTCACAGGCCATCCTTTAAACAGCACTGCCTTACATATAAACGCGCATCATAAAAGTATCCATGTATTTGCAAAACAGGTTGAACGTTAAGGGCCATTAGCAGAGCATTAAAATCACATTCCATTTAGCCTCCTCCTATGTATAGACATTCATTCTCAACATTTTAGAGATTTCTATTCATCAAGCACGATCTGCTTCTCTGTGTACAATAAAATGGTTTCCCAGATACAGTTCTAAACTATGATTCTGGTGCTGAACAGTCCCAGAACTACTGTGTTGCTATAAATTGCATGGCTTGCAGCTGTATTCATCTAATTAGAGGAACACAATGGTACAGTGACACAAAGAAATGGCCTCAATGGTTCATGAATGGGTTGCTATGTAAATACATTCCACAAACGATCTATAAAAATGGATAAGGGCAGTACTGTTTGTTTCTGTTGTTTCCTGGATTCAACAGGCAGACCGTTTTCCTTCTGCAAGAATATCTTTCTTTATGTGAAGCCTAATTCGTCCAATGTGACATGAAATTAATGATAGCATCTGGCACAACAGACTGTTGAACAACAGAGTAGGAAACAGCATCATGGCATTAAATTCAGAGATCTGTCAAGATCCAAGGGGTATGACATCTTCATTGATATGTCAATCTGTGAGCTCTAATCTCTGCAGTCAGACACCGGTTTATAAGGGATTGTGAGTTTTCACCCCAGCACTGTCAGAAAGCTATTGCTGAAGCAAGACATGTAAATCTCAAATGCTAAGCTTTTTTTTGTTTAGATTAGATTCTACCCAACATCTTGCAGCGTCTGCCAAAAGAATTAATGTAGATCTACGACAGAAGATTTTAAGCAGATCTTCAGCAGTTATAAAAGGAGTTCTGAGTCTTAAGCTGACAGTGTGTTTATCTGAAAACTTGGATCTGAAGTTAAAGGTCTTTTACTTTATCCTCTTGAGAAACACACTAGTTCTCACAGCAGGGCTGGACAAAAGGCTTTTCTGTTTCTCCACCAGTTTTGGCAGTGATGACAGTAAAGAGCACAAGAAATGCAGAGTCGAATACAATAGACTGTAGCGCCATCTCTGGCTGAACAGGAAGTTTACGTGATATTTGTAAATACAAAGTCTTACTTTTAATTATGTAGATAAATTAAATGTTGGAAACCATAACATTGGGTTGCTGATCAGAATTGTAAAAAACTTCATGATTAAAGTTTACTTACATAAAAAGGGGTATATGTACAACTGATTACAGGTAACACCAACATGGTTATGATTAGAATGAGTGTGTGGTCATTTAGGCAGCAGTAGTAGAACGTTAAGACTGATTTCACATCAATGAGACACCTACACAGTTACACTGCTTGGCCAAAACAGTAGCTCTTTCAGAAGGGTCAAATTGTTGGGCCTCCGAGTGGCGCAGTGGTAACGTGCTCACCCTATCATCCGGAGATCGCTGGTTCGGTTCCCGGGTGATGCTGTAACCTCTCACAGCCGGAGGTCTAGAGACAGCTGATTGGCCGAGCTCCCTCAGAGGGGAAGGATGAGAGGTACTTACTGCTCCCATATTAATCACGGCTCTACAGCCAATCAGGGGCGTCTTTGAGCTTGCGAATGCGGAGGGAGCGGATAGCGCTGTCCTCCGAATGCGTTACGCCGTCCCAGCGGTACGTGAGCGAGCAGTTCGAAAAGAAGTCGGTTGGCGTCACTTGGTTCGGAGGAAACACGTGATGGTCTTCGGCCATCCCGGCTGAGTGGTAGTAGTAGCCTTAATATGGGACGCCCCCTAGTGATGGGGAGGATTTGGACACAACTAAATTAGGAAGAAAATCTCCCCAAAAAAATGTCAAATTATTGACCTGCATTAAGCAAAGAAAACATTAAAATGACTGAAATTGGGTTAGAACAGGCCACTTGATGAAGTTGCATGGTTAAAGAGTCAGTAGAAACCAATGAAAAGTAAAAGAATGTGCAAGCACGCAATGTGACAATAACTCAGAGGATTGAGACTAAACAGCTATGTGGCCATGGGATGCGCATGAAGCCATGCAGCCATCATGCATTGAGTGCAGTACAAACCTCTGGAAGCAGTGTTATGATCTGGGGTTACTTCAATTGGGCAGGTCTCGGCTCTGCAATGTTATGCGGCAATCAAATCAAATCAGCTGCAGACCTCAATGTACTGAATGACCAAGTTATCCAATGAGTGTGGTTTATCTTTCTTCATGGCGCAGGCATATCTCAGGACTCAAATTGTGAAAAAATGGCTGTGGGATCATGAGGAATAATTTTCACACATAGTGTGTGCTGTAATCAAAGCTAAGGATGGTTGAACAAAATATTAATGCGTGCCTTTTTTGACCAGGAAATGAGTATCAGATTTTGTAACCCAAAACTGCTAAACTGTTTAGACACAGCTCAGTTACCCACAATGTTAGAATAACTTACCCAAGAAATCTTAAAGGTTTTTAATCACCGTTTATCCATATTTAATTTCTCTGCATAAAACAATTAACGATCGATATACAGAAACTGTTGCAAAGCGTAGGTATAAGACTGTACAAAAACCTAACACTGTGTTAGTGCAAAATGTAATGATAAATCAGGTGTTAAACAAACAAGCAAACTCACTCATCGGCTATACCGCTTAATCCTGTATACAGGGTTGTATATGCGGGGAGACTTAGGGCACGAGGCAGGGTACACCCTAGATCGGGTGCCAATCCATCGCAGAGCACACACATACATACTCATTCACACACTACGGGCAATTTGGAATGACAATTAGCCTAATCTGCATGTCTCTGGATTGTGGGAGGAAACCAGCCAAGCAGGGGTAGAACATGCAAAATCCCTGCACCCTGGAGGTGCAAGACGACAGTGCTACACATTAAGCCACAATCCCGCCCAAACAAGCAAACTGAGTTAAATTTCTATAAGGAGGATCTAGAAAGAATCTCTTTTATTCACACTAGTGATCACTCAAGCAAACCACAAATTTAGGGCTAAAACATTAATAGGTTTTACTAAGTCACTTAAGATCTGTGACTTTTTAAAAAATACAGTAGTAACCGTTTTATCAAAACAAAACCTTGGAAATTCTGTAAATGGCCATGTGCTCCAAAATGAAGTCCTTGACTTTAGACGGTGAGCAAAAGTCTTCAGCTAGTGCAGGTCAAATTGTACCAGAAAACTGTGGTTGTCAAAAAAAAAAAAAAGAAAAAAAAGAATCACAGTTCTGTCTTGATCTTGTGCATGAGGTCCTTCTGGTCAATCATTTCAAGCTGCCTGCTCCAGCGATGGTAAGCCAGAAGTGCAATGTTCTTAGCAGACACAGAGCTCATCTCCATGGCACTCGCTGCCCATTCAATTCCATTGAGGTAGTAAAGACTGTCGTGCAGGATCATAGGCGGCTTCTCCTGAGAGCTTCCATAACGAGGGTATGCCTTCCATTCAACAGCCTGCACAGAGTAGTAAGACTTAAAAAGTGTCTTTAGCTCATGCTTTTCCAGTGGCTTAGGAGAGAAGACTTTGTAGACTCTGGCCTCATGTGGCTGTTTGCGGCGAAAGCCAGCGCTGATATTGACGGGGCAGATGCTAGAGGCGCTGTTAAAAAAGAGATCAGCAGCTTCTGTGGTAAGCACACTTGTGAAAGGGAAAAGCTTGGGGTCAGGGAAGCCAAAGTAAGTGCAGTTGAGATAACCGTGGATGATAGAAGCTACCATTGTGTGGTAAGACCCTGTTAACTCCGCTAGCTGGGGTTCAAAGCCTTGGAAAGAGATTCCAGAGTTGACGTTTTGCTGGAGAGGAGTGGCGATGATAACTAGGTCATAGATATCTGATGCAATCTCATCCTTAGTGTTGTAACTGAGCTTGTACTGGTGGGATTCACCTAGAATGAACAAAAATGACATGTTATATAAAGATATGTTATATAAGAGATCATCATCATCATCATCATCTTGCACTGGAAAAGAACAAAAAGTGGTCTAAGATACATTTAAAATCATCAGTAAATTTAAACTAAAGTGGGTCAAGTTTTTTACCTTTGTCTTTACCTTACACGTCAATCTTATTAAAATGCATATTCACACAATTTTTTTACCACCAATGATCCTCCTACAGTAGGTGGTTCTAAAACTCCCAAGTAGTTGGGAATTTAGGAATTTCATTAGACGAATTTCTAAGGGTCAAAGCAGGGCCATGCTGCATGTTTCATGAATAAATACCGACACTGATTGGATGACACCATTAAGCATTAAAAGTTCATACACAAATATCACCTGAAATGATCACTTGCACTTGACCTGTACTTTAATGTCTTATGCAGCAGACTACACCGCAGCGCATCGTGACATCGAAAGAAAACATTTGTGATTTGTGAGTAATTTTTACATGCAAACAAGATTTTTGCTTTGTGTAGTATTACAAACAAAACTTTCTTATTGTAGCTTAATGAGCAAATATTTGAATAAAAATGACCAAAATATGGTGGAAAGTCTTCCCAGAAGTGTGGAGGTTATTATACAAGCAAAGAGGCGACTTAAAAGCATATATGAGAATGATTGTCACCTGAGCCCAAAAATTTTAGGCTATATAGTGTATAACCGCTAGGCCTGGGCGATAAAACGATAACGATATGTTTCGCGATAGACACGTGATCGATATCAATCAAAAAATGTGTTCGATATTTTTTATTCTCTGTCGGAAGAAAACAGAGGTCGCGAAGCTAGTTTGGTTGCTGTCATGCGCACTCGCTCCGCGACCGGCTCTAGGACCCGGAAGTAGTACGGTCGCGATTCAGGAAGCATAAACGGAGACACGATGGCGTTGACATTGGCACCCGCCAAATGCGGGTAAAATTCGGCTGTGGCGGGTAATAACTTTAGTCTCACTAGCCACATTGGCGGGTAGTTTATTCTTTGGTATGACAATTGTTATGTTTGCATCAATATGCACAACTAACATCTATAATATTACTTGCTTTTTGTGTGAGACAAACGGAGGCAGGAGAAAAACAGTATTCTTCTTTTACTACATTCAGTGCACACGACACATATAGTATACAGCGCGGTATTGCCCCCTGGTGGCCCGCCAGTGAATTAACATCAAACTCAAATATATTACAACAATATATTTTTGTTGTAGTTTTCTCTAAAGGCATCTGATATAATAAACGCATTGCACTATTTTATTACACTTTATTAAGCATTTCTTACATCTTCTTTTAATTTTGCACCCTAAATGTTAAGAGATAATTGTTAAGTGTTCATTGTTAATTATTTGATTGTTCCATGGTTGTTGACATTTCTGTCTTAATAACTGATGGGATTATGATCATAGGAAGGTTAAGTTTAAAATAAAAATGTTTAAATATAATATATTCTTCTACTGGTCCTTATTTTAAATGGGTCATAAAAAAATATCAATAATTATCGATATCGACTGATATGAAACACTGATATCGTGATACAGTTTTCAGCCATATCGCCCAGCCCTAATAACCGGTGTTTTTTTTTGTTTGTTTAACTAATTTCCTTAGTGATATTATACCACACTGTTTTTTTTTTTTTTTTTCAATCCGATTGGCCAGTAGGTGTTTAAATTTAAATGATTGTTTTTATTATTATTAATGCGCGTGTCTAATACACCAATCAGCCATAACATTAAAACCACCTAGGATTTTGGTTCCCCTTGTGCGGAGACTCTGCAGAGGGTCTTGTTGAGGGATCGGACTTGTTTGTCCAATGCATTCCATCAATCAGATTGGAACCTGGGGAATTTGAGGACGGGTCCCAGAACAAACTGTGATTTGTATTTATTTTTTGGCTTATTCATATCAAGATGGAGCCAAAAAAATTAACAGCTTGTGGGAAAACGTTTATCACTAGCATAAGTGATTGACTAAGTGGTGGTGTTGCCATTTAATAACATTACATTTAAACAAACCTTTAAAAAGTAATTTGTTAAATAAGTTAAAACCTACGATAATTCGCAATTATGTATAAAAAAGAGGAACGAAATGTGCTGTTATCAATTATTTTTTTTGTTAAAAACAAAGGATAAACCATAGAGTATTGCACAAATGTGGATATTCCGTAGCAACATGAGCTTTGTGAAGCATTGACTTAACAGACATGTGGTTATGAGTGCATGAATACCTGATGACTGAAGGGAAACTGTAGTAACTTGTGATTGGATCAGATTGGCCTTTGCTAGTTTTAGAAGTCCAGAGCAAATTAATTTATTTCCTCCTTCTACAGCCCACAGATTGGCTTGTGCACCAGCCAGTGAAACAGCACCTATGAAAACACAACAGAAATCAAGATTCGTGTGATTTATGTGTTGAAACCGCAAGCAAAACCTGTCATCTGTTAAAGGTCAAAGTTCTGAAAAGAGAAAAATATGAGAACAGAGTAAGTAAAAATGCAGTAGGAATAGCCATTTTTATATAAATGGCCTTTTTGTACACTATTATTAATCTATTACTATTAATCTGCACATTTTGAATCGAAAGTCATTTGCAACGCTGCAAAATTCTTCCTTTGGGGGAATTCCAGCCTCAAGCTTAGACTCCATTCTCAAGCTTTAGAACAAGCTAAATAGGCAAATACAAAGAAAAAAAGAAAACAATAAATTAATGGAAAAGAAAAGTTGAATCAAATTAAACAAAAAAAAACAAACATTATATTTCATTTGACTACATGCAAACTGTGGTTAATATTGTTAAAGTTGTGATCGGTTCAACAGGCAAACGAAATAAGCATAATTATTGATACTTAATGATATGTGAATAATTTTATTTATTAATTGTGCGTACTAGGATTTACACAAAAAGACTGATTTTCATGAACAAAAAAAAAAACTTTATAACACTGCTCATGTTTCTAAGTGTGTATAAATTTACACATTAGAAAACTTAACTGCACACTTCGTCTGAACTGCTTTAAATCACATTATCTGCAGTAAGCTACTCCTATTTTATATGCAGACTATGTGGGAAATACCTTATATAAAAGCGTATGTATGTAGCTCATGTATTGCAATTACACACAGATTTATGAAACTTTTTGTGAAACCCGGAATATTAATGCAGTCGACCCAAAATAATGCTTACCACTGCAACTTTTTTTTTTTTGAGTGGTACTTATTTTTTGAGTGGTCTCTTATGCTCCCTTGTGTGTTGCACCACTTCCTATGACACATAGGTTACACATAGGCTATGTGATATAGGCTACTGATTTGCTACTATACCCTTGTGATTTCCGAATCGGCATCAGGTTGGAGTCAGTGGTGTGTGAGAAATGTCTAGATGAGACTTGTAAAGACGCACAACGAAAAACTGCTGTAATGTAATGTTTTTTGATTTAACCCAATAATAAAAAGTTTACTGTCTGATTTGTCTCAAGCAGCTTTATGACTTTGAAGTATTAAAAACTACAGAAATCACCTAATAAACAGTGAAATACTGTGTAACTCATGTTGTTGACTGTTTAAATGTCAAGATAACAATTTTATCTTCTGCGCCAATTCCAGTTCAGTAGGTGATGGTATTGCATCAGCCACCAATAAACACCAAGAAGAGCTCTTTTCGGTCACATGATCCACTTGATTAATGCCAAGCCAAATAATGATGAATCGCTGACTAAAGTTTCATAACGAGAGAGCACATATAATACAATAAAAGTCAACTCACATCTACTGCCTGTCTCGGTCCTCCCTCATAAGAGAAATCACCGTCACACTAGTTTTTAACTGCCCCAGTTTTATCATACACGCTTAACAGCTAATTACATCAGTGTGATCGCATGCACAGTAAGCACAGATAGCAGCGTGACAGGTGGTTGCTAAAAAAACAGATCAGGAACTGACACAGTTAATAATTGAAACTACGAGGGTGAATCTAAAATTATGGTTATATAAAATCTACTATTGTCCACACTGTCTTATCAGGGCTTTCTGTTTGAAGCTACTTGTCTTCCCAGTCACTGCTGTGCAGGTGTGAATGTGTTACATCAGTTCATCGGTAAATGCGGTGCGATCAAAAATGGATGCCCCACTTATGATTAGCATGGAAGAAGAGCAGCGGGCAGTGATTACTTTTTTGCGGTCTGAGGGTGTACCTGGTGCCGAAACCGGATGAGCATAAACCGAAGCGTTTGGATATGTGCAAACAAAATTTGGAATTGGAATTGGTTAATCCAGCAGAAACCTTTACACAGAAAACGTTAACTTAACTAAAAGGTTGACAAAGATGCCTTTGGTTATCTTCTCTGTTTTGTTCCCAATGACCATAATGCTTGCTGTTTTCCCCTTATACTCCCAGGATGCATGTGATGTACATAAGCCACACTTCTGGGAAACAATAGACAGACAGATATACCTACCTACAAATGCTGGCATACTGACATTCTGAGCATAGTTGACCCACATGATTGGAGCCACGACTTCATCAATAAACCGCTGTGACACGCCCAACTCCAAAAGAGACTCGGACAGAGAGCGACGGGTCATGTTGAGAAATCCTGAACCGCCCAGAGAATCGAGCAACTCATCCACTGAACTGAACGCATAGCCATGTGCCTGGTATTTATAGATTCTGTTGAGAAACAAACATATTATTGCAGAGGACATCAGTCTTTAATAAGAAAACAGAAAACCACCCAGAGCATCAAAGCTGTAATAATAAAATTCTCCTCCATGTTCAGGGTTTTAAAAAAATAGGTATATTTTTACTTAAAAACCCAATATTTCTGACAGTACTGGAATGAACTAAATGCCTTCTCTGAGAGATGGTCTGACCAGCCGAGCAGCGCAGGAGGATTGGATGCAACGTGGTGTGGTGCAGAGGGAACATTATTGGGGAATCCCGGGTTCAATTACGACCCATTAGAAGCAGTGCTGGTCCCAAACCCGGATAAAATGGGAGCGTTGTGTCAGGAAGGGCATCCGGCAAAAAAAAAAGAAAATGTAAAAAAAAAAAACCTGGTCCAAGTTGTGCGTGAACTGGACGGCCCCCCAGGGTGGAAGCAGCTGAAAGACTAACAACAAAACAACTTTAGCTCTTTTGATATTTTGCATATTTTAGGGGAGTTGTTCCCAACCTTGTTCCCTGGAGTCCCAATGCGTATATGTAAGAAAAGCTGAGCCACCGTCAACAACCTACCCCACAACATCCCACCTCATATACACAAAACAGAAGAATAACTCAATCTTTTTAAAAGAGTTTTTTTAGCTGTTGAGTTTTTACATTTCGTTTATTGTGTAGTTTTCACGATAAAATTCCTCCTCAATGCATACAGCTGAATAGCTTGTTAGCCACTTTTGCATAGAAATTTCCTCTTCTAACAGATAGGCTATTAAATAGACGATATGTTAGAATATGTTTTATAATCAAAAAGGACGTATATTATGGGATGAGGAGGATTGCTGTTGTACTGAATATCAGCATGGCTGTGATTCTGAGCCCAACAGCACATCCCCAAGTGTGATATCGCATTTATATAACAGTTCCAATAAATCTTTCCCTGTATGATGTAGCCGAAAGGTGAGAAGCTGGAGGTGGTGGGCGTTCCTGAGAAACGTACAAGATTTACTTTATATTCCCACTTTAGAATATCAGCTCACCTCCTTGGTTTGGGTGTAGAATCCCAAATGATGTTAAATGGAATGCTAGTGCACTAGGGTGTGCAATCCCTTGTTCCAATCACCAACTAGTGCCCTTGACCTGGGGTTCGAAACAACTTACAAGCAGTTAGTATGTTATCAAATTGTGTGTTCTTGCTAAAAGTGCTTCCGTGACTGGTTTTGAATGTGGGTTTTGGCAGGCAGCTCCTCTCTACTCTTTCCAGTATTCTATATTGTACCGACCAACTTTCACCCATGTTGGCGGCTGACCGTTAATGACTGCTAGAACACCTGTGACATGGAGTGATGCATGTAGTGATGCACGCCCCAAGGCTGGTAAACTGCTCTGTTATCACCACTCATGGAACGACTCTCATCCAATCAGATTACTCAGCCATAGCTAACTGTTGTATAATAGATGTAATAAAGTATAATAGATAATATAATGTAGAATAGAATAGATGTTATAGAATAGTTTCTTAGGCACATGGGACTTTTTAGGCGTCAAAGGCACTTCGATTTCTTAAACTGAGTTGCTTTGGTAGGGGAATAAATTAATTTCCTTGCAAACAGGAAGTGTGGCGTAATGCTTCTGTACATCATGCAGTGTGGCTAGAGTTCATACTCATACTCTATATTCAGCAGTGAAGTATATTAACATTCATAGGACAAAACTAGCTCTTTTTTTGCTTCTTCGTTAATTAACTAATTTATTTATTTATTTATAAATTTCACTTTGATTTAAATGGACTAACAGGTTATCCTTTACTAAGATCAAATTGTGATCCTTGTGATGAAATTAACAGGCCAGTAATGCAAAAAAAAAAAAATTAATAAAAGATTACTTGTAGCATTAAAATTTTCAGGGGTATTTTAATGATTGTATGATGTAATGCAACACCTCCTACATACAGGCTTCTTGCTTAGGTAACCAGAAATCGACTGGAGCCGACAAAACCAAATGTGGTTTAATGTCGTTTCAGGTTGCATTCATGTCAACACAACTTAAAAAACACAGATGGTGAGCCAGACTTTCACTCTCCCTCTGCCTCATCAGACAGAATTTTTAATAATGGCAATACACAGAGAAAAAAAAAACCATAAAATACTAGACTTTTCAGGAAAAAATTTAATAAATTAATAATAATAATAATAATAATAATAACGCATAGAGTAGAAATAACTTTCACTGGAGTGGAAAGATTTAAAAAAGTTGGCCAAAATGAGTGAAAATCCGTGAGCATGATTAGCAGGTCATCGTATATTTTTGGATCACACAAAAAACATATAAACCATTCACTTGCTCTTGTTGTTTTGAAAGCAATGGTATGCACTGTATTTCCAATGCATGTGTTATATGCCAACACTGTTGTGTTAAACATCACTGCTCTCCTGTTGGTGGAAAGCCAATGCACACCTTAAAAACACACACTAAGGCAGCTTAATTCTGTATTCGTGGTCTTCAGATGGAATTTTAAACTTTAGGGAAAGCTGCATAGTATGGTCGCTCTTATTATCGCCTTTATAGTTTCTGTGTGAACAGAGCTAGATATTCAAATTGGTGGATTATAGGATCTTTAACCAAAGCGTGGTTGAATTCTCAGATCTGTTTGGCATAACTGCATACTGCAGTTCAGACAGTAGTTCCAGTTGTAACATGACTGTCAGGTTATTGCTCTCATTATAATGCATTATTTCCATAGCAACAGTTCAAACGCAGAGACTTCTATGGAAGAGACATCAATTGAAGAATAACAGGAAACAGTAAAGGGATTTGTTTAACAAATTAGTGCATGTTATTATTGGGGAGGGAATGACTGTTTATTATAACTGTTACAAATGAGAATAGAAACTACTTGTCTCTCGGACGTTCCACAACATTACACATGACTATAAGCCAGGAGAGTACATTTCCACATCTTTCATGTTTGGGTCGTTAAAGGAGTTTCTAGGAGGCCAGCATTTCAGAGGTGATGCAGACAGTCTTATCACAGCCCTGGTATACTAAGAAAACTTTATACATTGTTTTGAACCAAAGCACTGGGATAAGTGCATTAGTGTAGCAGGAGCCATTTATAGGGAAATAAAGGTAGTTTTTACTCTTGTAACTGTGTTCTGTTATTCTGCACAATCAAAGGTCCATGTTTGACTTGAATGTTCCTTGTATGTTCAATATAATTTTTATATAAGAGTATGATGAAGCATGTATAAAGTTTGCATTGATGTGACTTGTATCCACCATGCTTGCTATGCTGGGAGCTAAATATAAAACGAACCATCAACTTCGCAAATAAAATGGTGACAGAATCATCCTTGTACCATCTCTGGCTGAAATAAAAATTCGGCTTAAAATCTCTCTCCGTCTCTCTATCACAGTTTTTTCAAAAGATACATTTTTTTCACCTTTGATCTTGTTTATCTATGGGCTGTTTTCTTGTTGCTTGATTTAACAATTGCACCTTACCCAGTGCTCTACTTGAGATTCAGTCATGGAAAATGAAAAGCTCAATATTATGTGTCTGCCACTAGGTGGTGAAGGCACTGTGTTTCTGAGCTGTACATGCTTCATTCCTCTGAGATTTTCTAAGGACTTTAAGAACAAGTACTTATCGGTGACAGTTTCCCTTCATTGCTATTCTCATGTCCGAAGTATATTTTAGGGGGCAAGAAATGTAAAAAAACAAGATCAGACTTATAATAATTTTAATATAATTTTCAGCCTGCGCTTAGAAGGATGTACTGTTACTACCAGCTCAGCAGTAAATCACCTGGGAGTAATATTAGACAGTAACTTGTCTTTTGAAAATCACATTTCAAATATCACAAAAACAGCCTTTTTCCATCTTCGAAGTATTGCCAAACTTAGGAGCATCTTATCCGTATCTGATGCAGAAAAACTAGTTCATGCATTCATGACCTCCAGACTGGACTATTGTAATGCATTACTAGGTGGTTGTCCTGCATCCTCAATAAACAAGCTTCAGTTAATCCAAAATGCAGCTGCCAGGGTTCTCACTAGATCCAGAAAATATGATCATATAACCCCAATATTATCATCCCTGCACTGGCTACCTGTTCAGTTTAGAATAAATTACAAAATAGTATTACTTACATACAAGGCCTTAAATGGTTTAGCTCCCACATACCTAACCAGTCTTCTGATACGCTACAATCCACCATGCGCCTTAAGATCACAAAGCTCCGGACTTCTGGTAGTTCCCAGAATTTCAAAATCTACAAAAGGGGGCAGGGCATTTTCATATTTAGCTCCAAAGCTTTGGAATAGCCTTCCAGACAGTGTTCGGGGAGCAGACACGGTTTCCCAGTTCAAAAGTAGACTCAAGACGCATCTTTTTAATCTGGCATACACATAACTCATCCCAGTACTCATACTCCAGTACACCTATACCGAATGGCAACTACGCTAATTCTCCCCATCTGTTCTGTATTTCTCTACCCATCCCGAGGCATCGGGAGATTTTGCCAGCTTCAGTAGACAAAGGCCGACCCTGCGAGGTTCCTGAGGCATCCAGAGAAGGACCAGCTCCAGCTGGATTCAGCTTTATGATGGTTGGAGCTACACATGCTGCTCCTGTGCTTCCAGTGATCCAGACCTCATCTGCCCTCTGCACCTACTGACTCGTCCCTATGCTGAACTGGTCTTCATGTCAATTTAAATAATTTCTGTCATATTGAATTTTCACCTGCACAACACACAAGATGTTATATCATTTCTATCTGTTATCGCCCAAATGAGGATGGGTTCCCTGTTGAGTCTGGTTCCTCTCAAGGTTTCTTCCTAATGCCATCTCAGGGAGTTTTTCCTTGCCACCGTCGCCGTCACCCTTGGCTTGCTCATCAGAGAAATTTCATTCATTCGTCTCATTATTATTATCTGCACATTTTTCTCACACATCCACACTTCCAATTATTTTCTTTTCTATAATTATTATTATTATTATTTAATTTTTGTGAAGCTGCTTTGAGACAATGACCATTGTTAAAAGCGCTATATAAATAAAATTGAATTGAATATAATGTCTGACAAAAATGTTTGCTCAAAACTAGTGCTGGGCGATATGGCAAAAAAGTAATCTCAATAATTTTCCCCCTATTGAACGATAACGATATATATTTTGATATAAGCTGTTAATGCTGCCAGCTTTAAAAGAGAATCCCAACAATGACTGAAGCCACAAAAACTAAAGGGTTCATTAAATTACATTTTAAAGTATAGTTTATTAACAAAAACAGATGACAGATTTGGCTGAAAAAACAAGATACTATAGGCACAGGCTCAGAATCTTGCTCAAAAAGATTTTTGTAAAAAAAAAAAAAAAAAAATACTTGTTGGTGTTTGTTAGGGCAGTGTGAATACAACAGCATTTTCAAAAATTGTGCAGTCAAACGTGATCGCCTTAAATGCTGTGAAATTGTAGGATATGTTATACAGTAAATCCTCATAAGCTGTTTTATCACTGAAAACTTTAACTTGAGTAGATGCTTAACTTACCAATGGCTAGATGCAGCTATCAATCTGGGCCAGGACAATTTCACTTTTACTATATAGTTGGGTACCTGCTAGGTGTTGTATAGTTCATATTTGCTTGGCCAGAATGGTTTAAGCCACCAAAATAACGTTTTATTGATAAACTGCGCAGCATTCGCCAGCGTGAACACTCCCGTTAGTAACGAGGCGAATAAGGAGCTAAACTTCAGCTGCAGAATGAGACGCTGCGCAATAAGGAGCCAAACGAATCAGAAGCTGCGAATAAGGAGATAAACTTCAGCCTCATGTGCTTAGGGGCATCATATCTTTCGCTAGAAAGTTAGAAACGGCCCTGGTTATATCCTTACTCCTTTTGGACACCTTTCATAAGGTGTAATGGCCACGAAAGACGACACGATCGATATCTGCTTTGCTACAGCCCCACTGCTAGCCCTGCTAGTTGACGGAGTAGCATCGGCCCGCATTTTCATGCTCTATGTGGTCGTGTGGGTGATGCACCCATATAACGGAGTTCGTGCTGCCTTTTTTGTCGACAATTTCAACATCTTTGGATAATAACTCGAGGTTAGATTCACTTTCGTCGCTGCTTCCACTAATTTTTTTTTTTTTTGTCGTCCTGCTGTTTGCTTCGCAAAGTGCGGTAGGAAATTAACTTTGACTAACTTTAATTAACTTTGACTAACTTTAATTAACTTGCACGGCACGCGTAAGCTGATTGGCTGTTGTCGTATTGTTCTGCTGTGTGATTGGCTCTTACAGTAGATTAATCCATATCGAGCAAAAAATGTCTAGAGCTTATCATCGTTATTAAAATCGAATAAATCGTGATTCGATATATCGTTTATCGGCCCAGCCCTACTCAAAACCATCTTTATAGTTGTAATAAGGGATTTCCATACCCGGCTGCATATGGATACATGTGCCGCAATCAGATTTTAACATCAAATCAAATGTACCTCGATTAATTAAGCTTTCACAGGCACCACCATGTGATAAGAAAATCAATCAGGACATGGACAGTCCAGGGTTTGGATATACATTGTGCTGCTCTGTTAGATGGAAAAGTGCCACTCCTCACCTCATAAACTTCTCCATGATCTCCTCCACCCACATCTGCATCCGAATAAAGCTGATTCCATAACGCCACCACAGGCGGAAAAGGTCCAGCAAGTACCAGTCGGTCTCTTCCAGTATGAACTCTTTCCCGTTAAACACGGCCATCTTGCCTGCCACACTTTTCCGGTATTTCAGGCCTAACACAGTAAACAGTGTAATATGGATCAGTGTCCTGGATTAGATTAATAAAATCCTCCAGAACTATCACTTTCCCACCAAGACCTAAGGATGGTTCAAGTCTAATCACAAAATACACAGGATACTTTAAAATTAAATTTCTCAGGTCTGGTCATGATTCCAATGAGGGCGAAGTTGGGACTTTGTAGTTAGAAAAGTCTTTACTAAAACAGCAATAGGACATTTTCAACAGAACATCCTGCGTTCATATAATTTTTATATAAAATGTATGATATGGGTGTTTGGAGAGCAGGGACAGTCATCATATCATAGTGGTAGAGCGCATAAGTTATGTGTTTTTGTTTTGTGTGGCCATACAAGGAAATTGTCTATACTACTCATTAGAGATGTTCCGATACCATTTTTCCCCTCCCAATACCGATTCTCGGGCTCAGGGTATCGGCCGATACCGAGTACTGATCCGATACCTGGGTGTGTATCTGTACAGTGTATAGCATTTCTTTTTTTAAGTAAAATACTACTAGCCCTGTGTAACGGGTTTGACCCTAAGTGCACGGGCGACACCATGAAACACGGACACGAGGCGAGGTCTTACAGGAAAAAGGGTAATTTATTTTCGAAAAATAGGGAAGGAAAGGGTTAAAGGCTCTCTGCGGCCTTTTCCACTTCGGCGGCAGGGATGCGAAGGCGGGCTCTACGCGGAAGTGAAGGTGCCGCGGGAGATCGCGCTCCTCTCGCGGAGATCAAAGGCGCCCCCCTTTTTTAAGTCTCTGGGGCGCATCACATCGCCCCACTCTTGTGCCACCGTCTCTCATAAAATCCACCGCGTCGCAAAGTCCAGCTTCCCAACAGTCAGACCCCGAGCTACACTCCCCGCTGTGTTTTATAGCGCCGGGATCATTAGCGGCGATAGCTCATGGGCCGTTGCCTGATTCTGCGGCTCTGCTCCTTCACATACCTAAAGGGGGGAACGAGGTCGCCTAACTAGTGAGCGAGGAGCGATATCAATTTGGGCGCACGCCCATCACAGGCACACGCCGTGACACTCTGTAAGTAAGCTAAGCTAGCAAAGCTAGCGGGCATAAATAGGTTATGTTTAGGAAAATGGTATCGGATCGGTACGTGGACTCAAATACTCGCCGATTCCGATGCCAGATTTTTTTTGTGTAGCATTTCCAATACCAGTATCGGAATCGGAACAACCCTACTACTCATCATGTGCAGGGTCATGGAGGCCTGAAGCCTATTCCAGAAAACTTACAGGGAAAGCAGTAGAAACTCTGGAAGAGGTGGCAACTCATTGCGGAGCACAAACACACATGCTTATGCACACTCTAAGGGCAACTTGGAAACAACAATCAGACAAAAAGGAAATCCAGCAAGCATGGGGAGAACATCCGGACTCCAAACACACACAGACTGGAGGCAAGATTTAAACCCTCAAATCAGAAGGGATGACACGATAGTGCCGCCGTACTGCCCTAATTGCTGTTCATTTTTCAGAAAAAAAATAATAAAAATAAGCTGTATTGGGGCAGTGGTAGCTCAGAGGGTTAAGGCACTGAGTTACTTATGGTACGGTCAAAAAGATTAAGCCCCAGCTCCTAGGTTGGCATTATTGGGCCCTTGAGCAAGGCCTTTAACCCTATCTGCTCCAGGGGTGCCGCATCATGGCTGGCCCTCTGTGCTCTGACCACGGGATGATGCTGGGATATGCGAAGAAAGAATTTGCCTGTGTAATGACGTGTATACGTGACAAGCTTAACTTAACATATTGTCCGAAGTACATGATACTGTATAATCAGAAGTGACGACAGATTGCGAGGTACAGACCCAGCTGCTTCACAAAATCCTGCATGTGTAAGTTGAGGGAATGGATGATGGAGCCGCCAGTTTCGTAGGCTTGGTTGTTAACGGTGACGGTTGCCAAGCGACCACCGACTTCCCCCTTCTCGAACACGTCAATGCGCACTTCCGGTCCGAAATGCTGCCGCAGGAAATGCGCTGTCGCGGTTCCTCCGATTCCAGCGCCAATAACAGCTTAACAATACACACACACACACACACACACACACAGTAATTAGAGATTTCACTGACAAGTCAAACATCCACATGATTCACACAGTGCAGATATCAGTCACGTCTCAAATTAGCCTTCACACTTTATAGCATCTTTACACTTCATAGCGCGCTACGTAGGGAAGGAAAGCTATATGACGTTGCACTACATGTACATGCTGTGTGCCTTAAAGGAAGTTAGCTGTCGCAGCTAGCGGGAGCTCGCAGCACGCGCGCTGCAAGCACGCGCCGCAGCGCGCGCCCTTTCAGCCTACCGATTTTAGAAGGCGGTGCGCCGTCCAGTGATGCAAAGCCGGAATCCCCCAGCGCCGGGCCAGCGCACAGCAGAGACAGAAAGCCTAACGAGGCGTACAGCAGCATGGCGCTAGACATTCAGATATCACTGAGAAGCAGAGGTGCTGTGCATTACTGAAACCACGTGGGCTGGAACAAGTCGACCGTCATGTCGGACTACAGTGCGTATGTTACAATGTCGGAGTGGAAATATCGTTTCACATAATCGGAAGCGAAACGGCTTGGCTCCTATGTGTCAAAGTCACGTGTTTCCGCTGACCGGAGCGTCATGACGTCATGCTTCCGGAACTTCGCATGCGCTCTGCCAGTGTTTGCCCATAATACTGTACCTCAGTTTAATTCCATTCAGTTGTATTTTTATATCGCTTTTAACAAACATAATTGTCTCAAAGCAGCTTTACAGAATATATATGGAAATAAGTTTGTTTTGAGAGGGAAACGTATGAGGAAATCATATACTGAATAAATCAAAATGATCAGATTGTCCATGATGAGCAAGCAGAGGGCGACGGCGGTGTTCTGTCGATTTCTGCTGCCGTGTCGAAAAATGCTACCGTAGCACAAATCGATAGCAGAGCCTGTCGATTTACGCTACCGCATCACTACAACCCCTGGCAAAAATGATGGAATCACCCCTCTATGAAGATGTTCATTCAAATGTTTAATTGTGTAGAAAAAAAAAACAAGCACATACATGCCACAAAACTATTTTCACTCAACAATCCAAACTTCTGGCTGTATAAAACACTTTAGTTATCTTTTTGTTTTGTTTTTTATAGTTAATGACAACTGTTTTGACAACTCAAACAGAGGAAAAAAATATGGAATCACCATGCACTTTGCATTTCTAAAACAAATACCTGTATCTGATTACAACTGCTAATTAGTCTACAGTTAAAAAAGAGTGCTTGCACACATTAGGGATGTGTTGAACCAAGATGATTGACATAACTCATAGCTCCAACACGAGAGATGTCAGTTGAAACAAAGGAGAGAATTATCAAACTTCTTGAAGAAGGTAAATCTTCATGGAATGTTGTAAAAGATGTTGGTTGTTCCCAGTCAGCTGTGTCTAAAATCTGGACCAAGTACAAATCAAATGGAAAGGTTGTAAAAGGGAAGCGTACTGGTAGACCAAGAAAGACATCAAAGCGCCAAGACAGAAAACTTAAAGCAATATGACTTGAAAACAGAAGATGCACAACAAAACAAATGAGGAACAAATGGGCAGAAAGTGGAGTCAATGTCTGTGAGCGGACAGTAAGAAATCACCTAAAAGAAATGGGATTTACATACAGAAAAGCCAAAAGAAAACCATAATTAACATCTAAACAGAAAAAAACAAGGTTTCAGTGGACTAAAGAAAGGCAATCTTGGACTGCGGATGACTGGATGAGAGTTAGATTCAGTGATGAATATGCAAATTTCCACAATCATTATTGATATGGGGTTGTCAGGTAAAGATATGGGAGACATGACAGTCATTACATCTTCTATAAATGCACAAGTTTATGTTGAGATTTTGGACACTTTTCTTATTCCATCAATTGAAAGGATGTTTGATGATGGTAGCATCATTTTTCAGGATGATAATGCATCGTGCCATAGGGCAAAACCTGTGAAAACATTCCTACAGGAAATACATATAATGTCAATGGCATGGCCTGCAAATAGTCCGGACCTTAATCCAATTGAAAATCTGTGGTGGAAATGAAAGAAAATGGTCCAGGACGAGGCTCCAACCTGCAAAGCTGATCTGGCAACTGCAATAAGACAAAGCTGGAGACAGACTGATGAAGTATACTGTTGGACATTAGTTAAATCCAGGACTCAGAGAATTCAAGCTGTTATAAAAGCCAGAGGTGCTGCAACAAAGTACAAGTAGTGTTTTTATTTGGCGATTCCATATTTTTTTCCTCAGATTTGTGTGATTCCATATTTTTTTCCTCTGTTTGAGTTGTCAAAACAGTTGTCATTGAATATAGTTATCTTTCTTTGTTTTTTTTTTTTAAAGTGTTTTATACAGCCAGAAGTTTGGATTGTTGAATGAAAATAGTTTTGTGGCATGTATGTGCTTGTTTTCTACACAATTAAACATTTGAATGGACATCTTCTGAGAGGGGTGATTCCATAATTTTTTGCCAGGGGTTGTATATTCAAGTATACAAAAGATGTAAACATAGGTGTTTAAATTTGAGACACTGAACCAGTTTCAAGTTACAAGTTTTTATTTTCCTCAACCTTAAGGCTCATTCACGACAATTTATGCAGAAACTCAAATGTTTCGGTCAAATTAAGCAAAGGAAAACGGTTTAAACCCACTGCCAACCGAAGTCTCAGCACCAAGGTAGTATGGATTTATGGGCATGGAAACACTGTGCAAACTTGTGGGACTGCGCATGCGCAGATCGATTGAACAGCGGCAAGGAAAAACAACCTGAGATATGAATAGGAAGAAACCTTGAGAGGAACCAGACTCAACAGGGAAGCAAACCTCATTTGAGCGTCCTGTCGTCTGTGTGAAACTGTGCTATACTGATCCCAGCTGTCTACAGAATATAAAATCAATATTAACTAGGCTATAAATGATTCCCCGAATAGTAACCTAAAACTGAAGTCCACAGGATGTCCAATTCAGATTGTAAATTTACTATTTCTCCTATACACTGCATGGCCAATAAACACACAATTTAGACTTAAATAACCAAGTACTTACAATAGTCTTTACTGGATAATTAATGTAGTGATTAATATGTGACAGATGCAACAATTCTTTTAACCCTAAATGGTGTGAGTAGCTTCTCATTTCTTAAGCAACCATGTCATAAGACATAACTTGTGATCATGTGTTTCAGAAGGGTCACACTTTGGCCTGGATCAAGCAAACTAAAACAACTATGAGATTGCTGAAACCACTGGAATTGGGTTAAGAACTGCCTAATACATTATTAAAACCTGGATAGTCCTAAACCTTGGTCAGAATAAAATCATGAAAGATTACTTAAATCTGATCTTTGTGATCTAGAATCACAAAGATTACTTAAAAGCTCCATCGTATAAATGGACAAGTGGAAATCACACCTTTGTTAATAGTGAAAGAACATTTACACACACACATGCACACACAATGTGACAAAAATTAGTTCAGGATTTGAACTAAACAGCTCTGTAGCCACAGGAAAGACCCTTTTTAGTGAGAGGAAAAGGCTCATGTGGTATAATGAGTCCAGACTGACCCTGTTGCAGAGCCAAGGGCAAATCGGGGTAAGAAGGGACAATCCTGAAGCGATGCACCCATCATGCATAGCGGTCACATACTGGCATGGCCATATTCCAGAAAACCAATGCCAAGATTCATCAGGATCATATTGTGAAAGAATGGTTCTGGGAGTATGGGGAATCATTTTTTTACACACGAATTGGCCATCATCAATACAAGTTCTAAGCCAAAAAAAGCAACTGAAATAAATGTTTTGATATTGTGCAGTGTTGTTGAAACAATTCAATTGCAAACTCTAATTAAAGCTGAAAGCTCCCCAATGTATGTTTGTCTACCTGTATTCTTTGATTAAATAAACTACTTATTCATATTTTAGTTCAAAGCCATTGAGTAACCAGAAATACACTCTGGTCAAAAATCATTCTTTGGCCTTGTAAATTTCACAATAATAAAAAGGTTCTATTACCTTTATAAAATCTAAAAAAAATAAATAATAATAATAATAAATCACATACATTGTTTGAGTTAGACAAATCAAAATAAATGCCTAAAATTAATTATGTCTTAAATTTACACTACAAGTTAAGTTTATTTCACAAATAGAAATTAGCTTTTGACTAACTGAATTATATTTTTAACATGCACATAATATTTTTGATAAATTTCAGTCAAAATATTTGGCAATGGAGTAATAATACTGATTAGTTTCAAGAACTACAATTATCACTCAGTCCAACTCAATATTCTTTATGTTTAACAACAAAAACTTAAATAATTGAGTAAATTGCTCTGTGCAAGTGCTCATGGGAAGTCTGATGTGAGGATGTGAGAATGGACATGAAGCACCTGGAACATTTCTCACAAATCCTGGTAAGTAAGCAGCTAACAAAAGTTACTGAAATAATGACTCTGTCCGCCTGCATACACAACTTTACAGGGTGTCAGTTACTTTTCTGAATCCTGTCATAACCGTGCTCCATACTGTAGCTAACGATAACTAGCAATAGACAAGTACGTTCTGGTGTTCCTTGTGATTTTGCTTGATGTTTGCTGCTCGTTACAATCCGACACTTTAAGGAGGAAACGCAGAACAAAGCAAGTTTAAACAGCAGAAATGAGATGCAGTGTCCGGGTTTTGTCACTGTTTAGGCACCTGGCAGTGTTCTATCCATTTTATTTGTAACATGATTAAACACTGAGCATGCAGGAGTAGGAAACAGTTTGAAAAATGATCGTAAATGCATCAGCTGTGCGTCTAGCAGCAGTAACACTGCAGAGAGTCCAGCACTGTGTCCAGCATAGCTCCGGGTCCAGTACAGCTCCAGTTATGATTTACAGCACTACAGGCAGGCAGTTTGATTAGCAGTTTAATGTTGCATAGCTTTGTTTAAAAAAATAGAATGTCAAACTTCACATGTATTCTAAACGTTCTAAACTTTAAATGTATTTGAGGTGCAAAAGTACTTCACAAACAACATTATACTTTGAATTTGCCATTGATGAAATAGCTTTAGTTATACTAGTACTTATGAAATATAAAGATTTAGTAAAAGTATAACACTTCTCTCAATTATAATTGGGAGAAAGTAACATGAAATTAAAATATTGAAGTGAAATATGTTATGCATGTTGTGATATGTAAGTTAAAGAAACTACAAGTAAAACCTGTGTGAAACCTTATACCTGTGTGTATTTTCAATATTTCTTTCACAGCACCAACACCACTAAAGAAGAGAAGTTGAATGGAGGTAAAACAGGAGGTAAATGTCAACCTTTTAAATGTTACAAGGAGTATTAAACGTGTAACCATTAATTCATGAAATTAAAACCAGGCTTGAAATATCTCACTTTGCCTATAATGAATCTAGAATATACAAGTTTTCCATTAGAATATAATAGATTTTCCATTAACTAAAGTAAAAAATTTATATACAGGTCCTTCTCAAAAAATTAGCATATTGTGATAAAATTCATTATTTTCTGTAATGTACTGATAAACATTAGACTTTCATATATTTTAGATTCATTACACACAAACTGAAGTAGTTCAAGCCTTTTATTGTTTTAATATTGATGATTGTGGCATACAGCTCATGAAATCCCAAAATCCCTATCTCAAAAAATTAGCATATTTCATCCGACCAATAAAAGAAAAGTGTTTTTAATACAAAAAAAGTCAACCTTCAAATAATTATGTTCAGTTCTGCACTCAATACTTGGTCGGGAATCCTTTTGCAGGTTCTTGTGTCTTGTGTCTCTCAACTTTCTCTTCACAATATCCCACAGATTCTCTATGGGGTTCAGGTCAGGAGAGTTGGCAGGCCAATTGAGCACAGTAATACCATGGTCAGTAAACCATTTACCAGTGGTTTTGGCACTGTGAGCAGGTGCCAGGTCGTGCTGAAAAATGAAATCTTCATCTCCATAAAGCTTTTCAGCAGATGGAAGCATGAAGTGCTCCAAAATCTCCTGATAGCTAGCTGCATTGACCCTGCCCTTGATAAAACACAGTGGACCAACACCAGCAGCTGACATGGCACCCCAGACCATCACTGACTGTGGGTACTTGACACTGAACTTCAGGCATTTTGGCATTTCCCTCTCCCCAGTCTTCCTCCAGACTCTGGCACCTTGATTTCCGAATGACATGCAAAATTTGCAACCTGTAGCCCATTTCCTGCACACGCCTGTACACGGTGGCTCTGGATGTTTCTACTCCAGACTCAGTCCACTGCTTCCGCAGGTCCCCCAAGGTCTGGAATCGGTCCTTCTCCACAATCTTCCTCAGGGCGCGGTCACCTCTTCTCGTTGTGCAGCGTTTTCTGCCACACTTTTTCCTTCCCACAGACTTCCCACTGAGGTGCCTTGATACAGCACTCTGGGAACAGCCTATTCGTTCAGAAATGTCTTTCTGTGTCTTACCCTCTTGCTTGAGGGTGTCAATGATGGCCTTCTGGACAGCAGTCAGGTCGGCAGTCTTACCCATGATTGCGGTTTTGAGTAATGAACCAGGCTGGGAGTTTTTAAAAGCCTCAGGAATCATTTGCAGGTGTTTAAAGTTAATTAGTTGATTCAGATGATTAGGTTAATAGCTCGTTTAGAGAACCTTTTCATGATATGCTAATTTTTTGAGATAGGGATTTTGGGTTTTCATGAGCTGTATGCCACAATCATCAATATTAAAACAATAAAAGGCTTGAACTACTTCAGTTTGTGTGTAATGAATCTAAAATATATGAAAGTCTAATGTTTATCAGTACATTACAGAAAATAATGAACTTTATCACAATATGCTAATTTTTTGAGAAGGACCTGTATGTAAATAAAGTTGGGTATCATTTTTATACAAGGGACAAAGACATGTACAAGAGACATTCGAATCAAAGCGGGACTTTTGATTGTGCAGAATAACAGAACACACTTGAGCTCCCTAAAAGCTCCCTTTATTTCTCTCTCAATTTTTTTCTCTATATATGAGGTTGTGCGTTGTTCTGCAAGAGCAAAACGCCTTTGGTGATCAAAGCAGTCCATTTTTTGTAAAAGTATTACACTGGAATGTTCACTGGAATTTTATCAACAATTGGCTCTGTAAAACCTAATTATCAAAACAAGTCCCGCAAGTACTATTTTACCAGTCTGGTAGACTTTATAGTAACAGTCTTGTATTACTTACTTACTTGTATACTATAATTCCTTTTTTAGGAGCCAGGTTATGGGATGGCAGTGTAAGCTGTGCACATTTGTCGCATCATCAAAATGAATTTCGATCATATTATCGAGTGAAGCATGGTACTGTTGGTCAAGAATATTCTGTCATTGCTTCTTTAAGATCTGAGAAGGTCTGCACACACTTTTGTATACTGTAGATCCCACAGTTTGCAAGTAACAAGTGTGAATGTATGCAATCTTTCAGATGTAAAATGTGACTCATTAAATTCAAATACAAAAGTCTATGTTCCACATATTAACTGTATAATACTTGTGGCAGAAGTATTGTTTGTGAGACTGTTTACTAATAAGATCAATTCAGCTCATTGTTTATGATCTTGTTACCTGTCATTTGCTAAGTAAACCAGGTTGAGTTTAGACTTCATGTCTTGTCAAATTTGCAAATAAATGTTTCATTAAAATTGTAATGTGTATTGTTTTTGTTTATAATTTGATGTCATTAGATTCATTGAACTGAATTAAAATACCCGTTGAATAAAGGGTAAATGTACTGTACAATGAAACCTCGGATTGCGAGTAACGCGGTTTGCGAGTGTTTCGCAAGACGAGCAAATATTTGTAATAAATTTTTACTTGCAAAATGTAGTCTTGGTTTACGAGTACCGAGTATCATGTGTCACGCATGCGCTTCTTGTTTTGACGCATAGCGTCACGTGATCACAACTGAGCCAACGGTTTTTCGCTGCGGAATTGTGGGTAATCGTCTAGCCTACTGGGTCTTAGTTTGTGTCTCTTACTGGTATAATCAACATGCGTGCATGCATGTACTGTTTATTACTGGCCAATGTGGCTAGTGGATTTCCAGAGTCACTCGCCATTCAGCCTTTTTACTCGCCACAATTTTGTTACCAAAAAAAAACAGTTTTTTTCTTCACCATGATACGTTAATGTTTGTTATATCTAGATTTACTTATAAATGACAGCATACACTGTATCACTATAGTAGTAGTCAAGTATTCAGTACTGTTAAGATCCCAATATAAAAACATGCAAACATGAACAGTATATTCTGCTTATTGAACTTAAAAATCAAGCCTCTTACTACATGAAATTAAAAAATAACAGATTCAGTACAACTGAACTCATTCTGATATTAAAAATACAGCAACTCAGAGCATTTATCATTTTAGTGTGCTATTATGTGTATTATTCCCAGGCATTATTATTCATTATGTATTATTATATCAGCATTCTGAGTTAGGACAATGGACTCTGGTCTTTCTTGTAGTGTTGACTCTTTATAGTGTGAGGTAATTCAATCAATTGATGAATTTTCTATCATTCAACATGAAATCTAAATAGATTTTAATAGTGATTACTTTTTTTAAATATATATAATCAGTAAATAACCTGCGAAAGGGGCAAACATTCTCATCCTGTTGAGAAGCAATAGCCCTTTAAGGAAATGATACACACACACCAAACAGGAAGTAAAAGTGTGTGTGTGTGAGAGAGACTTAGTGATGGGAAGTTCGAATCATTTTAGTGACTAGGTTCTTTGAATCTCGTTCATCAAAATGAACAAATCTTTTTTTGAGTCATTTCGTTCATTTGATCAGAAATAAATTAAAATGTTGCGTTTTCAATAAAAAGACCCCCAATACGTCTACATGCACAAATTTTGGCTATAGTCCCAGTTATGAAAATACTACAATGCAACTAAGGACATATTATAATAAACAGAATGAGTAATTCACCATCATATCTTCCAGTCGTTCGTTTTTTTTTTATCTATTGCACCGCATAGTGTCTATGGTGACTTCCTAAATTCGCAAAGCCGAATTTTATCCACCTTTGGCGGGTGCCAATGTCAAACCCTGGTGTGTGTGTGCGTAAAACATTTTATTTTGTGCCTGTATGCGTGTGTGTACAGTGCTCGTATAAAGCAAAAACAAGTCTCATTAGAGAGGTTAAAGATCCATTTTCTCTCTCTTTATCAGCTTGCTCTTTCTGTGTGTGCGCGTCATTGGTCACTGTGCCACACACACAGACCCCTTCTCCTTTCGCCTTCACAGACTCTCACTTTCTTTCTCTCTGCTCTACAAAGAAACACTGCTGTCATGATTATTGTCAAAAATAAAGTGCAGGTTAATTAGTTTTATTTTTACTTTACAGCAGTGATTCAGTTAATGCCGCTCAATCGTGTCTCATCAGAGATTTCTTGTTTATTTTTCAGATAAGTGTTTCCGTTCTGTGTGTGTGAAAAGAGTGGAGGAAGGGTAACTGTGTAAGACGAGAAGGGGAGAGGAGAGAAGCTCCTATAGCTTCACATATACACAGCGCCTGTGCGCACAAACTGAAACACTTATCTGTCTGGATTTATTTTTAAACAAATTTTTTTAAAGGTAAAGTGCAGGTTAAGTTTTATTTTTACTTTATATTTTGTGCTAATTAATTTTATGTATTTATTTTTTGGGGCTGTGGAATGAATAATTTGAGTTTCCATTATTTCTTATGGGAAAATTTGATTTGGTTTACGAGTGTTTTGAAATATGAGCCTGCTCCCGGAATGAATTATGCTCGTAATCCAAGGTTCCACTGTAGTTTTAAAAATTAAGTAAGGGTAACATTAATTCTGTGATAGACCAGTATGAATTAAATTCAGTTAAAATATTTAGTAAATGTAGCACATTTGTTTGTTAAATAATAGTCTCATTTTCAGTTTATTCTACCTTGCATTTCAATTATACCTACTCAATTATTTTACTATCTTTCACTTAGGGTAACCATTGCATTAACTTCTGATTTTCATTACATTTACATTTTGTACATCACTGTACTAAATATAGTTATTCAGGTCTACTTAATTGTTTTACTGACTTGTACTCAATTTATGAAGCACACTTTATATTTACTTAATATTTTCAAGTGTAAAAATGTTTCACCCAAAACAAAATTGAGTACAGCACAGTTTTATTTATTTAGAGTGTAGTCTACATTGTTGAATAGTGTCCAAAAGAAGTGAGAAACAAATCTGAAGTGTAAACGGATCTGTATTCTAACAGAAGTACTATTATGTTTGCATTAAGGTCAGTGTTACAGGAACAGCTCACTCCTGAATTGAACATTTTGTTTGCGTGTGCGTGCGTATATTAAACTGCTGCTTAATTTTAGCAATACCGTTTCTTCTTCACATATTTGATTTTAAGCACCCAAAGGTCAATATTTATGTGTATGTTCAGTTCCTGTCATCTGGAGCCTGACGTGAGTGTGACTCACTTCCTCCATCATGTGAGCTCAGGAGAGTGTTTATGCGGGTCAAAACGGGCCACTGTGTGTATGTGTATGCGTGCGTGCGTGTGTGTGTGTGCACAAGTACAGGAAGACTATAGACTATAGTTATTGGCAGCTGACCATAACTGTGTAAATAAAGATCTAGACCCATGAGGAGATGAGATGAACAAGCATCAATTAGGCTTTGACACTTTGTAACATTGTATCTTATCTAGATAAACACAGGGATTATGTGATCCTCGGTGGCTCGTCTTAGAGATTAGGTGGCAAACAGCTCAGCATCGGATAGATACTGCATTATGGCCTGTATCAAGGATGCAATGCTCCTTTGTATTTTTAAGGCGATAAGTTTTAAATCAGCTGTAGATCTAACTTCAAAAACAGCAGCTAGGACGGTTAGAGAAGGCGAAAGCTGGTGGCGCTTCAGGATTTCCCCGTCACAACCCGCGGAGTTTACAGAGCGGAAATGGTGTATCGACTGCCTCACCGCCGTTTCCTCCTGTTTCCAGCGGTTAGGGGTTTTCTCAAACACCACGCCGCCTTTTACTGCGCGCTCACAGAGATGGGAGTTGGAGGAGGAGGAGGAGGAGGAGTGTGTGGGGGTATGAACATAAGCCGTTGTTATTTGAGCAGCGCGTTCCCTCCGAGCTATCACAAACACGATTTCAAAGCACCCGTGCTGCCGAATGACGCGGCTCCGTTATCATGGCAGCGCACGCGCGTGGAAAAAAAGAAAATGATAAAGCGGGAATTTCCACCGCAGGCCACGGGTGCGTGCAGGCTAGAAGCGATATGCAAATGAGCGGCCGATTTATATCTGCTGAAACGGGTCTGGGCCGGAGGAGTAGGCGGCTCAGTGCACGCCTTTCGTATTATTATCAAGTGCACTTATGATTCAGCATCCTCAGCCTGCTGCTACCGGAATGACTCACCGGAGCCTTTATAGGAGGAAAAAAGCAAAAATGAGAGGTGAGCGGGACAGGAGGCAGAGAGAAATGACGTTTAGAGATGTTTAGTGTGCGTTAGGATGAGCCGCTTTATTAGGAGCTTTGCACGTGTTTTTAATGTTAAAGTGAAATGTGTGTGTGATTGCTTCTTACTGAACACCCAGTATACTGTATTACACGCAGCAGGGCTTTGATTTCATTTTTTCCCTTCATCATATTGTTGAAGTAATTATTTCCTTCCACTCATAACTTTTCTTTGATGGCAGATTGGTTAAAACATAATGATTTTCGAACCTTTTTCTAAACACTCATGCAGCTCATGTTGTCATGCTTTTGTTAAAACCAATGTGTAATGACATTTAAAACATACATTGGTTAGATGACTTCAACATACATATCTATAAAATATGTATAAGCTATAAGACAAGTTAAGGACAGACAATGTGATTAGACACACAATTGAACATTCATTCATTTTAGAATTATTGAAACTCTTTTCCGAACAGTGCACAATGCAGCAAAATCGAAAATGTAATTCACATAAATGATTTCATAAACTTAAAAAAAAAAATGTCGTGTTGTCAATATAAAGCCTTTATAGATAACCGAGCGCTTTCATAAAATTATTTCTTGCATATATTGTTTACATTTTTTTTTCTTATATACTGTCGTGTATTTCCTCTTGTTTAGATCTTCAGAATGCCTTAAATTGGTTAGTCCTTTTGATATGGAGTGATCATGTTTCTGTATCTAAACGTCAATGGATAAAGTTCTTGTGTAACATTTATAACTACAAATAATGCCTGTCAGATATTTTTATTTTAGACATTTTAATCCTCAGAGTCCAGTTACTCTTTTCACACAGCCTGTAACTGCTACTTACAGTTGACCTTAGACATTGATACATGAATGAACTCTATTTTTGATGTTTTAATCCTTAGAGACCAGTTAAACTATTTCACATAGCAGCAGTTACTTATTGTTGACCTTAGACATTTATATATGAAGGAAGTGTAACTTAAATCATGCACAGTTGCAGATGAGGAACAAGGAAATAAAAAGAAATTCCCAAACCCAGAGGAAAAACAGCAGGTGGTGTCTCAAATCAATAAGTCAGTAAAACACAGTTAAATACAAATTTGTTTTTGTTTTTTTATCGATTTATACATTTTATTAGATTTTTTTCCTTTAGAACAGCCGAAAGACAAAGAAGAAGAGGACAAGAATATGGTGTACATTTCACACTATGATCTGAGGTTTTGAGGTTTTGGCTTTGAGAACTGAATTCCAAGGGTGTTCGATTTGCATTCAGCCCACGGAGTTCAGTTCTTAAGCTTGGATGCTCCAAACAACGTGGATGGACACACAACAGCTGCAGCGAAACCACCAGTATCATGTAATTGATAAGCAAAGTGAAGGTTTAGATTCAATTAAATTTTTGCTATGCGTGGCTTAATAAACCTAACTATTCATTATTCATTAAATTCGGAACATATTTGGGTGAACATGTGGGTACTCAATCTAGTGCAACAAAAATGTTTGCTGTAATGTTATAATGTTACAATGAAAGTTTAACATTAATTATGCCTTGTGTCTGTTGTCATGTACAGTACAGCTAGGACATTTATTTCCTTTACCTCCTGGTAACAAATAACATAATATTTACATACATTACATGCATTACATTACATATCATTTAACAACTCTACACTTGTAAATTAATTTACAGAAAAAATAAAAATTACAAAGCCACAAATTTTCTTTATTAACTTGTGGTGTTAGAAAAACTATTAATTGATAGTGGTGCTGACTGATATTTTTTTTCTCCATATAATCAGATGTGAGCCATTTTATATACTGTAGAAGCCATTCATCCTTTGCAATAAAAAGATAACTCAGTGAAGACAGTATAACATCTTCAGGTTTTATAAATTAGAAAAATATGTTTTTTTATCACAACTTTTAAAAATAAATTTGTTTCTGTTCTTATAGATATTAATATAGATTATTTCTATATCTGTATAATTCACATTTTGAATAATTACTTATATATAAACTATAACTACATTATAACTATAAAGCAAGTTAAATCCTAACAGGGAAATAAAACTTTCCTGTAGCATGTATGTAATAGTTCATAACTATATCTAATTAGTATTTGTGAAACATCAGCTCTTTTAAATGAGAATTACTCTTCAGTGATATCTGTGACTAAGTATATAAATTAAATACCCCCTCAGCACGGTCACACAGGATGGTACAGTATAAGTTGTGTTTAGCCTATTTGTGTGTGCGATGACATTTTTATACATGCACTTCATTCAAAAATATGCACTTATTATTTCTTGGTAAGTGAATAAATATGTATTAAATAAATTCACTTATAAAATACACTTTTATTAGTTAAAACTACCACATAGCTGCATTCTATGCATGTATAAGGATTAAGTCTAGCCCTTCTGCTGCTATGCACAGTTTGTTAGGATGTGTATACTCCCTGTATCATTACAGAAATAGTTGGCCATAGAACCTCCTCTGACCAGATTTTATATGGGTATTAGACCATTGTCAGCAGTATGTGCACACACAGATGGGTAAACCATATCCTAGTCCCCCACAATCCCCCCAACACTCAACAAACAAACACGACTAGTCAATCTGTAATCCTTCTGCTACACAAGATGATAAACTTGGCATTGTAAGCATTTTTTTTTGGTCAAATATTATAATAAACAGATATAATATTAATTTTATAGCCCCATTCCTTCATTCACATAACACTCTACTCTTTACACAGACCTGAATATAAGTTGAGTAATATAAATGAGTGATTGTGTCACAATAATTGAATGTAGAATGTATATAATTTATAGTGAGTGCCTCACACAAAATATCAGCATATAATATGATGGTAGCACTGAAACAGAGGATATGAAGGCAATATATCCTGATCCAAACACCTGTGGCGTCCTTCAAACACCCCCGGGTATCTGCTATCGATCTTCTCATTTCCATTATAAACACCAATTACAAAAGTGACTTCTTGAAGAAATTTTTTTTATTAAAAGGATAATATATTAATTACTTAAATACACAATGTCATATAACCAACTTCGCATACTGTAGGTTCATGTAGGCATTATGATTTCCGTGGAACTGTGCCTGAATCTGTGCTAGACCTGTGGGTTTTATTCTTTGCATGAGGAAATAAGACTCATCGTGAATTGTTCCTGCTCAGAAATGACCTCATTAGGCATTTACATGCCTAGTTGAATAGAACAGAAAACAGAAGTGATGGATGCATTTGCTAAATCGTGCAGAGATATGTTTTGAGTTTCCAGTCTAGCATTCATAGATTAAAATTTCAGCTTTAACTCTTGGTGTTTATTATTATTATTATTATTTTGCATATGGGTGTGTTCCATTTGCTCTCTAAACATTTGGTTTCTTTTTCCAGTAAATTAGCTACCTCTACTATGCCATTCAGGACACACACAGCAACCCAGAGCATTTTAAACTCGTTCCTATTAAATAGTAACTTACATTTAGGCATTTGGCAGACGCTCTTATCCAGAGCGACTTACATTTTTATCTCATTGTACATCTGAGCAGTTAAGGGTTAAGGGCCTTGCTCAAGGGCCAACTTGTTGGTTGTGGGGTTTGAACCTGGGATCTTCCGAACCATAGTCCAATGCCTTAACCACTGAGCTACACCTGGCCCACTTACTTACATAAAATGTTACATGTTGTCTTATAATAAGTGGTTCTCAAACTTTATAGCTCAAAGGTCTACATCTGATGTTTATTAAGCTCAAGGGTATGGACTCTCACCTTTACCCGATCATCTAGTTTACCAAGGATGCATTCATAAATTCAACCTGAATCTGAATAAATGGTTAGTTAGATAAATTCTGCATCTTTAAAGTATCTGTATTCTGTAATGTGTAAACTGAAGCCACACCAGATAACACCTTCTCCAGCAGTAAATATTGCTATGACAACCAAATATTATAGATCATGGAGCGATTACAATATTACAATAAGAAAATAAAATATAATATTTTATTTTTATTTTTTTTACAGTCCTTTGAAGGTAGCTTCGTAGATGACATGAGGAAGAAACTTTGAGGGGAACCAGACTCAAACGGGAACCTCATTTGGGTGATACCAGAAGAAACCACAAATAAATCCCTTCTATCGTTTGAACTAGGAACTCAAAAGGGCAGGAAATTAATTTCAGTTACCATTTTAAGCATAACTGTTGACTGATGGAGATTTGTATAAAAAAGCGTTTGTGGCAAAAAAAAAATAAAAAATGTTCGGGCAATTGTAGTCATAAGCCACCACAGCAAAAATGTTTGTATCAACAAAGCCATGGTTCATGGTTGCTGAGCGGAATTCTCCTCAATAGTCGTATATTGAGCCAATATTATGTTGGCCCACCCTGTGCAGCTATAAGAACTTCAACTCTTTTGGGAAGGTTTTCCACAAGGTATAGGAGTGTGTTTATGGAAATTTTGACCATTCTTCCACAAGCGAGCTTTGGACTTTGTTTTTTATGCACTGGTGTATAGTCATGTTGGAACGGGAAGGGGCCATCCCAAAAATGTTGCCACAAAGTTGGGGCATGAAATTGTCCAAAACGTCATGTGATGTGGAAGCATTAAGAGCCCAACTCCCAAGTACTGTTCTCCTGGCAACTGCCAAACCCAAAGTCATCTACAGTATTGTATTGCCAGACAGAGAAGTGTGTTTCATCACTCCAGAGAGCATGTCTCCATTGCTCTAGAGTCCAGTGGCGTTTATAACGCAAAAAATGCATGTATATTAAGCTCAGGATATGCAGACAATACTGTAGGATTCACTTACAGCAAACAGTCCACTCTCCCTCTCTGCTGGGTCTCCCTCTCTCAAGCTGTAAAATAGTCACACCTTCATTAAGGACCACTTTTTTCCAATATGGATTTACCACATGTTGTTTTGTTAACCATACTTATATTTAAATAAAGTGTAACAACTGATCTGGGTGTGGCAAATTCAATGAGATTAACTATTTTTACCCGGTCACTTCATATTTCTCATCATCTCTGCTGGACTGCTGGTCAATGCTGATTCTGAAATGCACAGCAATACATAACATATTTACCACCATGCTTGTTAACTGCGGGGTAACATTGCATTTCAGCTTCAAATTACATTAAGTTATTCAATACGCTATCTCTCTGCCTCCACATACCATGTATGTGCTTCTCACTCAGCATAGTTTCCAGTGGTGCTTAAAAAACACATTCTCGCCCCAAAACTGCACAAGCCAAATCTTCATCCAAGGCATAATGGCAATTATTTTTTAAAATGTTTTATATAATAAAATTTTGCTTTAATTCTATCTATAATTTTTCTGCATCTTGTGAGTACCAAAATGAGTAATATCTCTTTGATATGGTGATAAGACAAATTTTTTGTAAATTATAATTTCCTTTCCTAATTTTCCAGAGTGACAGAGCTACTACAAAAAAAACATGTTAAGAACATTCCACTCCAGGACAAAGCTAAATTTTGTAACATGTTATAAGAAAGCATTTAAAATAATAGAAGCTACTTTTCTGCAAATTGTAAAATATGTATAAAAATTGGCGACACAGTGGCTTAGTGGGTTCGATTCCCACCTCGGGATCTGTGCGCATAAAGTTTACATGTTGTCCCGTTTCCTCCTACAATCCAAAGACATGAAGTTGTGGCTAATCGGCTCATATTGTATGGTAGGTCACCATTGGCCTCCACGGTCCCTAGCTGGACTACAGAGGTTCCTAGATGGATGGATGGTATACAAATTAATGGTTGTCACAATTTAAGATTATTGCACCGCCTAGTGGACTATTTAAAATCTACTTAAAATATTCCTCAGAATATCCTTCAAAATTAAGCACAAATACGTGTGAAAATCTAAAATCATGCACGTTGTTGCATGATATGCTCCTCTTATCATTTCAAATAACAGAAAAAAAAAGACACACACGAACTGGCTCAAAATACCTACAAACGTCAAACTGAAATGGCCAGTAATTCAATCAAATATAAGCACAGTAGATTTACAAAGGCACTTTTAAGTTCACAAAGATATCACACCCAGATTTTATCACCATATTGCATGTGTTGCCTTATATAAAACTTTAATCAGTGATTCTTATTTATAAACCAACTTTGGTATGCAGTAAGCTCTTTAAGCCTTAAGGTACTTTAAGCTCACGCAAGTGGAAGGAGCAGATAAAGCTGTCCTCCGAGTGTGTTATGCCACCCCCAATGGTGTGTGAGCAAGCAGTCTGAAAAGACGCGGTCGGTGGAGTCACATGGTTTGGAGAAAACACGTGATAGTCTTCAGCCCTCCTGACTAAACGGTCAAAGTAGCCTCGATGTGGGAGCCCCTACTGATGGTGAGGAATTGGATACGACTAAATTAGGAGGATATATATATATATATATATATAAAAATAATTAATACAAAGTATAAAGGAATGCCTCCGAGTGGCGCAGTGGTAAAGCGCTCGCCCTATCATCCGGAAATCGCTGGTTCGAACCCCGGGTGATGCTGTTTTCCTCTCATAGCCGGAGTCATAGACAGAGCTGATTGGCTGAGCTCTCTCAGGGGGGAGGGATGAGAGGTACTTGTGCTCCCACATTAATGGCGTCTGTGAGCTCGCGCACGCGGAAGGAGCGGCTAGCGCTTTCCTCCGAGTGTGTTATTCCACCCCTAATGGTGCGTGAGCATAGTCTTTGTCCTCCCGACTGAGTGGTTGTGGTAAGCCTTAATGTGGGAGACCCTAGCGATGGGGAGGAATTGGCCACGACTAAAAATTGGGGAGAAAATTGGAACCCCCCCCCCAAAAAAAATATATATATATAAAGTAAAAATTAAACAAATTAACCTGCACATTACCTTTGAAAAGAACCGTGGCTGAAGTAAGATGAGAGAAGAGAGGAGGAGGGAGAGGGCTACTGTATAAGAGGACTTTCACACACACACACACACACACACACTAATAAAAACACTGCTCTGTCAGGAAACCTCTTTACTCTCACACTTGCGTGCACACTAACGGAATCACTTCTGTGGATCTTTAACAAGGAACCTCTCTAAAGACACTTGCTTTTGCTTTACATGCGCGTGAACCTACGTGGTCACAATGTTTTAATAAACAGTACATACCCTCATAAATGTTGACTATATGAGTGAAGCACGCACACTGAGCATGGGAGATGATCACCCACAATTCCACAGCCTGCGCGAGAGAACAACCATCGGCCCACTTGCGCATGCGTACTACTCGTATGTCAAGACCTCCCTCGTTTATCAAGTTCAAATTTATTTTTTCATTTTGCTCATCTTGCAAAACACTTGCAGACCAAGTTACTCGCAATCCAAGGTTCCACTGTATTTGCATAATTCAACAAACTGCATGATTTTACATTCTATAAGAAGCTACTTATGCAGCAGAAAAATTTACAAAAACAGTGCAGTGAGCAAAACATGCATTATTTTCACTGCTATTAGGCAGGCGTCCATGGGATGAAGTGTGCTTTGTATTTTCATTTCTTTGCTTGTTTATTTGTTTCAGATGACTGTCATGGTGCTGAGTAGACTATTTTCAATTAGCACAAAGGAATATTCATCTGTATGTATGTGCATGCATGCTCTCTCTCTCTCAGATATGACTTGTATGGGTCGGGGAACTGCTGTCAATATATGGGAGCCTTGTGGACCTTTCAGGAGAAAAGAAAATTTCAAGACATTCTACATGCCAAGAAAAGTCATCTACATCTATTTATACAGTAAAGATAAAAGAGAGAAGATGCAATGGTTCCACTGGCAACTGCATGAACCAGACTCACACTGATGACATCAAGTTCCTTAACCTGCATATATAACAGTGTTAGTAGGTGGCACAAATGTACAGGTTCAAGCACATATCACCAAAACCCATTTTCTATAAGACGAGATACATCCAGTTGATTGCAAAATCTTCTTCAGTTTATATTTGCGTTTCTGAGCCGTATCTCCTAGATTCATAATTGTTGTGTCCAGTGTTCTTTGTTTCTAAATATAACTTGTCTCTTTTTGATACCTCTACCCCCTGCTCCTCTCAGGATATTGTACCACCTCCTTGCTCTGCTGAGGATGTTAATCTGCCTCTTTACTCCACTCTGCCTCTCTACCTCCTGATTTCACATGTCATTATCTCTCTAACACCTAGCTTCGTCAATATCATGGTCTCTATGCATCATGATTTTGCTAAAGTTGTGACCTCTTTGCCTCCTGACTTCAGTGATGTTAAAGTGAGTTAATTGTTAAAATTATGAAGTTGCTTTTACGTGTGCTTTTCCATCCTTATTAGGTAAATCATCTGTATAAGTAGTCTACACCTGCAAGGGTACCAGAATTTTCTTTATGTGTTTGAATTGGGTTTCTTCATCTTTTAGCACAACAACAATCTGAATCACACAGAAAAGACAATTCTGTGGTGATTCCAAACAAGATTCTGATATGTCTTCAGTGGCCAAGCCAAAGCTCAGACTTTGGTTTACCCTGTAGAACATCTTTGCAGAGGTCTAAATGTTGCAGTTCACAGATGCTTCCCAGCCAAGTTTGAAAAGAGCTGTCAAGAGGAATGGGATAATTTGCCAAAGTCTAGGTGAGCAAAGCTTGTAGACACTTTCCATAGAAGATGCAAAGCTGTAATTGCTGCCAAAGGTACTTGTACAAAGTAATTAGTAAACCTAAATGTATTTACATTTTTAGGAATTTTACATTTGGGAAAATAATTCATTTCCTCACCACCTGGACGCATGCAATAAGACTTTTCCTGGACTCCTTCACACCTCATCTGTCTCAAGCTGAGGGCTGTGTCCTCTCAACACTTTTCATCCTCTACACTGATGACTGCAGAGCCTCCCAGCCGAACTGTCACCTCTTCAAGTTTGCAGACAAACTGGTTCTCCTGTCTCTGCTTTCAGCACCAATACAGCACCATAGCTCAGCCCTGCAGGAGTTCATAGAGTGGAGTGACAGCTCCTGTTTGCAAATGAACGTGGAAAAAACAGAGGAGATGGTAGTGACATTTTCCAAAAAGCAGCGGAAATTGACTGCAGCAATCACCAAAATCATCTACGTGAGATCGGTGCAGATTGTTGAGAATTACCAGTATCTGGGCATCAACTTCGACCAGCTGCTGACTCGCCACCAACACAGAGGAGATCCTCAGGAAATGCCAACAGCAGCAGTATCTCCTGAGGAAGCTAAATTCGTTTGGAGTCAGCAAGGGCATCCTCCAAAAACTTTACTATGCTCTCATTCTCAAAGTGTACTCACCTTATCTTTCATATTTCATTCCATTAGTCTCCAGAACTTGTCTGCAGAACACATTCAAGGTGTATTCCAGAATTATTGGTCCACCAGTGAGAGTCCTTTCCACCTTCTGTGAGCAGCAAACATTGTGACAATGACTCTAATGTTGCTGCTATATACTAGTGTTAACATACTGAATAATAGTATTATCACGTTAAGTTTAATTAATTTAGTAATGTATGCAAAGTTATTTTTTAACACCATCTATTTGAACTTCATCTTTATCTATTTGTTGTTCTGCATGAGCTATTCTTAGCTATCTTTACAGTTATTTTATAAACTTGTTTACATGCAGTTGTTTTGCACTAACGGACTAATTCCATTTATTATCATTACAACAGTCTTATTTTATGCTATTTTATTTGCACTGATGTTGGTCCATCTCATTCAATCTAAACATGTGTACAACATGATGTACGAATGTTTGTGATTTATTGTCTTCTGTCTAATCTACCTGCCTTTAATTGCCCGCTAAAACTTCGAAATTGAGTCATGCAACAGGACAATGATTCGAAGCACACCCGTAAATCTACATTAGAAATGCTGAAAAATAAAAGAATTAAGGTTTTGGAATGGCCTAGTCAAAGTCCAGACCACAACCTAATTGAAAAGCTGTAGCGGGACCTAAACATAGCTGTGCATAAACAAATACCCAAAAACCTCAATGAAGCAATGTTGATGAATTCTGATTGATGCCAATGAATGTCTGCATTTGGCCAAGACCTGATACAAGCAGATGATTTTAATAACTCCCAGGAACTCCCGGGCTATGCTGACGTTGTTGTTCTATACTGTTAGGTACAGTATATGATTAGCAGCTCAGATTCTCTTACCGACAGGAGGGACATACTGTAGGCTGTACAGATGGTAATATTCCCAATCTCCCTGAACATATTAAAAAGGTCATAAAGTTAAACACAAGCATTTCAATATCAAGGTTACATGCTGCGGCTCTCCCCATGAACTGTCTGCAACAATTATGGTTCAAGAACATACCAGGTTTTGACTGAGAAACTTTTTCATTAGAATTGTGACATTCCTCACAATTCTGCTATTATTTATTGATAAATTCAATACCTATTAAATTCCCATACATCATGGGCCTCAAGTAACAGACTTGGTCTTTCAAGTAGTCAAAGAGGATTTCACTGACGGGACAGTGAAGTAACAGACTTCACAAACATTTGGGGTGATGATGTCGTACAAAATGATAAGGAATATATCGCAATCGCTGCATGTTAGAAGTGAACTAGAGGAACCTGAGAGCAGTGCCGAAGTTTAAAGTTTAAAGTTTAAAAGCAAATTCTAAGGAAACCAAATGCTACTAAATTACCTAGTCTCTGACAATCCAGTGTCCGTGAAGCACTCGACTCCTTCCCGAGAACTCATCCGACCCATTGATTCAGATATGTAGATGACATCAAAACATGAGAAGAAGAACATATCATTCTGTTTCATACATTGAAGGACTAGAAACCAGTCTCAGAAAGTGTTCTGTCTGCATGTCTGTTTCGATTTTGGCACAGCATCACGCAGAACTGGCCGGGCAAAATTTTATGAAATTTTGGCAGTACTTGGATATCAGTCTGAAGTTTAACCTGCACCATAAGTAAAATCAAAATGTGGAGTAAAAGCTATGTTATGAACACTTATATGCCGGATTCAATAATCTACTTTAAAATAAGATATTAATAAGCTACTGGCTCAATGTAAACAAACAACTGCACAAATAGTTACTAATTTTAAAATCTAAACTGAATAGTTTTACTGGGATTACTTAATATTTTCATCACTGAAATAACAGCACTGATTTGGTATGCATGAATTTTACAGCGCTAGAGGATTTTTATGACAAAACGTAATGTCTGTCAATGTGCTTTTTTGAAAGAAGTACAACTTGGTGTGAACAAGTGAACATTTTCTTTTAATTTTGCACCTTAAATGTTAAGAGATAATTGTTAAGTGTTCATTGTGACTTTAGACTTATGTTTACATTTTAATTATTTTCCCATGGTTGTTGACATTTCTGTCTTAATAACTGAGGGGACTATGATCATAGGAAGGTTAAGTTTAAAATAAAAATGTTTAAATATAATATATTCTTCTCCTGGTCCTTATTTTAAATGGGGCATAAAAAATATCAATAATTATCGATATCGTGATACAGTTTTCAGCCATATCGCCCAGCCCTAATATATATATATATATATATATATATATATACTGTATGTGTGTGTGTGTGTGGTCCGATGGCATGAAGTGTTCAGAGCTCTACACTGGGGTGACAAACTGAATCAGCAGTATACCTTCACCTGAAGGACAAATGTAGTTGTTTTGTGATTCACTAATTTATCTAGAAGACAGTGAATCCCAAACAAATGATTTTAGCTGGCTTTTCACAGACTGGGTCACAAATCTATAAACCGCAGAAGGAGCAAAATAACGTTTTTTTCCCACCTCAGTGAGCTTAAACGCAGCGCGTGACACATCGTTCCTTTGCGCATGCGGGTCACTTTAGGCGCGTGATCTGGTCAGACTGATGTCAGATATAGGTCACGCTGAAAACAGCGCGAGCAGAAAGGCTGGGCCACTTTTACCTGCTTTTGTGAACATTGCTTGAATACAGGATTGACCGTGACATTCCCTGACTTCTGTTAGTAAAGTCTACGGACGTTAAGCAGGTGCCCTGTTTAATAAGGCAGCCCGTCTCGCGCTTCCCCTCCCACACTTTAAAGCCCCCCCCCCCCCTGTCTTTCTGCCCTCCCTTCCCACCACAGAGCCTTTCCCCACATAACAGCCTCGCCACTGAAATAAGACATTCGCGTCTGCTGCTAAGTGGAGTAATCAGTATGGTCCCTCACAGCGCGGTTTCTCCTCCCTCTGGTGAGAGAGACTGGAGCGGGTGCTCCGTGTGCACGTGAGCCTCGCGCGCGGAACGAGCTGTGCGTCTGAGCAGGAGTGATGCACGCGCTAGGAAGATGAAATGCTTCTCCCGGTACCTGCCTTACCTCTTCCGTCCCCCGAGCAGCATCCTGTCCTCCAGCTGTCACACTGAAGGTAACAACCCTGTAACAAACTGTCAAATGGGTACATCAAGCTGTATGCATGAGTCTATGTGTACAGTAAGTGTGTGCGCGCGCGCGTGTATATATGTATATATGTGTGTATGTGCGCGTGCATGTGCGAGACAGCGTGAGAAGGATCAGATTGTTCTGCAAGCAGTGTGTGCTGTTTTGCCTGTGTGTGCAGCTAGCTAGCTGGGTTATAAAGATCTCCAGCGTCATGCTTTTCTCTTCTTCATTACCTTAACTTATATTATTCATAATGTCTAAACGTGTGATGTTGATGGAGCACACTTACCAATTACACTACCTAATACCGTTTAAACTAAACACACAGATGCATAGAGAAATGACTCATTATAATAGCTGCAGCATTCAAATAGAGGTGAACATACTGTAAGTAGAGATCAATATGTTTGGCTAAAATGAAACACATTGTGTAATATACAAGTGTATGAAAAAAAAATCCAGCTGTCTCATACACGTACAGTACTTCTTTCAAAATTCAATGCATAAGATTTAGGGCAAAGCACATGAAAGATCAACATTTGAAAATCAGCGCAATTTAAACATTGGAGAAATTACATATCTTGAATAGAATGAAAAGCTGACTTGCAATGGTTTGCTTTTGTAGGTTTCCAGACCTGTTATGAAGGAGAAAGATATGTCAAGAAGAATGAACAAAAATTATGTAATAAATCTGCAAGAGTTTAGATATGCAAGAATCAAGTGAGGCAGAAGTTACAGCTGAGTTTTTCTAAGATATGAAAGAAGTTGGAAGCAGTTATTTTCACACACACACACACACACACACACACACACACACACACACACACACACACACACAAATATAATGTACAGTATATGCACACACTAGAAGTTGTCATTTTAGGGGCAAATTAATGTGCTGTATCAAACCACGGAAGAGGTGAAGAAGAGGAGATTAGGAATGAATGAAACTGGGTTAATGTGTTCACATTATAAAGACCTGTAAGAACTGAACCGTCAACTTTGTAGAAGGAAAGTGCTTGGAAAATAATATGAAAACCACTTGTTGGTGAAACTAATCAGAAAAAAAAGACTTCAGGTTGCTAGGGAGCATAAAGATTGGAAGCTGGGACAAAAAAGGTCATGTGGATCTGATGAGTTTAGGTTGACCCTATTCCAGATCGATACAGGTGCATCAGGGTTAGAAGAGAAGGGCAACAAGCGATGCACCCATCATGCATAGTACTCAATGTACAAACCCCTAGAGGCAGCGTTATGATCTAGGGTTGCATCAGTTGTTCAGGTCCAGAATCAGCAATGTTATGGGGCAATAAAATTTACTCTGTTGGTGACCTGAATGTACTGTAGATTAGGCTAATTGGTGTTCCCAAACTGGCCGTAGTGTGTGAATGAGTGTGTGTATGTATGCCCTGCAATGGATTGGCACTCTGTCCAGGGTGTATGCCGCCTCGTGCCCTAAGTCTGCTGGGATAGGCTTCAGACCCCATGTGACCATACATACAGGATAAAGCGGTATAGACGATGAGTGAGTAAGTGAATGAGTAAATATATTCCTCACACTCGGCAGACACAGACTCTTATAAGTAGTTGCCTAGCACTCTGAAAAGTAAAATAATTGATGCATATGAAGCAGGAAAAATATGAGAACACAACAAAGCATTTTCAGGTACAGTAGCTGTTTCCTCAGTTTGAAATGTAATTAAGAAATAGCACTTAACAGGAACGGTGGAGATCAAGTTGATATCTTTCAGAGAAAGCTGGTACTGTAGGTTTGCTAGGCACGTAATGCAGAATTCTTATATTACTGCAACCAACCTTGCAGTAAACCTAGAAGATTTAGCAGCCTCTGCAGTTAAGGTTCTCTGTTCTACTGTGCAGTGACACCTGCACAGACATGACCTTCCTAGGAGAGTCATCAGAGGAAAACCTTCCTATGTAGTCATCACAAAATCCAGCAAAAACAAGTCTGATGAAGTCCTGCACTGATGAAAACCAAAATTCGGCACAACTAACAAATGTATGTTTGAAGAAAAAATATGCAGAATTTGATCAAAAGAAAACTCCCCCAACTGTTGGACTTGCGGTGCAACATTGATTTCTAATGTTTTCACATTATATATGCTTTCTTTGATTAAACTTTAGATTATTTCATTTATAGCTTCCCATAAGCATTTTTTTTTGTAATTTAGTCATTATATCATACCAATCATAAAATCTTTGTATTCTGACTATATATAATAAATATACAGAGGTTTCCAGACAGTATTAAGTAAAGTTGAACTGGTCTTCATGTCAATTTACATAATTTCTGTCATATTGAACTTTCAGCTGCATAACACACAAGATGTTATATCATTTCTATCTGTTATCGCCCAAATGAGGATGGGTTCCCTGTTGAGTCTGGTTCCTCTCAAGGTTTCTTCCTAATGCCATCTCAGGGAGTGTTTCCTTGCCACCGTCGCCGTCACCCTTGGCTTGCTCATCAGAGACATTTCATTCATTCGTCTCATTATTATCTAGACACATTTTTCTCACACATCCACACTTCCAATTATTTTCTTTTCTAAAATGTTTTTTTATTTATTTATTTTATTTCATTTTTGTGAAGCTGCTTTGAGACAATGACCATTGTTAAAAGCGCTATATAAATAAAATTGAATTGAATTGAATTGAATTAAAGTCATAGGTCAGTATTCACTAAAACCAGTTAACATGGCTTAACAAACATACTGTACAGCATACAGTAGGTAGTTCCTATCTGATTGGAAGAGTGGCTTTAAACTAGTGGTGATATCATTAGAAAAACACTTTGACTATGTAATAATTGCCTCTAAGTCACCCCGAATCATATCTGAATCATCAATGTTCTTTTATTTAGAGATTTGAAGCTAACTAGCTCCTAACACAAGGCTGATTTTCAAATTTCTCTCCAATCCCCAATCAAGGGCACTACTTTGTGACAATAGATTTGACACCCTAGCTTTTTGTTTATAGCTATTTGGTATTTACATTGCGGATATTCCAAAGCAACTTAGTAGATATTACACTACTGTCAGTCATTAACCATCGGTCGCCAAGTCAGCCAGTTGAGATTAGTTAGTTTTGTCAGTCATTGAACAATTTGTATATTTGGCAAAATAACTGGTAAATAAAGAAACAAATCATAATCTATTGATAACAAAATGGTGTTTGCGGAACTGCTATACTGTATAAAATCAGTATCACTCTCGAGGTTGTGCTGTACTGGATATAGAACGGCTGTGGTGCTTATGACTTCATCACATGTTATATCATGTATGTATATGTACAGTATATTTATACAGTGTATACATTATATCATACACTATATCACGGTATATATCATATACAGCACTCTTGCTCGTGTGATATTGCTTAATTAAAAAGCAACTTGGAAGAAATATCCTGCTGATTGTGGTCAGGTTGGAGACTTGGAGAGGTTGGTTTTGCAACTGTAGCTGTAGATACTTCATTTCTTGGCTTGTTTCCTTCCAGTGCTATTGGTCCGTCGGCCTCCGCCTTCTGCTCAGACACGATCGATCAGCTCATAAAGGCTTTGGTTTCACTTACTGCTGTAACTTTGTTTTGATGCCAACCTGCTGTCTGGAAGCTTTAGACTTTATGCGATGAGAGTGGGTGGGCTGGTTTTCCTGGCCTACAATGAGGTCCGTAGGCACATAATACACATAATGCAGCCATGCAGTGTGGTTGGTGTCGACCATTGATTTTTCCTTGCCAGGGGGTAGGATGTTGGGAAGTAGGGGGAGAAACGGAAAAGCGGAGAGAGACGGAAAGTGAAGTAGACATAGATCAGAGCTTACTTCTTAGGTCTTGTATAGCTAGGCTGATGAAAGCAGCAAGCAAGCTTTGACAGAAGTAAAGGTTATAAAATTACCACATCAGTGTTTTTTGTTCTCTCTGTTGCACCACAAAGATCTACAGTAGCCTTAAATCAATTCTACACTAGAGGAAGCGCCTTCGCTGGATTCCGAGTCACTGTTGTAACAATAATCATACAGAGATTGTAAGAACCTGTGCATGTTATTCTAACAGAACTCCTAAAGAGCTCAGGAGTAAATAACTTTGTTGAATTTTAATGGTGCAAACCTTATGCTTTTGGATTGTCTGTCCATTTATTTATCTCTCTGTCAATCCAAAATGTTCATTAGCATGTTATTTCAAGAAACTATTGAATGTTCCGATATTTTTATTGAACTACCTGATGAACTGCTTAGATTTTGTAATCGATTCAAACTGATCAAAGTCAAAGGCCAAATGTCTGAAATGATTCTTATTATTCTTTCCTATTCAAATTATATTTTAAGGGACTTTCTGGCGTTGAAATGACAAAGAAATTATTACAGTACATGCATGGTGTCACACAACCCCCCACTTTTAGTAAACCAGTAGGCATTATCACCATCTAAAGGGTTCAATGCAGAGTCTCTTTAATGCATTACTCTTTTCATCTTAAAAATAAGTATACTCTGGTTAAAAACCACTGGGTTCCAAAATGTCAACTGCAATAATATCTGATGTGTTAAAAGATCAGTAACTAGCTCCAAGCCTTTTTATATTAGGAGTTTTTAATTATAAGCAGTTGGAATAATATCGATGTACTCCAAAGATCACACATACAGTATGGAAAGGAGGCAGTGTCCTGCCAGATTAAATGTATTTACTAAAATTATTAAAATTCATTTTTGTTAACTGTAAAAAAAAAAAAGAGAGAGAAAGAAAAATAATGTACATCCAAAGCTGCATCATCAGGCTATGGCAGAACATCACAGCTACATAAATATAACAAATATACAATATGTAAAATAGGAAGAAGGATCATTTAACTAGAAGTGAGTAAAAGCATTTACATTGAGCTGAATCATTTTATAATGTTTTTTATTTGCTTATGTAACAATTATTTTCAATTGCTGAAATTTCATTTTATGCAATAAAGTAACAAACCAACCAACAAATTATCTCCAGGATGACCAGCATATCCATTGTGAAGGGAGGAGATGGGAGAAGATTCCATGTGATTCAGTAACTGTACAGTTTCCAACTGATTTCTTGATGTAAATGTAGACAGATGTGCGATGTGTGCTGTACAAACGAGAACTTTTCCAAGGCTTGATAAGGAGAGACTGATGTTGAACAATAAAGATAGCAAGTTTGTAGTCATTGTGGTCTCTCTAACACTCCAGCATATACCAATTTTTGTTTCAATGTAAATATATATATTTTAGGTTTATATCAAGTTAAATAATTCCTTTCTTGTGTTTTCATCCTCTAAAAATACTGTACTGACTGGACTTTTGAACATTAGTGCAGCAGTTGTCTTGGATCTTTTGAAGTAGTTCCTGCTCTTGGATTATTGAATAAACTCTGTCTGGTTTTAAAGGCTGACTAACCTAATAAGTTTACTACAACCCCAATGATTTGCTTAAATCTTTTTTTAAAAATGTAATATCCTACTGTACCACATGTTACTGTAGGTAGGAAGTCATTAGGATTCGCTCACACACACAGGGTGTGCCAGATGCATGACAGGTGAGTTTAAAAAAACCTTTTCTGGCGCATTATATCATTTTGTTTGGTTTTTATATCATATCGGCACTATCATTGAGAAGTTGAGGATTTCTCAAATTCCTGCCACAGGCAAAGTGAGTAAAGCAAACCAACCGACCCATAGTTCGCTTTGGCAATGCGTGACATTACTCCATGCATATGAATGTAAAGCACCAACATTGGATTGAAGCGTGTGAATTCAGCTGAAGGACGATAGAATGGAACAAACTTAATTTGCCAGCAAACACTGTTTTACGCCATTGGAAGTTGTTTGGGAAATATATAATTTGCATATAATGCATAATTTGGTAATTGCTTTTTTGAGATGTTAGCATCAGCACCATAACAAAGCCATTGTGATGAAAAGTGGCATTATAAAATAAATTGGCCTTTGGGGGAAACCATCATGAGATAAAACCTGACTTTGACAAATTACCTTACATAATAAAAACTACTGACATTAAATAAAAGGCCTCCGCAATAATCCCTGATATTATTAAAATATTTCTGAATAATAAACAGATTTTAACCACTCACTCACCCATTGTCTATACCTTTTTATCCTGTATTCAGGTTTGCGGGAGGTTTCCCAGGAGACTTGGGACATGAGGCAGGGTTACACCCTGGACAGCTTGCCAGTTCATCACAGAGCACACACATACACACACTCTCACACACTCATTCACACGCTACAATTTGGAAAGGTTAATTAGCTTAATCTACATGTCCCAAGTACTCGGAGGAAACCCACCAAGCACAGGGAGAACATGCAAACTCCATGCACACAGACACCGAGGCAGGAGTCGAACCCTTGACCCTGGAGATGTGAGGCCAACCTTGTGACACATATTATAATAATAATAATAATAAAAATAAAAATAATTATTTTATGTGCTTCTGCCACATAATTAGCTAATCAGCAGGGAATGTACAGTGCATCTCAAAAGATTATTTATACTTATTTATAAGATAATTGATGTAAATAGTTATTTACTCAAGCTTAAAATGAAATATTATTTACTGTAGTTGGTGGAGGTGCAAGGCGACAATGCAAAGCACTAAGCCACCGTGCATGCCGCAGATTTTAATGCTGGATTAAAAAACATTTAATAATAATGAACTAAAATTTTAAATGATGTTTGATTGTGCCACCATTTCACGGTCAATTTTTGTATGTATCTGTTTTAATATAATTATTTCTTTCATAAGAGCTGGAGGAGAGTCTTTAATAAATTACCACTCTTTTTTTCTCTGGGACCAATTTTCCCTAGCAAACCATGAAGTATTTTAAAAAGGAGGAATTGAAAAGAAAAAAAAACAACAACAAAGTGATGTGTTTTTCTCAGTTTCTTCTTTTTTGCATGTACACATGCTTGTGTGGACCCATGTGACTGTCCAAAAATGATCCAAAGGTGAATTTTGCACAATTGGTCTCTTTTAAGTATTAAACCATTTTTGTACAGCCTAATTGATTGATTCATCATTAATGATGTCACAGAAATCATGCTGATAAAGCACCGGTTTTGTGATTTTTCCAAGCGTGGCTCTGACTAAGTGCAGGACCGCCAGATGGTTTCCTTCTAGAACTAATAGAGTGTTCTGGTTGGCTTGTTTCTTTAATGACTACCATGTTGCCATCTTTTGACTGTGCCGGTACCCCGACATGAACAGCCTATAAAGGATGCTGCCTCTGTATGTGACACTAGTCTACAGTATGTGGCCATTCTTGTAAACCTGACTGTCCCAGGTGTCATTGCATTCCACTTATCCGCTCACTCATACTGCTTTGCTTGCTTTTATATTCGACAGCGAGGGACGTTTTCTTCTAAAATAATGGCGCCATGTACAGTATCAGTGCTTGTACAGGCATATGTCTGATCTGTCTCTGTGTCTGTCTGTCAATTTGTGACAGATCAAGAGAAATTAAAGCATAATGTATATGCAAATGCAGTGCATTATAATTTGAATGCCCCAGTGATCTGTTCATCTGGTGCATAGCAGGCACTGAGAGCCATCAGAGCTGTTTTATAACATTCCTGTGAACGATGCGTCACATGTCGCCGATGGTCTTATACTGCAGTTACAGCGCTTCTTTCAATGCCTGACTCAAGAACGAATGTGACGGAACGATTTGGCTGAGTGTGCTCATGTTTTACATCCAACTCCACCGGCTTGCCAGAATACACCATCAATTCAGTTCAGTTACCAAGCTTATAACATTGCCTTAAATGACCTCCTCCAAACTTGACTACATTTCAAATATAATTACATCACATATTAGTATTACCATCACCTTAACAACATGAGAACAGGAAATAGAACAATCGTAATGTAGCAGGACTCTTTCATAGGCTATACAATTCAATTCAATGACATTTGATTTGTATAGCGTTTTTAACAGTCATCATTGCCACAAAGCAGCTGTACACAGTCAAAAGAAATTATGGAAATTTGTATGAAATGTGAATGTATATGGATTAGAATGATCAGATTGTCCCTGGTGAGCAAGCCGAGTTCAACGGTGGCAAGGAAAAACTCCCTGAGATGTCAATAGGAAGAAACCTTGAGAGGAACCAGACTCTACAGGGAACCCATCCTCATCTGGATGGTAACGGATAGCATGGATTGATCTACTGTACAGTCATACTGTGTGTTAGGCAGATAGAAGTTCAATATAACAGTTGATGTTTTTAAGTTAATATGGAGTCCAGTTTGTTATTGAAGGCTCAGGTAGACTGCAGGAAATCCCAGTTCTGAACTATCTGCAGTCACGAGTCCTGAGAGAACAGCTGTCTGCATCAGCCGTAGGATTATTATCCGTACATTAGCGCACATTATTACAATGACACACTTGAATTGAGACAAGATAGTGATCTGAGATAACTTCAGACTGTGGAATTGTGATTATGTTTCTTATACTTAATCCGAAAGATATTATTACAGTAAATCTGCACTTGCAACTCCACTGGTTTTAAAAGGACACTGGTCTTGTGATCCAGATAAAATTGCAGTATAACTGGAATTTATGCTAATTATAGTGATGTTTTTAAATGCCAGACGATCACAAATACCAATCTACATAAGTGACATCACTTAGCGAGTAGGCTTTTAGAGTGTTTTAGAGATTTTTTTTCTTTTTATTTTACATCCAAAAAACTGTTTGCATTATTAAATCTAAAGTGAACTGAGCAGAGTCATTTTCTTTACACTATAATAGGTACTGTAGACACACCCTACAGTCAATTCGGAAAGTCCCTCAGTACTGTATACTCTACATGTCTATGGACTGTGCTAGGAAACCAGACTACATGAAAGAAACTCACAGAAACGTCTTACATACATTCTTCTTGTACATACAGACCAGAGGTGACATTCAAACTCCCAAGTTGCTCCCAATTTTACATGTTCAGTTATTGCATCATGCTGCGGCACCATGTTGTGTGACAAGGCAACACAACTCGGAAGAACACAGTGCTTAAAAACAAACATTTCTAGTTGTTTGTGTTGATTTAAATGCATCGAGTGGATTGATTGGGGAACATGACTCCAGCGGCATCGATGTTTGTGGTTGTACAAATCAGAGCCACAATTGTATTTGCCTGAGATCTTTGTCAAATAATTGTACATGTTGATGGTCCATTGTATGCATTTGTGAGGTGCATTGTACACATTAATATAACCTATAGTAGACAGGACATTTCAAGAGTCATGAAATGTGACACTTTGCCCTAACAGTATAATTTCATCTTTAACACCCAAAGCTAATGGTAGCCAAGAATTAGACATAAAATAACCTGTTTAGAGCATGTGCATCAACTTGCAAGTAAATAATGGAAATGTAATGTCTGTATTTAACCTTTAGGGGGTGCTGCAGCATAAGAGCAGAATACTACTGATGAATATGGGTGGGTTTATTTTTTTGTTTCCTTGCTCTGCTGTGCTTTAACACAAGTACTCCACTAAGCTCCAGTGTGTGTGTGTGTGTGTGTGTGTGTGTGTGTGTGGTTGGGTTTATGGGGCTGCCTTTGCATTAAGGAAACTTTGTTGCTTATGTATGTACTGTATGTCTGGTTTTGTCACTGGATGATAATATGATAGTTATTATTAGAGTTTTCACATTCATAATGCACAATCCTTTATTGTGGCTCTTGTGTCTCCCCATCTTTACTTTCCACTGTTCACTAAAACACAGAACACTTGTAGGAAACTCCCACACAGGTTTCAGTCCTTTCTTCTCCCAGGTCTGTCCTCCATTTACAAATCAGCACTCAATCATGCCGCAGCCTCCACAGTATTAACTGCAGTGAAACCTCGGATTACGAGTGTTCCGCAAGACGAGCAAAACATTTTTAATAAATTTTGATTTGGAAAACGAGCATTGTCTTAGTTTACGAGCACCGAGTATCATTTATCACGCAATGCGCTTCTTGGTTTGAGGCGGTGTCACGTGATCACAACTGAGCCAACAGTTTTTCTCTCTCTTGAGCTGTGAATTGTGGGTAATCGTCTCCCCTGCTGGGTCTTAGTGCTCGTCTCTTACTGGTATAATCAACATCCATGCACTGTTTACTATAACACTGTGACCACGTGTGTGTAAAACATATTTTATGTTGTGTTCGGAAGCGCGTGTGTACAGCGCGTGTACTGTTTCTTATAACACACGTGTGCGCGCGAGTAAAGCAAAAAGAAATTCTCAATACAGAGGTTATAAAACCATTTTCTTCCTCAGCTCATCGCTGTGTGTGTGTTTGTTTCACACACACACACACATACACACACACACACACACACACACACACGCACAGACATTAAGGCAAGAGACACACACTCTGCTCTGACACACACAGAGGTAAAGTGGCGGTTCACTTGTTTGTTTGTTTTACTTTTACAGCAGTAATTCTGCGCTCATGTGAGTGTCATTAGTGATGTGCCTTGCTATTTTTTCAGATAAAACAGTGTAGCGGGAGAGAGACTCGAAAGTTTGTACTATAGCCCGACAATGCAGAAAATAAAAGAACGGGGGCATCGAGCAGTTTGTCCATCTCATCATTACACGAGCATGAATGAACGGGCTTTTACGCTGTCGCGAGCAACATTAAAATAAAGCTTTAATAATTTAGTAGAGAACAACAGTCTTTCCGTTTATGTCTGTGTGTGTTTTCAGATGAGAGGAGAAAATTTTACTGTGTAAGATGAGAAGGGGGAGACAGGAGGGGCTGAAAGCAAGAGTCTCCACTTACTCTATCCTCACACACACACACACACACACACACACACACACACACACACACACACACATCTGCGCGCAAAAATGGAAACACTTATTTTTTATTATTTATTTTTACTTTTTTGAAAGGTAAAGTGCAGTTTAATTTCTTATATTTTTACTTTATATTTTGTATTAATTATTTTTATGTATTTATTTTTTGGGCGGTGGAACGAATAATTTAAGTTTCCATTATTTCTTATGGGAAAATTAAATTTGGTTTACGAGTGTTTTGGAATACGAGCCTGCTTCCGGAACGAATTATGCTCGTAATCTGAGGTTCCACTGTATTTTAAAATGTGCTGTTATATTTTGTATAATTTTACTGTACAATGATACTACACCATCATTCAGTTTATACAGTTATTTAACCCTCCTCTGCTCTCCTTAAACCATGATAAAAGTGAAGTAGCAAGTCATGTGACAGATCAGATAATAAGTACGCACTACCATCTGAGTTTTCAGTAATTGAAGGAACTTTTGTGGGATGTTTTTTTCCTCAGCTGAAGAGACCAATAGCCAGTGATACTTTAGATTATTTTAGAAATAATCTTACATACAATAGGTTTGAAATATCTAATTCTTGTCTAATGTTCATATTTTTATCACCAAATTTCAACTCACACATAAATAATAGGTCAGTCCATGTTTTTGTACACACAACAGCTTTTAACAGCATAACCTCTTTGTTCTAGTGATGATTTGTAAATTAGCCCTTTTAAGACGTAACATAAAAACATTGAGGGCTTTTTGTCATTCACCCATAGTATAGGTCATTTAAAATTTATAGTCTTAATGATTTCATTCAGGTACATCGATGCCCGTGAAAGAGACGTGCATGGTTCTTGTGTTACCTTTGTGATATTTGTGAGATTCTAGTATATGAATTAGAAATGGCAATCAGCAAGGTACCACAAAATATTATATTATTATGATACCTAGGTGCCAATTCTATTTGTTTTGCGATTCTTTAAAGGAGACATACAGTCTCAATTTTGCATAGGTTAATATGATTATTTAGGGTCCTAATGAAAAGTTTGTAATATACTTTAATTAAAAATTCTCAATTGTTGTGTAAAAAAAACATTACTTTTACTGAACCCGCCCCCCAGTTCTGTGGGGCGTGTCTCCACAATACAAGTGGGGTATAGCTTTGACAACAGTTAAAAATATTTAAAAAACAGTTAAAAATAATTTTACATGATGTTAGAATTATTTTATATATAAAGGAGTTATTTCTACTCTCTTGCTCTCTTCCTCATAGATCTGATATTAACGTGTTAAATCTTCCCTGCTGCTTATCTTCCTGTCTCCTCTTGCATCTGTTCATTCACGCTCACCTTCCCATACTCTGTCTCTCTCTCTCCCCCCCTCTGTCTCCTTCCACCTATCTTCCTCTCCTTTGATTCAAATTCAAATTTTATTTGTCACATACACAGTCATACACAGTATGATATGCAGTGAAATGCTTATACGACAGCCAGTGACCTTAAAAAGAAAATAAAAGCTTATACGTAAGGAATAAATATCAATAAAAAGAAATACTAAAGAAAATAAATTTAACTAGTAAAATAGTTGTACAAATATACAATGTACAAATGAGGGCATAACAAAAATCTTACAAAATATAGGGGAAATATATATATATATATATTTCCCCTATATATATTTCCCCTATATTTTGTAAGATTTTTATTATGCACTCATATATAACTATATATATATATATATATATATATAGTTATATATGTATATAAAATTTTACATGTGAATCTGGTTGTAAAACTTTGCCTTCCCAGACCGGGAATCGAACTCGAGTTGCTGCGCTGAGAGCGCCGTATCCTAACCACTAGACCACAGAGGATTAATGGTTGCCATCTTGGAAATGCCGGCTATTCAACCCGCGACCTTATACACGCGAAGCATTGTTTTTTCGGGATCTCACCAGGGGGGTGTTCTTCGTACGTCGCTAACTCAGTTAGCTGGATTTGATTGTTGTGGATTTGTCCTGATCTTGGATTGTTTCGTTCTTCGATGGTCATCTCGCATTTGTTGTCATAGCAACATGTCCGTAAGCTTGAACCTGCTCGGTAGCAGGTTTATTTCATGTAAACAGGATTAAGGCTGCGCTCCTGCTGGGTTATGATTGGTGGAAATGGTGAGGTCACATCTGATTGGTTAAAGTCCACGACTGACGTGGACTGACTCACGTGGGAAAAGAAAAGTATCTTGCATGCATATATATATAATTGCTATCAAATATTATATTAGAACATAAATTCATAGTTTTTTTATTATTATAATAAACTCTAGGCACGAGACAGCCCTCAAGACCATTAATTCAAATTCTTGTATAATGTTTATTTTGTAACACATTTAAATTTTTCAGGGGTTCGTCATGAATATGCAAATAAATATTTATATATATAATAAAAATATTTTTTTTATAATGAAAAATTGGACAAAACTAATTTTATTATAAAATAAACAATATAAAAGTATACATGTTTTTGAAAAAAATATTCATATTTCAATTTTTCCATATGCAACATATTTATTTTCATATTTCTTATTTTATATTATTTTCCCATGTAATTTGTAAACCATATGCACATATTATGTTCTAATATAATATTTGATAGCGATTATGTGTGTGTGTGGTGGGGATCCATGGCAGGGAAGCATTTCAGCGCATAACACGTGGGGGGGGGGGGGGGGGGCATTTCAGCGCATAACAGGTGTTACAAAAAAAATGTAGCTGCTCTTTTGTCATTTCGTCAACCACTCGAAGGGCTTGTGATCAGTGTTTCTACTGTCGATGCATATCGCCTTTTAAACCAACACACGAACGTGTAATAATCCTAGACAACTCAATCCGGCCATACTAATCATCAACAACAGGTGTGCTCGAAGAACCAACTTAGCCAGGTCTTAATTAGCACCATGATCTCATCTTAGATGTGACAATTCATCCCGGATGTTTCAAGCGACGTACGAAGAACACCCCCCTGGTCTCAGAAAAGCTTATCGAAGCATAGCGCACTCGCCTCGTCTACTAAGAGAACTTTTAGAAAAACTTTATAAATATGTAGTGCAAAAAGCATGTGCCTTGAGGGGGAATGGAACCCGGGGCTACAACATTAGAGCATGGAATCCTAACCACTAGACCACAAAGGATTAATGGCTGCCGCTTGGAAATGCCGGCTATTCAACCCGCGACCTTATACCCGCGAAGCATTGTTTTTTCGGGATCTCACCAGGACATTTACAATGGTTCATTTGTAGTAACATATGTCTATAGCACAGGCGTTTAGTCAAACATATTTATACCGATCTTTTGCTGTTAATAAACAGAGACCTTTCTGACAGACAACGTGTGTGTGTGTGTGTGTGTGTGTTTGACTGAGTCCTGGTGTCAGAAAAGCTTACCGAAACATAGCGCACTCGCCTCGTTACTAAACGAACTTTAGAAAAACTTTATAAATATGTAGTGCAAAAAAAAGCATGTACCTTAAGCAGGAATCAAACCCGGGTCTCCCACATGAAAGCGCAGAATCCTAACCACTAGACCACCACACTACTGCAACACACTGCACACCACACTCATGTAGGCGCCATTTTGCTCCAGTGTAGAAAAACAATGGCCGACGGCTCTTTTTTCACTCGGGGTGGGTCTTTGCTAAAACACCAGTGTCAATCAACTGTAGTAGGAGCGACAGGCTTTTGAAAACGGCCTTATTTCAGAAGGGGCATCTTATATTATTAAATTAAAAGAAAATCGCTTGGTGGCTCTTTATCATTGTAGAGTGGTTGTGTACACACTCTCCTAACACACAATGCAGTCCAAACAGCTTGAAAAAGTCCATGTAGCACCGTAGGTTCCCTTTAAAAATCATGGTTTTATAAATCTTTTGATAGAGTATTTTTTTCAGGCTTTGTTACAATGCTAAACAAACTTGATCCTACCACACAGGATGCTGTGCTGCCTGCCAGTGTGTGAATAGTTTAGAGCACATCACCTGTAGAATTATAAAGGAACTGCAGCATTTTATGGCCTCAAATGCAAACACATATAAAATTGAATTGTACAAACTTAAAATTAAAGTCTGTGTGGCCATACATTAATTGCCACATAAAAGAATTGTGAGTTGGAAGTGGATTGACCCCAAGCCGCTAATGGATATGACAAGGCCAATTTCCAAATGTTGTTGTGTCTGCTTGCTCAATAGTAAAATAATATTGTTGCACTCCAATAAATCACTCCTATAAAACTTGCTACTGCATAAGCTTTTAAACTGTCACTTCCTTGATTGTCATGATTATTAGGCCTACTACATAACAATGTCAATATTTGATTGTATGCAGTTAAGTGCCATGTTAATAGTGATTCGTAAACGTTACTACATCCAACCTAGTATGATTGCATTCGCTAATTTTAATGAAAAGTGACCAAGGTGCTCATTAAAACCCATTCAGACGCCACCAGATTATTGGTAATGAGTGCATGTCCCACAGGGGCTATGGTGCTTGTCAGCTTCTCTGGTGTCCTCAATCTGGTGTTGCTATCCATGGTGCTGAAACAGTTTTTTTTGTTTTGTTTTAATAATAAATAAAATAAAATTATAAAAGTTAATAATGAGGACCTATACAAGAAATGACAAAGCAGCATTACCCAGATATAGGAAACACAGACAAAGATCACACTTTAAACACCTCCCTTTCCACAAAACCACACATAGTTCTCAGCAACTTCTCCATGTGTCACAACATCTTATTAGGAAGTGAGCCAACTCGTCTATTTTAAAATTTGTGTAAAGAGGAGGGGGGATTAGAATGAAAGGGCAGAGTGCCACCCATGCAAATGAAGTGGATGCAGACTAGGTGTGATAAACGTATTGCATGCTGTGCGGTTGCAAGAGATAAAGAAAATGTGTTTGGGGGTAAAGACATAAAAATATAAGAACAATAGACTGTAGCAAGGAAGATTGATTACCTAACTGAGGATTATGCACAGTCGCATGGACATCAAAAGTAAGATGATTAATGTTTCTTTTGTCTTTTGGGGGTGCAGATTAAAGAACTCTCAAGCTTTTCCTTGATTTCTATTAAATCGCTTTGTTAATTTTAATGCAAAATTAAGCAAATCAAGCTTACGCCTTATCTAAGAACTTTGGTCAAACCTGATCTACATTAATATAGCGGTAAGATTATATCTTGTTACACTGATTATTATTTAATAACTCTGAATGTCTGCTTTTGGTTTAACTCCTGGGGTTTCTCCTGTGAAGACTGTCATTCATTCATTCATCTTCTATACCGCTTTATCCTGTATTTTGGGTCGCGGGGACCTGGAGCCTATCCCAGGAGACTCGGGGCACGAGGCAGGGTGTACACCCTGGACAGTGTGCCAATCCATCGCAGAGCACACACACACTCATTCACACACTATGGTCAATTTGGGAACACCAATTAGCCTAATCTGCATGTCTTTGGACTGTGAGAGGAAACCGGAGGAAACCCACCAAGCACGGGGAGAACATGCAAACTCCACGGGAATCGAACCCGGACCCTGGAGGTGCAAGGCGACAGTGCTAACCACTACACCACCGTGCCGCCTCTGAAGACTGTGTTTTTTTTTTTTTTTTTTTTTTAAAGAATAAAAACCAACAGAAAGACCAGACCAGACAAAAGATCATTTTAATGTTTTTTAAAGGCAGAGGCATATTCCAGGACTTAAATTGTGAAGCATGAGGAATCATGTTGAATTGGATACCACACCAAAGCAAAATGTTAAGGGTGTGGCTTTCTGGACAAACAACCTAGATTAAGCTGTAGTGCGACAGAAAACAAAATATTCACCTTCCTAAAAGGGTGACTTCATCACTTTGAATGTGAAGCAAGAGTTTAGATGTTTCTAAGAGCAGTTAAGTTTCTCTTTGTTCAGGGGAACTGACTGAGACTCTGCTACCTGTGCGGCCGTGTGAAGTTGGGTAGCAGCACTGAGACCACGCATGCGCGACCTCACCATCCTGCGGGAGACAGAGGCAGGCGCGCGCGCGGGCGGGCGGGCGCGCGGCGGTGGGCGGAGCCAAGGACGCAGAGTGCGAAGCAGACTGCAGCAGCGCGCGCCGATTGACATTCCCCCTCCCTGCACAGATGCACACATCTGTCTTCACATTACGGACGTACTGCGCGGTGCTCGGGCCAGTCGGTCTTCGTTAAATAAGTCGCGGTTCGTTAGTCGACACTGACACACCCAGAAACAGTGACAGCGCGAGACCTCTGCTGTACAAGCTGTGTGTGTGTGTGTGTGTGTGTGTGTGTGTGTGAGAGAGAGAGAGAGAGCAGCGACAGATTCTTCTGTGCCGCCTGGACGTGTGTCCGCTGCGCGTGCGGGCTCCTCGGACCTGAGTCGATGCACGCGGCGGATCATGGACGCCGGTTTCTCCGCTTTCTGTTCGCAGCCACGCCGCCTTCTACATGGATGAGGAAATAGACACCCGCAAAATCAACAGCAGCTTCCTGCGCGATCACAATTATGCAACAGAAGGTAGTGAAAGTTGAGATGATTCCAATCTATGAGATTTGCTTAACTGCAGCCTTGCAAGTCGCCTCGCGCGCCCACAGGCCTGCTCCCGCCTACACCGTGCACGTGAGCGAGAGGCAGAATATCTTGACAGGAGCGCAGTGATGTCGAACATGTGCAAGGCGTGTGCTGTAAGGTGTCATTCATTATTGTACGAAACATCCAGAATGTTTACCTCTGCTAAAATAGAAACAGTCAGATTTACACCCTAAGCAGGTTGAGAGTAATAACATGGTGCAGAAGAGCATCAGATCATTTGCATGGTGTAAATGCAGTAGTTGAGTGTGCTGGAACTAATAGATTGAACCAGAGTCACACGCCCAACTTTGCAGCATGAATACAACATGGTAATTAGAGATCAGAAATGTCATGCTCGGTATCAGATTCAACATGTTCTGATCTAGAAGTGATTTTTTTTTCTGTATAAACTGGAGATGTGATGTGATGTGATGTTTGTGTGTAAGCTACTGTATGTCTATGCGACAGTCCTTGTTGGCATGCCTCCACTTGCAACAGAAGCTTACTATAATTTCCATCCTTCCATCCATGTTACTATAAATAAAAACGAAACCTAGGATGAACGTCTGCCCGCCCTAAAAATCAATGCACATTGCTTACATCCAGTGACGACCTTAATGGATGACGAGATGAGTTTTGGTCAATTTGTCTGGTCTAAATGTTGCTGTGTAAGTGGAATCTGTTTCTACCAATGGAACAGAAGAGCTGGAAAGTGATGATCAAATTTAAAAAAGGTATTGCTTGGGATATTTTATATAAATAAATCACAAATATTAAAAGGAAGGACGTTAAAGGAGTTTAAGTAATTATTAGTAATGAAACATGTAATTAGTTTTATTTAGTGTATGTATTTAGTGTTTAATTACTGAGCAGTTGTCATTTTTTTTTATTATGTTATTATGTGTCAGCATGGTGGCTCAGTGGTTAGTACTTTCATCTTGTACTTCCAGGTACAATGGGGATTTGAACCTTGCCTCTGGTTTGTGTGCTTGGTGGCTTCCTCCCACAGTCCAAAGACAAGCGGTGTAGTCGTGAATTTGTCTATAGTGCATTTTGTATTTGTGCATGTGTTTGAGCCGAACAATAGGTTGGCACCCCCCTGTTCCCTGACTTGTGCCTTAGGTTACCTGGTGTAGCCTCCAGACCCCTTGTGACCCTACACAGGAAACACTGTATAGATAATGGATTGATTATGTAATTATGTGCTTAGATGACTCAGGCTCAACCAAATATCCCCAGCACTTCACATTCCATATTCAGTAGCCACCTATTCAGTTCTCTAAAGCATTAAAGTATTTTGTAGGGTCTATTTAGGATCACATTGCAACCTGTTCCACATTTTAGCACACCTCATTCTAAATCGACTGGCCTTGCTTCACCCAGTGACCTAGAGACAGGCTTCCCACCTGGGGATTAGAATCTTCCATAATCCTTGCTTTCTGGCTCCTGTCCTCTGCCCAGTCTTGGTTACTTCATTTCTGCAGTCATACAGTGAATTACAAACATGCTTTCCTGTCTCTCAATCACAACTGATGCTGCTTCACTACACTGGCATCCCAATTTAATCTTGTGTGTGTATATAATTTGTGTGTTCCCTATGCCAAAAAAGTCACCACTCGGATTTAACTAAGCAAATACCTGTTTATTAATTACTGTAGACTAAGGAGATTGCTGAAACTACTAAAACTTTGTTAAGTTCTGTAAAATGCATTATTAAAACTTGGAAGGATAGTGATGAGTCAACATCTGCAAATAAAAGCATTTCCGTACTCACAATGCAAAGAGAACACAAGGGATTGGAATTAAACCACTGTGTAGCCTTAAGAAAAGCACTTATAAGTGGGCCTAATCAGAAAAAAAGGTTTCTATTTGCTAGAAAGCATAAAGAATGGATTGTGGTGCATTGGATGAAGGTCATGTGGTTGGCGTTTTTGAGGAAATGGGATTGTGCCAGTCCAAATTTCAACCATAAAGTGAAAACCTCAGCTTAAAAGCATAGTATAAATGCAAGTATACAGTACATTAAAGGCTCCAGTCTACTTTCAAAAGCCCTTATGAGCACACTGATAGAAAAGTTCATGTAGTAATGGTTATATGGTTAATGCATCCCAGGGAAAGTCTGAACAATAAATCAATACTTGATGCTTAAAAATATTTCTCTGAGAGTTTTGTAGTAGTAGTATTTTGTTAAATGATTTTTTATGACTTATTAGTACTGAATAGTGTAAGATGCACACTTGGGCACGTCCTCTCTAATCTGTGTGAACTTCTTATCCCCGGATTTATCCCTCAATGCATCCTGGACACTTGCTGGGAAGTAAATGCTTAACCACCAAGTAGACCGAATTAGTGAAATTATCAGTGAGCTTGTAAAAGTTTTATACAAGTGATATTTAATGCATGTTTAGATAAAAAAATGATCTTAGCAGCACATCAACACTAAACGCTTGACAATTTTCAGATTAAACTATCTTGGGAGTTGCTCTGCACACTTTTGTCTTCAGCAGGAGCTTTAAATAAGGCTGGGTCTTCAGGGATCGCACACCAGTTCAGAGGGAAGAGGATGACAAAAGAAAACAGACAGAGGGGGCTGGTGGAGAGAATAAATAAAGTGTGCTATGAAACACTGTATTTTTTATTAACCAGGGACCTGGCTGACCTGAAAACATTATGCTTTCTTTTTCATGCAAGAACAGAGTAACTGTGCAAAATCGTTATTTCAGCTGTGAAAGGAAAGAACTCTTTACATTGATCTAAAGCAGCTTGCTACAAATAACAGTGTCTGTGGTGCCATGTGGCGCATCATCTCTGATTACGCTAATGTATGTTGAGGACTGTAACACCAGACACTGACTTAATGTAGAGCAAAAAAATGGACTTAATGCCGTGTTTGTAGTTTGCATTTTTATTTTTAGCTGTTGAGCAAATTAATGAGCATCCCATTGTCTCTGCACAGCGTGAGACACAGCAGAGTTGTTTACCAGAAAGATTGAGTTCACGTTTGCATAACTATAATGCTAATAAAAGCTTTTCTATTAAAATGTGTTTGCATACATGTGCCTGAGCTATGTTTATATAATTTGTGACTTTAGTCCATTCTGTCATCTCGACTAAATAATCCACTCAGTGATGAATAGTTCATTGTAAATGCACTCTTTGGGATGAAAAGCAGAAGTAATTAAATATAATATTTAAACAAGTAATCAGAATTGAATTTGCTAATATGATTTCATTCATACGTTCAACCTATTTTTATAGTGTTTGTTATAGTGAAAAACAAAGCCAAAGTCAAAACTGCTATTATTTATGCAGTGGTGGATAGACTGATGAAATACGATTGTAGAATGCAACAAAAGGTCTATGTGATATCAAAAAGTAGAAATTAGAAATAAAATTTCTTAGAAATAAAATTTCACTAATGTTTGTCTTGGGTTGTCGATTCCTTCTGTTTCATACTTTGGTGTCTGCTTCTGTTGCAGATTCGATAAAAGGCATCAGCAGAGTGATTAATTAAATGCAAAAAGAAACCAACTATTCCACACTACAAAGACTGCACTTGAACGGCCTCCGAGTGGCGCAGTGGTAAAGCGCTCGCCCTATCATCCAGAGATCGCTGGTTTGATCCCTGGGTGATGCTGTAACCTCTCACAGCCGGAGGTCTAGAGAGAGCTGATTGGCCGAGCTCTCTCAGAGGGGAGGGATGAGAGGTACTCGTGCTCCCACATTAATACGGCTCTACAAACCAATTAGGGGCGTCTGTGAGCTCCTGTAAGCGGAGGGAGCGGATGGCGCGGTGTTACTCCGCCCCCAACGGTGCGTGAGCGAGCAGTTCGAAAAGATGGTCGACGATGACATCACATGGGTTGGGGGAATTACGTCATAGTCTGCGGCCCTCCCAACTGAATGATGGTAGAAGCTTAATGTGGGAGCCCCCTAGTGACGGGGAGGAATTGGACACGACTAAATTAGGGAGAAAAATCGGGGAGGGGGGGGACTAAAACTTTGGACTATGGGAGGAAAACGGAGTACATGGAGGAAACCCACCAAGTTCAGGGAGAACGTGCAAGACACAGACCCGAGACAGGAATCGAACCCTCCATCATGGAGATGCAAGGCCACAGTGGTCCATTATGCAGCCATGCTGTTTATAACTACACACTCTATATCTATAGAATCACAGGCCTTTCCCATGAAACACAGGGCACAATCACACACACACACAATCAAACAATATAGGCAGTTAGGAAATGCCAGTCAGGCTACATCGCCCACGAGCATGTGAGGAGATTCTCAAAATGTATAGACAGCAGATCAATCCCTGCTATCTTTTTCACCCAAATTAGGATGGGTTCCCTGTTGAGTCTGGTTCCTCTCAAGGTTTCTTCCTATCGCCATGTCAGGGAGTTTTTCCTTGCCACCACTGCCCTTGGCTCGCTCATCAGGAACTGGTCATTTTGATTTATGCAAAGAATATGCAAACTCCACATACTGTACAGACCGGAGCTGAGGTTTGAGCCCCTGACCCTGATAGTATGAGGCAACAGTAGTGATGGTGAACCCCTTTTAAAACATGCTTACTTAAAATATTTAATACAACATTTGAAAGAGTCTTTCACCTCCTCTGATTCACCAAAACTGAGAAACACTGATAGAGGGGGTAAGCTGTGGAACAACACTTCTCTTACAATTACAGAGGATCAGCCTCTGGATTATACAGCTGACATTGTAGTCAAATATTCAAATTAGTTTCCTGGCACGGGAAACATCAGTGCCTTGCAGATATAGATCCTGATTACAGGGCTTAAATATAGCCATCCTAATCATTTTCTAGATTCAGGTCTATACACTCCTAAAGCTTAACACAAACCCACATGGAATGCACAGGAGGCTAGAGCTTGTGTGCTAAGCTCCTTTGGTCCAGGGCTTACTTGTTTATTTTAAAGTGTAAGTAAATCCAATGTAATCCATATAATTAGGGTTTTTTTTCTTCTTTTTCTTACTTTAATCATAGAGGACCAGGTATTTCATACCGTGACGTATTGCTGATGCTGTTGCAGTAACAAATAAGTGCTTTAAGAAGTCATTTGGTTTGAAGCATTTTAGTTAGACTGTGTCTTATAATATAATGCAACACATTCTAGGAGCTGTGCATTTTAACTGGATTACTCTACTCAGCTATTATCTGCTTGAATGGTCCTTATGAGCTCATTAGTATGAAGGCTTTTTATGGCTTGGTGGTGGCTGATGCTGAGGAATCAGGTTCTGGACCATTAATGACCAATAGATTTGTTTCAATGATGGACATTATACTTCCATTATCCCTTATATTTCTAAAGACTTAATGTGGAAAAGTTTCCTCACATCACAGTAATGTCATTTCTTGCATAAGAAACACTGATTTAACGTGCATATTCCACACCACAACATCATGAATATAACTATATTCCTAAATAATGTTAGAATCACAGCAGTCCCAAATTTGACCATATATCACTTATAATCACTTAATGTCTTTATCTACCCTGGATATAGACTCTGTAGACACAGGACCCTTACCAGCATCAGTAGACAATAGAATTTTCATTGATGATTATTAAGATTAATTAAAATTGTATTCCTTCTAATGAATTAATCAATGAATAAATCAGATCTATTACTTTGCTGGTGCTAAGAATGATATGCAAAGGCAAGGGATTCTAGCTAGATATGTTGCTGTTGGTGTTATCGCTTTGCATCACATCCTATAAAACCCAAAGCTTCCCTGAAAGTCTAGATCATCAAAGTCAAAGCAACCAAAACCACTCCATTCCACGTGACTGAGATAGGAGATTGGAATGATTGTCCCGTGGTGAGACTCTCGTGGTGAGCAGCACTAGCTGCTGCTTCAGGCTTGGGGTGGGAATCAGAGAAATTTGTGATGGTGACGTCTGGAAAACACCTGTGTTTCTCATTAGCACACTATCCCAGCGCCTTTTCCCTCTGGTGTATGGATGAAATAAAGACGCAGTAGAGATGGAGAGATTAGCAGGTGGACACAGATGTTGGTGTTATTGAGATGAATACTGCCAGTGTAGAGGGAGCTGTATGCAGACTACTGATGCTGGCCCAGAAATCTGCCAATCCTGGAGTCACGCAGGTTTATTAATGTTCACCATATGCCACATTTGTTCTTCATGGATGTTCATATCAGTTCACTTCAGACCCTTAGTACAAACTGCTTATGAGACTAAGAGAGAAACCTATTTGAACTAAAATGAAAACTAAAAATGTTTTTCATATGTAATGTCTAGTTTGGACCTCATTACATTATATGCAGGAGTGGCAGCATTATCTTATGTAAATTGTTCTAGAGTTATTAGGGCTGGCAAGCTATCAAAATATCTCATCATGATTAATCACGTTATTTGGTGCAATCAGTCACAGGTAATCGCATTTTTATTTGCCTAAAACGAATGCCAAGTATTGCCAAATTCACATGACAGTGTGAGGGTTGCCCACTAGAGGGCAGTGTTTTTTAGTCTGTAGTTTTGTTCCTAGACTCAGTTTCCCAGAAGCCTCCTCAGTCAGGTGATGTGGATGCTCACCTGAACTGAGGAGGCTCATTAGCATTGTTATAAATACCTGTTTGTTCTGGGAAACTGGGTCGAGCATTAATTTCTGTTATGTGGGTTTTGTTCTAGTTTGGTTTGATTATAGTTGACCTTTTGGTTTCAGGAGCACTTTAAGTTAAGTTTGTTTATATTAAGATGTCCTTGTCTCTGTGTCTCCTAGCAGGATTAGCCTCTAGGAGAATTAGCCTTTTGTGTTTACCCTTTTGTGTAAGTAACCCCCATTGCATGTTTAGTTATTAGTCTGTTTCAATACTAATGAGGGTGATACTAACGTGTCTAGATCTTAGTCTGTCTAGTCTTCGTGTCTGTCTAGTCTCCTTGTCTGCTTAGCTCTTAGTCTGTTTAGGTACTAACATCTTTAGCCACTAACCTTTAGAGTTCTTAGTCTGTTTCATACCTAGTCTGCTGTGTACATTGTCTGTTCAATCCCTTGGGTCTCAGGCTACTAGCTTGTTTAGCCATTAGTCTGATTAGCTATGAGCTAGCTTAGCAGCTAATGTGCAGAACAGGTGGTAGACCTAGCCAAGCCTGTCTTGTTTGTTTATCCCTTGCATGCATAGTCCCTAATGTTTAGTCCGTTAGGCTGTTTCGTGTGTCTTGTCTTGTCCAGTTTGTATCCCATGTCTGTATTGTGTATCAATGTATGTAATCCCTAGTCTGATGTCTAATGTTTGAGTTCTGTTAACATTATGCTCCAAGTTTAAGCCAACTTCCTTAGTTCATGTTTTGTTTGTTTGATTCTCATTAAAGACTCTTTTGTTTCACTGCATCCCCTCTGCATTGTCTATACCTCAACACCTTGCCCACAGTCCTACATCATAGCAGAAGTGACCGACTAAAGCTTGCTGCTGTTTTTTGTTGGTTTTGCAGGATACAGTGAAGCAGATCGAGATACAAAAGTACAAGGTGTTAGTCTAAAAACATTCTTAACCTTAGCAATATTAAGTAAAAAGGCAACTAGTTACATTGTATGTGAAGTAGTTTTTTATGGTATCTACTGTCTCCTTGATAGATTATAGACACCATCCAGCAAAAACCCTAACATTGGACTAGTGTAGTAATACACTTGGAACATCACTGCAATGATGGGACAACTTTGTTTTTAAAGTTAAGAATGACTCACTCACTCATCGTCCTGTTATACTGGGTAGCGGGGGGCCTGAGGACCATCCCAGGAGACTCAGGGCACGAGGCTGGGGAAACCCTGGACATCGCGTGGCACACACACAAACACACTACCAGTTAGCCTAACCTGCATGTTTTCGGAAACCGGAGTACCTAAAAGAAACCCTCTGTGGGGAGAACACGCAGATTAGGCCTGGGCGATAAAACGATAACGATATGTTTCGCGATAGACACGTGATCGATATCAATGAAAAATGTGTTCGATAGAACGTTCGATTTTTTTAAAATTCTTTGTCAGAAGAAAACAGAGGTAGCTAGTTTGGTTGCCGTCATGCGCACTCGCTCTAGGACCCGGAAGTAGTACGGTCGCGATTCAGGAAGCATAAATGGAGACAAGATGGCGTTGACATTGGCACCCGCCAAATGCGGGTAAAATTCGGCTGTGGCGGGTAATAACTTTAGTCTCACTAGCCACATTGGCGGGTAGTTTATTCTTTGGTATGACAATTGTTTGGCAATTGAGAAAAATGGTATTCTTCTTTTACTGCATTCAGTGCACACGACACACATAGTATACAGCGCGGTATTGCCCCCTGGTGGCCCGCCAGTGAATTAACATCAAACTCAAATATATTGCAACAATATATTTTTGTTGTTTTCTCTAAAGGCATCTGATATAATAAACGCATTTCACTATTTTATTACACTTTAAGCATTTCTTACATTTTCTTTTAATTTTGCACCTTAAATGTTAAGAGATAATTGTTAAGTGTTCATTGTGACTTTAGACTTATGTTTACATTTTTGTTATTTGATTTTTCCATGGTTGTTGACATTTCTGTCTTAATAACTGATGGTACTATGATCATAGGAAGGTTAAGTTTAAAAATGTTTAAATAAAATATGTTCTTCTCCTGGTTCTTATTTTAAATGGGTCATAAAAAATATCAATAATTATCTATATCGACCGATATGAAACACTGATATCGTGATACATTTTTCAGCCATATCACCCAGCCCTAACGCAGACTCCATTTGCCTCCATGACCCCGAGGTGGGAATCGAACCACCAAGGAGAAAGTGCTAACCACTAAGTCACTGTGCCACTATTGAGAATGACTTTAGTACTGTAATTGAAATAATGTTGAATAAATAACCCAACCTCAAAACGAGGAAATTTTAACCTTTATTTGGAGCATTTATGGCAATTAGCATCCACACAACGCACAACTTCCGTGGTCCCTTAAGTTTCTAACAGGATTTAGAATTCCGATGGGAGATTGGGACAGCCGCAGCATTGTCCTGCATGCAGTGTGTTCATCTCATTGTCATACGTACAGTACTGTACATCTCTGAGCGTTGTAATGTTCTTTCTCTGTTTTATTTATTTAACTCTAAGCCTTTTTGGTTGGGTTTTCAGAGACACATTTTCACATCCGGATTAGTTTGAATCACTTACAGTACAGTTTTGGCTTTAAACTTCATTCATTCATTCATTCATTCATTCATCTTCTATACCGCTTTATCCTGTATTTAGAGTCGCGGGGACCTGGAGCCTATCCCAGGAGACTCAGGGCACGAGGCAGGGTACACCCTGGACAACGTGCCAATCCATCACAGAGCACACACACACACACACTCATTCACACACTATGGTCAATTTGGGAACGCCAATTAGCCTAATCTGCATGTCTTTGGACTGTGGGAGGAAACCGGAGTACCCGGAGGAAACCCACCAAACACGGGGAGAACATGCAAACTCCATGCACACAGAGACGGGAATCGAACCCGGACCCTGGAGGTGCAAGGCGACAGTGCTAACCACTACACCACCGTGCCGCCTGGTTTTAAACTTAATTTCTATTTTTTTTGTTTCCCTTTTAAATATCTGAACAGCAAATGGTTAAAAGGTTTCTAAAATATTATTTAATTCAATTATAAACAACACTTTAACTCTCTTAGTATAGTAGCCTAGACAAGATATTTTTTTCTCTCTTTTTGTATGGGATTAATTCGATTTCTCTCTTCCTGTCGATGCAGTGGGTTATTTATGTTAAGTACTGTAGCTCTCCAGAGCACTGCAGTGGAATGTAGAGTGCAGCTACAGTATCCGAGTTCAGCATCCGAGCTCAACCCCCTCTATTCACTGAAATCCCTTCTTTCAGCATCTATTTGATGGGGTTCTGGAAGGAACAATAGAAAGATAATGCCACTGAGAATTCACTCTATGTAGGCGAAAGGCCTCAGACAGAAAGTATTGAAGAACAGAGAATGCATACTGTATATAAACTGTACTGTATGTATTAGGTCTATTGGTTTGGTAATTATACAAGCTTTCTAAACGTATATTTGTTTTATAGTTACTGCAACAAATTTGGTACTTGGTACGCACTTGGTACTTTTTGACTGGGGAACACTAAGCATAGCTGCCAAGCCATACAACCCCCTAGCCACTCTATTCCATCAGATTTATTCATTAAAAAAATATTTCAGCTCCAGCCCCAGGAGACGAATTCATTATTCCCTCCAACACAAAAATCCTCCAAAGCATGATGTTCTCAGTATAGTGACAGAGGGAGCAGGTGGTGGTGTTGGGGAGGTGGGGGAACACAGGAACACAGCTTGATCCGTCACAGATTTTATTGTTCACACCATCATTCATGGATTGCATTCTGGAGCAGCGTACTAAATGTTTATGGGTCCAGGTTTAGATAGAAGAGTTTTTACAGAAGTAACGAGAGTCAGAGTTTTGGTTTTTTGTTCGATTAGGTAGATTTGTATTAGGGCTGCACGATATTAGGAAAATATACGATATGCGATATTGTTGTTGAATACCGCGATAACGATATTTCTTGCGATATAACATTTCCCTAGAGAAATGCATTTTTTAAAATTATTTATTTATATGTAATGATGATACTAAAATAAACAGGTAATAGATATTCGTCTGATGTAATTAAATCTAATTCAGGCTAAAAAGAAACTATATGTCAAGGAAGTTGCAAATATTTAGACTTCAAAACACTATGAATGACTTAAACCCCTCAGCAGATATTCTGACTTCTGGTTTGCTGTTACTATAAACCTGCCAACACAATATGAATTACTTTCAAACACTTTTTATTTACGTGTAACCATACACTCATCAATAGTGTCTTAAAACAAGAGCATCTTTTAAACTAAATATTCTCTTTGACTTGACAGTTTTTAAAAAAAATAAAAATAAATATTATTAAACAAAAATTAAATTTAAAAAATACTATTTGTCACACACACACGCGCACGCCGCGACCGGCACTAGGACCCGGAAGTAATGCGGTCGCGAACCTGGAAGTATAAGAGGAGTAAACAAACCGCATAGAGCTTAGTCACTGAGTTTGCGCATGTCGGTTCAGATTGTTTACTTTCTGATTCGAGTGTGTGTTTATAGGAGGCGGGTTAAATGTGTGTTTTTCCCTTGCTCCCCTTCTGTGAGAGTCCTTAGACTAATTCGCGTGGTTATCCTGCTTGCTTCCGCGTTTGGGTTTACAGTCTATAAAGGGCTAACGGCTAATCGCGGCTAACGGCTAATCGCTAAGTCTTCTGATCATCCGGGGTTAGTTCGCGACAGAATGAAGTATAAAGATATAAATTATATATATAAAGATATAAGCGGGTATAAACATAGTAAGGGCCCATCTGATTGGTCAAATTTGGACACACAAATGCTTGGCAAATAAAGTATTTATCGCAACTCTTTGCGATATGGTTATCGCGCATGCCATTATCGCGATAACGATATTTTTTCGATATATCGTGCAGCCCTAATTTGTAATAAAAAAAAGAATACCACCCTTTAGGTATGTGAAGTAGCAGGGCCGCAGAATCAGGCAACGGCCCATGAGCTATCGGCGCTATAAAACACAGCGGGGAGTGTAGCTCGGGGTCTGACTGTTGGGAAGCTGGACTTTGCGACGCGGTGGATTTTATGAGAGACAGTGGCACAAGAGACTTAAAAAAGGGGGGCGCCCTTGATCTCCGGGAGAGGAGCGCGTGAACGAGCTGCGCGAGCTCCCGCGGCACCTTCACTTCCGCGTCGAGCCCGCCTTCGCATCCCTGCCGCCGAAGTGGAAAAGACCGCAGAGAGCCTTTAACCCTTTCCTTCCCCATTTTTCTAAATAAATGACCCTTTTTCCTGTAAGACCTCGCCTCGTGTCCGTGTTTCATGGTGTCGCCCGTGCACTTAGGGCCGAACCCGTTACACAGGGCTAGTAGAAATTATATATTTATTTATTTATTTATTTATTTATTATGTATGTATATATATATATATATATATATATATATATATAGTATGTGTATATATATATATATATGTGTATATATATATATATATATATATATATATATATATATATATATATAGTATGTATATACATATATACATATACATATATATATATATATATATATATATATATATATATATATATATATATATACAAACACACACAGTACAGATACACACCCAGGTATCGGATCGGTACTCGGTATCGGCCGATACCCTGAGCCCAAATATCGGAATCGGTATCGGGAGGGAAAAAATGGTATCAGAACATCTCTACTCTATATCTTCTTTCTCTCTCTTAATCTTTGCAACAGTAGAAATGGTTCTGTACATCATGGACACGTTGTCTGCACAGTGTGTCTTTATTAGGTTTAATCCGGAGTGATCGCTATAAAACAAGATCTTGGTATTTTTCCCACAGCCTGCTAGGATCTTCTGCTCAGCAATATTGCCGTCTCTGCATTGTGGTCCACCAAAGCACATCAGCTTTATCTTTATGTTAAGATTCCTAACTGACCACCGCCTTTCTCTCTTTAAGCCGATTCAGTCAACTGCGTCAGCTTTGCTTTTCAGTTTCCTCAGGGCTTTTGATCAAATAATCAGAGCATTAGTTTTTTTTTTTTTTTTTATTAATTCTTGGCATATCCCTGGTGGCCTTTAAGAAAGCTATAATGAAACCATCTTTCATATTAATATTCATATTTATAAAGACATGGCCTGTGCCATCTTGCTGATGCTGTACATACATGAAAGATAGCGCCGTTCAATCTCACCTGTAATACAGAGAATATTAAATGTGAGATACGACACTGGAAAGTGCCATCTCTAGTGCTTACGTGCAATAATATGAGCAGGACCATCTGATGCTCTCAACTATCTGGCTGTCTTTATACTCATAGCTGGCTTTGTGAGTTCTTTTTAGTTCTCCATGTCATGAGCTGGTGGAAGCATAGCAATAAGTCGGACATTTCTTTTTGTGAATCGAATCTGTAAAGTTTTATATCCAGTTGTGGCATATTTCTTTTTGTTGTTATTATTATTGTTATTATTATTATTATTAAGAATGAAGAAGATCTAGTGTTGATTCCAAATGTTGAATTTGAAGAGGAACCTTTTAGTACTGGGCAAATAAATTATTACAGTATAAACTTAAAAAGAAGGATCAGCTCAGACCCTGCAGACAGCTTAAAGGGGATGATCACAGAATTCTTTCCTTGGCAAGAAAAAACTCCGTTACAACATATTACCAGGTCAAGAACAGTCTGGAGAAGGTAGGCGTATGAAAAGTCTAAGAGACTTTTTTCGTGAATGTACTGTAAATACAGATGGTTTTTCTCAAGATGCCAATCTGCAAATTACTCGTCACACTCAAGTAAAACAACAGCCTTTTAAACGTTTACCAGAATGATTGGAAACAAAGATCATGGAGAAGGAAAGTAAAGCATCAAATGGAGTTTACTGATGATGTAACTGCTGATAGAAGTATTAGGTTGAGTGCTGAAGTACTGTATATTGCTGAAAGTATAACTTTCTGCTTAGATTCAGTAAAAAAAAAAGTTCAAGATATTTTACTCACACCGTGTTTAATCCAGTACACATTTGTATAATAAATCTAGCTACTTATAAGTTAATAAAACTTATTTACACTTTTATAAATATATACACATACCAAGGAAACCACTTATGGCCCTTTTCCACTGCATAGTACGGCACGGCACGGTTCAGTTCAGCTCACTTTTGGGGGGTTTTCCACTGGGAACAGTACCTGGTACCTGGTCCTTTTTTAGTACCACCTCAGCCGAGGTTCCGAGCGCGCCGAACCGTTACCAAAACGTGACGTGTAAACTCTGCTGGTCACTGATTGGCTGGATAAAATCGTCATTACTGCGTCACTGAACTTGCGACACGAGACACAACAGAACCGCTATATTTAGAAACAGCCAGAGAAGGATCGGACGCACCTTTTTGTATTAACCAAAAATTTTTCTTTGGCTGCCATCAGCCTCTTTTGAAACAAACTCCTTCATCTCGCTGTTAAAAACATCCACATGCCGAGAATGAAGAACACCATGCCGTCGATATGCTCCATTGTTGTGTGTTTGTTTGTGGCGCATTTACGATGATGTCACGGCAGTAGAGGCGGCGCAACTATAACGACACGTGAGTAATCCCGCCCACTCTAAAGCGTTACTAAACTGCAGTGGAAGCGCAAACCGAGCCGAACTGCGCCGAACCGAAGTGAGCTGTACTGAACCGTGCTGTGTCGTACTATGCAGTGGAAAAGAGGCATTAGATTTACATTTACATTTAGTCATTTCGCAGACGCTCTTATCCGAAGCAGTTAATACAGTGGGAGCATCTCTGCTTTTCTTCTGCACACTCGACGGGGAACCCCAGCCAGCAGTCAGTGATGCTCTCAAGCCCAAATATAATGAGAAGGGTTGTGTCAGATAGATATCCAGTGTAAAACCTGCGTTAAATTGAATATGTGGGTCAGATGGCTAAGGCACTGAGTTACTGATCAGAAGGTCATCGGTTCAGTCCCCAGCTCAGGTTACCATTGTTGGGTCCTTAACCCTCCCCTACTGTATAATGGCTGACACTGCGCTCTGACCCCAGTTACACTGGGATATGCGAAGAAAGAATTTCATTATGCCAGGGGCCAAGGGTAGCTCAGTGGTTAAGACATTGGACTACAGTTCGGAAGATCCCAGGTTCAAACCCCACAACCACCAAGTTGCCACTGTTGGGTCCTTGAGCAAGGCCCTTAACCCTCAACTGCTCAGATGTGTAATGAGATAAGAATGTAAGTCGCTCTGGATAAGACCGTCTGCTAAATGTAAATGTAAATTATGCAGTAACATACAGTATGTGATACATAAAGGCCTAATTTACTTTAATGTCTTGTTCATCATTTTCACTTTACCAGTTTCATGTTTTATATGTATTTATGCTCATTAGATTCATATGCACATTCCTGTGCCATGTTGTCACTGCTCTGCCTACACTATTGCATCAGGGGGATGTAAAATCACCAATGATGCCAAGGAAGAAAATGACCACAGGAGTTGGTTATTTGTACGAATCCAGATGTTTTCTCCATCTGGTCAGTTCACCAAAAAAAATTTTCCATTCAGTGTGTGAACCTGGCTGTTGACAAAAAGTGTGTGTGTGTGTGTGTGTGTGTGTTTTCACATGTCTGGATGGAAGTGCCAGACTGTCTGTGATCATGGAACAAAGTAGCAGTGCCTTTTCCCTCATCAGACTGGTTGAGTTAATTAGCCTCTCCCTTTCCTTTCCTCCCCGTACGCAGTGTGTTAATAATGAAAGGAAAACCCCACTTCTGAGACGACTCCACCTCCTTTTCAGCCGAGATGGCAGCCACACTCCATTAACCCACTGACCGTTATATAGGCTGCAAAAAGATGCTGCTACAATCAAAGCGAGTGCATAAAAAGACGTAGGTTTCTTATTTTCATCAACTGCACACGCCAGCTTTCTGTCTCCCTGAATGTGTAATTGTCTTCAGCTCGCCGTAGTACTGGGCTGTTTTTGTGTTTCCTCTTCCTGATAATGATGAAAAATGCTTTGAGAAGAAAGTCAGAAAATTGGATTCTCCTAGGGCCTAATTAGGTCAGCACTTTTTTCACATCTCTGAGATGCGGAATTTGAAATTCAGATTTTACAAGCAGTGAAAAAATGGTTTAGATATAATTATTTCTGCTCCAGTGCACCTCTTTGTGATACACCCTATGATGCATTGTACATGATATGATTGTTTGACGTCTTGACAAAGCTGCATATTGAGCACAGGTAGCAAAGCTCCACCGGGAAAGCGCATCTGTAGCAAATTGGGTCACACAAAGTATTCTCTTATTGTGTTGTTTTTTGTTTTTCTTAACAAATAAATAACAATAACAAATAAATAAAAGATTTGAGTCATGGTTGAATGCATCACTGATATTTCCCTATGCCACCATCATCTTGTCAGATTGAAATTCTGACTTTTTATTGGAAAGTCATTTATGAAAACAAACAAATGCAATGCTTCTAGAGTTGGAGGGGGGAGTAATAATTTAAAGATTTAAAGGGGGAAAAAACACAAAATATATAAGTGAATCACAGATTAGGGAAATGTAAACACATACATACCAAATAAAGATTATAATAAAATAAAAAAGGGGGTGGGGGGTGCATTTGCTGGTTTGTTCTTGGCTATCATTAATGCGATGGTTTGTCTCTTGAATATATCTTTATTATTTTCACATCTGTTTTGAACCAGGAAAGGTACTGTAGAAAGATCTTGTTGTACAGTGTCTCAGCTTGCATGAGAGTAAAATGTGTAAAGTAGCTCGTCATAGTGTGTGTGTGTGAATGAACCAATGAAAGAGATACAGGGTAGGGTTTCAATAACAGCACAATAAGTATTTGTACTTCACAGTCAAAAGCTCTTACATGGCTAAATACTTCTTTATACTGAAAAAAAGCCTTTAACCATGCACACAGTGGCTCATTTACTATCAGGCGCCATTAGATAATAGCACCATAAAACTGTACCACTTTAAGCATAGTACTTCAGCCTGAGCACATTTGTTCTATTTTAGTGTTTCTTACGTAAGAGGGTGTAGTGTCACTTCATAAACACTACACACTAAAGATGGACGGGAAAAAACAATCAGTTCCATTAAGAATCATGATTCACGTATCGCTACAATGACACTAAAATCAATCATTTATTCATTCATTCATTCATTTATCACTTTTTACATTTGTAGTGAATCAGTCGATCATGAAGTAACCAGAACTGGCTAATTTTTAGTTTGATTGGCTCTTACTCGGGATTGGCCCATCAGCCTCCGGTATACAGTAAATGATTCTGTACCAGACGGAGAAGTTTCTGAGTGGCGCAACTGAAATGCTTTTTATACCATTACATTATCAAAAATCGTGTATGTTAAAATCCTCCAATCTGCCTTTTTCTCCAAACTCGGAACGGATTCGTCTCTAAAACTCGGAGGTCAGCGCTCTCCGCTCCTTCCGCTTGCGTGAGCTCACAGACGCTCCTGATTGGCTGTAGAGTCGTGATTAATGTGGGAGCACGAAGTACCTCTCAGCCAATCAGCTCTCTCTACACCTCCGGCTGCGAGAGGTTACAGCATCACCCGGGAATCAAACTCGCAATCTCCAGATGATAAGGCGAGCACTTTACCAACTGTGCCACTCGGAGGCTCTGTTTATTTTTATTTTTGTAAAATTTCTGTCAACTTTTCAAAATCTATATTAGGGCTGGGCGATATGGCTGAAAACTGTATCACGATATCAGTGTTTCATATCAGTCGATGTCGATAATTATCGATATTTTTTATGACCCATTTAAAATAAGGACCAGTAGAAGAATATATTATATTTAAACATTTTTATTTTTAACTTAACCTTCCTATCATCATAGTCCCCTCAGTTATTAAGACAGAAATGTCAACAACCATGGAAAAATCAAATAATTAAAATGTAAACATAAGTCTAAAGTCACAATGAACACTTAACAAATATCTCTTAACATTTAAGTTGCAAAATTAAAAGAAAATGTAAGAAATGCTTAATAAAGTGTAATAAAATAGTGCAATGTGTTTATTATATCAGACGCCTTTAGAGAAAACTACAACAAAAATATACTGTTGTCATATATTTGAGTTTGATGTGAATTCACTGGCGGGCCACCAGGGGGCAATACCGCGCTGTATACTATATGTGTCGTGTGCACTGAATGCAGTAAAAGAAGAATATTGTTTCTTTTCCTCTGGTTGTCTCACACAAAAAGCAAGTAATATTATAGATGTTAGTTGTGCATATTGATGCAAACATAATTGTCATACCAAAGAATAAACTACCCGCCAATGTGGCTAGTGAGACTAAAGTTATTACCCGCCACAGCCGAATTTTACCCACATTTGGCGGGTGGGCGGGTGCAAATGTCAACGCCATCGTGTCTCCTTTTATGCTTCCTGAATCGCGACCGTACTACTTCCGGGTCCTAGAGCCGGTCGCGGAGCGCGTGCGCATGACAGCAACCAAACTAGCTTCGCGACCTCTGTTTTCTTCCGACAGAGAATAAAAAATATCGAACGTTCTATCCAACACATTTTTTATTGATATCGATCACGTGTCTATCGCGAAACATATCGTTATCGTTTTATCACCCAGGCCTAATCTATATATTACGCAAATTATGTATCCCAAAAACATAAACACGAAAAGCCAATTTTTGTCAGAAGTCGAAATATTTAATGCTTCTTCCTGTTGAGGCTAGGGCTGGATATGGCTCAATAGTATGTGCCGGTATTGCAAATGTTGCTGTTGACTGAATTAGGTGTTATTTGTTTTTTATGCTGTGCCACCTGTTTCAGTCACACAAAACGAAATCTGTGGAAGCCTCACATGAAGCCTTTTCTCTATAGACCGGAAAGGGTTGTCATGGAAACCGTGCACTTAAATTCTCCACAGAGACGATAAGAAAAGCACATGAAGGTGTGTTGAAGGGGGTGAAAAAAAATTATCCATTGCTTCCTCCCTTTTACTATTCTCTTTCTTTCAGTCCACTGTGGTGAATTTCAGAAGAAACAAAGGGATTATTCAGAGATCTTCTTCTTGCCCTTGCCTTGAATTCATGCTAATGATGGACAGGAGACTGTATTTTGAGCTCTGGAAGGAGCTGATTAGCTGCAAGGTGAGACACTGCTGTTACTGAAGTAGGCACCTGTGATAAGATGATAGAGGGAGAGCGAACGAGATCTGAAGGCGTCTGGCGTGGCCGAGACAGGTCATTTTTCTTTCCTTGAAAAGGATGGTGTAACCACAGTGTGTCTGTGAGAAAGTCTTAGAAACAGATGCATCTCCTTGAAGAGGACCAGCGTAGATGTGTCCAAGGTAGGAGCACTGCAGACACAGAGTTAACAGATTTCTGATGAGGTCATCCGCTGCACATAGACGTTCTTTTGTGCCAGTGAAGGCTGCTGGAATATAGTCATGTGCTTCTCAGAGCTGCAGTTGTAGCTCTGCTCTCTTGTTGAGTTGGTTCGTAAACATCATATGCTTCAAGAAAAGCTTTATAAGCAGTTTTGCTTTAGATTTCTCTAGTATTTTTGAAAAGCTCACTGAAAGAAGATTTTGCATGATTTGCTTATCACTCCTGCAAGTGAAAAACATTGACATGTTCATTGTTACAGAAGAGGTGTTATAGTAATAAATGCCTACTTTGATGTCTTAGAGACGGTTCTACTGTATATTTGTCTGAAGCACTTAAATTAGTATGATCTAGTGTTCTCTGCTGTATTTCATGTGCGCTACTGTGTATGCACGTTCCACTCCTGAATGACAGACTTTTGTGTTATTATAAAAAGCTATAAAAAAACATTTTAAAATAGCTAACACAAGTAATGCTGGACTTATTTTATATTTCTTTATAATTAGCCTACTTATTGCGACTCAGGCTTACCAAAGGACAAAAGCTATATTTATTCAAATCAGTTGCCACATTCATGAATGTCTACAAAACAAAGAGAAAATCCATGCACAGTTATACACACTGGATGTTGAATAAAAATTACACATTTTAAATGCTCTACTCATGCATGCACAACAAAGGCACATTTTCATATCATTATTCATAGTAAACAACTTGCCTTTAAATCACGAGGGGAATTTACTGTGCGCTTGCATGGACCACACTTTGTCTCACAGCTGTTTTCCACTGTATTGGACTGTGAACTCTGTTTTATTAAGGATTTTCCGAACCTAATATTATTCTCCATTGTGGACACCCATTTTCTATTATGATGCTTCTGGACTGATTCATTGAAACCTGTGAGGCCGACTCATTTTTCCTGCACCACCACACGCACACATACAATATACTGACTTTGGACATTTAACACATTGACATACACACTTAAAATGTTGTATATAATTGTAAATATTGGTATCTGGTGCACTGCAGTGTCTATTTTTTCTGCACAATACACGTGAGCTACTTCTGTGCTTTATTCGCATCTACGAATGTTTACAGTATAAGTCTATCTGTAGGTACTGTGAAAGTCATTGGCCTCCAGCCTTCCATTCCTCACCATGCTACACCAGTACATTACATTATGAAGGTATAACCACACAAATGTGTTTTCCAATCTCCATTCAACCAGCATCTTTCTCTGAAAAAACAATACACTCCATCAGAACACGTTTCTGTAGTGACGATGTTGTACGTGTATGTTTACTGTGAGTTTGACCCCAGATGGCGTATGGTATGAAGCGTGTTGAATCAGATGGGGCTTTGTATTCATATCTCATTACAGAAACAGACACAGGTTGTCCCTACACATATCCCTCATGCTGTCTGCAATGCAACCTCCATGCCACAGTCAAAGTCACTATGATCTTAATTTTACCCTGTTCTGATGTTTGAGGTGAAAATTGACCGACCGATTTTACTCGGTACCTGCATACAGTAAGTTATGCATTGCACCATAAAGGGGCTGATGCTACATATCAGGTGGTGGCTGAATATGTGTTACTAATACTAATCTACACATTGTCTTTCTTACTTTTTTACAGCTGACATCATATCCACTGTTGAGTTCAACTCCACTGGAGAGCTCCTTGCCACAGGTGACAAAGGAGGTCGAGTGGTGGTGTTCCAGAGAGAGCAGGAGGTAGGTGTATGCTGTTTAATGTTCACTGCCGACAGATCGCCACTAAATAACTGTTAATACACTTTGTACACATTACAAAATAATATAGCATTATAAAGCTGATGATACTTTTTTTTAATTAGGATTCTATTTGACTCTTCTTTGCCAACTTATTGATTCTGATGCTTCTGGAAGACGTCATCTGTTGGGAATCCATGGCTTGATTGAGTTTGTCTATGAATAGAAATCAACTAAGAGTCATATATTAACGCCTTGCTCATTCCTTCCTCAAACAATGAGGAAGAAAAAGAATTAACTACTCACACATTTGACACTGCAATGCAGATGAAAGAGGTGTGAGGATTTCAGCTGCAAAGGAACAAGAAGACAGATGTACACCCAAAAGTCAGCATATAATGTACAGTCATTTATTTGTTCCAAACCTTTGACTAGTACATACTACTTAAGACATTATGACTGGCATTATATCTGTATGGTATAATGACAATCAGGCATATTAGTTCATACTGTGCATTTAATTCCCAGCTGTTTTCAAAGGTATGTCCTTCCTAGCTGTGAATGACTAAATGGAGCATTCACGCATCCGTGTGTTTAGATCATTTCCTCGAACTGTGTAGTTTTTGTCATTGCTTCTTTTCTTCAGAGTAAGAACCAGCCACACCGACGTGGGGAGTACAATGTTTACAGCACCTTTCAGAGCCATGAGCCTGAGTTTGACTACCTGAAAAGCCTGGAAATTGAGGAAAAGATCAACAAGATCCGCTGGCTGCCTCAGCAAAATGCTGCCTACTTCCTCCTCTCCACCAATGGCAAGCCGGCTCAGTTTTTTTGTTTTGTTCTTATGACCACATAGAATGTTAAAAATAACAATGTCTAGAGGGATGGAAGATTAACAGTATCAGTTCCACCGACTAGACCTGAATACACCAACTATGTAGCCACAAGCCTCACGTAACCTACAGTTATGATCCGAAGCGAATACTGAGTAGGCCTGGGCGATAAAACGATAACTATATGTTTCGCGATAGACACGTGATCGATATCAATAAAAAAAAATGTTCGATATTTTTTATTCTTTGTCGGAAGAAAACAGAGGTCGCGAAGCTAGTTTGGTTGCTGTCATGCGCACTCGCTCCGCGACCGGCTCTAGAACCCGGAAGTAGTACGGTCGCGATTCAGGAAGCATAAACGGAGACAAGATGGCGTTGACATTGACACCCGCCAAATGCGGGTAAAATTCGGCTGTGGCGGGTAATAACTTTAGTCTCACTAGCCACATTGGCGGGTAGTTTATTCTTTGGTATGACAATTGTTATGTTTGCATCAATATGCACAACTAACATCTATAATATTACTTGCTTTTTGTGTGAGACAACCAGAGGAAAAGAAACGATATTCTTCTTTTACTGCATTCAGTGCACACGACACATATAGTATACAGCGCGGTATTGCCCCCTGGTGGCCCGCCAGTGAATTAACATCAAACTCAAATATATTACAATATATTTTTGTTGTAGTTTTCTCTAAAGGCATCTGATATAATAAACACATTGCACTATTTTATTACACTTTATTAAGCATTTCTTACATTTTCTTTTAATTTTGCACCTTAAATGTTAAGAGATAATTGTTAAGTGTTCATTGTGACTTTATTCAGTTATGTTTACATTTTAATTATTTGATTTTCCCATGGTTGTTGACATTTCTGTCTTAATAACTGATGGGACTATGATCATAGGAAGGTTAAGTTTAAAATAAAAATGTTTAAATATAATATATTCTTCTCCTGATCCTTATTTTAAATGGGTCATAAAAAATATCAATAATTATCGATATCGACTGATATGAAACACTGATATGGTGATACAGTTTTCAGACATATCGCCCAGCCCTAATACTGAGTTATGCAGCACTTGGATAAAATGGAACAAGGCAATTAAAATCTGCTGCCGCAGAGTCATAAACTCTTAACACACCCAAGTTCACTGACTTACGCTAAGCTGCAGTGTACATTTACTTGCTTTGCAGATCAGACTGGGAAATGTGCCATGAGGCCAGCATGAAAGTGTTGGCTTGCTTTTGCTTTAATCAGGTTAATTGAGCGGTACTGATATTATCTGATTTATCTTCTATCTGTTCTGGTCATGTCAGTTTTGTTCCCTTTTTTTTTTTTTGCTTCCCCCCATCTAATGCGTCAGCACATTGTCTGATGACTTGTCGACACACTTGCTTTGGCACCTCACTCTCGTTATTTTAACCCCTAGACCATAGTTCTCATGGTTGTTACTGTTCTCTCAGATAAAACTGTCAAGTTGTGGAAAATCAGTGAGAGAGACAAGCGGCCAGAGGGTTATAACCTGAAGGATGAGGATGGCAGAGTCCGGGACCCCACCACCATTACAGCTCTGAGGGTAAGATGTCATGCTTTCTCACTTTTTACAGCTCCTATAGTTTGTGTGGTGTTTTTATAGATTGGCAGGTGGATTTTGCAGGGAGGAGATGATTTTGGGTTGTATTTCAGGTCCCCAATGAGTAAAGCATTAGCAGGTTGATCTGACAGATCTATAATATTAAGGATGTGGACAGATCTTTGGTGTACTAATTAGAAAAATTTATAAGGGACGTTCAAAGTCAAACCAGGACCTTTGATAGTACAAACAGAAATCGTTTAGGCGAAACCTCTCTTTATTTCTCCAAATAATTCCCTGCTGACACGAATGCACTTTAGTTTTCTCAGCAGTGTGATGATCAGACTGCATGCTTCATGGCAGAAAAGCTGGCCTCCCAGGATCTCCTTTAATGGACCGAACATGTGGAAATCACTTGGATGTGGCAATAACTCCCAGCTGAGTTCACATGATGTTCAAGTGGTGTCTGCGAATGATCGTGTGTACAGTAACCACAGACAGATGCATAGTTTCTGCAAGTTTATGACGACTTATCCAGCCATTTTCAAGAATCAGATGTTCCACTCACTGAATGTTCACAGGAACTACTGCAGTGGGCTTCAAACCACCTTGGCCGGGATCGTCATTCACAATTTTATATAGTTTTATATATATATATACTATTATACCTTACACAGTATCATATAGATTTATGATAGGAGCACACACCTCAAGTGGTATCAATCATCCCTTAATAGTTTCAGGTTTCATGCAGCACCTTAATCTGTCTTTACATATACTTTTGGAAATCAATTGAAGCTGCAAAGGAATGAGATATTAAGGGCAGACTTCCCATCAGCACTTACTGGTCTAAGAGCATCAGTTGAGGTAGTTATTTTGCTCCTATTTCTCTGGGTTGCTGAAGTGAGCAGTAATGTGTTTTTTTCTTCATCATGACGATGAATTTGGTGTCAAAAAAAGAAAAATTGAAGAAAGACATAATTGGAAAATGTATATGTTCAAAGAGAAGACAAGTGTGTTTCATTGGTAATAGTGTATTATTATTATTATTATTATTACTCACTGTTTTAAAGGCATATACAGGATAATAATTGCATTACCGTGCGACGCCAAGCTGTTAACAGTTGGTTGTGTTAGACGGCACTCAGAGAGACAGGCACTTCCTCTAACAGATACATTTACAGTATGCCTTTCTTTTTTCACCCCCTCACTGTCTCTCCTTTTCTCAGACGGCTGCTGTAATGAGTGGTTTCCCTCAGGACTTCAGATTTCCCCGTTGTCGGAATTTACCGAAATTTTTTTAATTTTCCAATAAATATTGTGTATTTGTACGTTATGGAGGGAAAAAAACGGTCCGTACTGTATATAACAATAGCTTTCTAACATCACAAGGATCGGTGCAAGAGTCACATGACTTACAAGATCAACGATCCGGTCCTATCGGCTATCCCAGTATTCAAGCATAACTGGCAGAGATATTATTAATAATACGTTTGGCCTTGTTAATTGCTGAATATCTTAGCTCATAACATTAAACCTAAATTACCCGAAGTATGCTGTGTATTATTAAATATAAGTTGAAGTTTTCCTTTACTGTATGTAACGTAAACAGTAAATCACTGTTTTCTGCATGTTTTTGAATTTTTCATATTATTTTTATTAAACAACCATCTCAACAGCCAGGATGAACATGGTTCTAAATGCTGTCCATTCTTTTTCCCCCACTTCCATCTTTCCTCCCACAAAACACCTTATAAATCCTCCCTGTGCGGTGATAATGACCTGCCTCAGCAGGAACGTTCAGCCCTCCCCCTCCCATCAGTCTAAACAGCAAGACCCATCTGTAGTGTTCGAGAGGGCTGTCATTAGGGAGGGTCTTTCCCATAAAGCAGGTGATGGAACGGAGGGGGTAAAAGCACTCGCCTGCACTGGGGTGCATGTAGGGGCTGCGCTCTTTAAATTAGTCATCATTAAGGAAAAGCCTTTCTGACAAAAGAACTATGATTCTTATTAGACCCCACTGTAGGAGCTCTTGGTACATGATGATAAGTGGTCTGGCTGCACAGTACTGACAGGATCAAGGTTTTTTTTTTCCTATTAGATCATTTACTAGAGCCTCTGGCCGGGTAGAGAGGATTTGTGCCAGAGCAAACGCCGCTGTCAGAGTGAATGGGAATGTTCATGTTTTTTTGTTGTTGTTGTTGTTTTTGTTTTTTAAATATAAAGACTATTCTTCATTTTAACCTGTACCAATAGACAGATTGTATTGGAGTTAACGATATTTGCATCCAAATTGGATAATCGATGTAGATCGAGAATTGATACAAGTTTGGCATTTGCATTCAGAATCTGTTCCTGTTAACCCCTTAATGTCCAGAGAGCCGTGTCTAAATACAAATCAACTCTTTGTTGCATTCTGAAAGAAAAACGTGCACAATGATGAGCTCAGGGATGATGAAAGGAAAGAGCATGCACTGAAAACAACTGGATAATAAAAGAACAAAAAAAAATGGGCAGACTGATGAGTTTTTGTGTATCAAAGGTTAAGAAAAAGTTAAAGAAAAATGTACTGGATTATTTCCCACAATATATGTACAGTAGACCATTGCTAAAAAAGAACTTTTAAAACAGGCCACTGGATTTCTCTAACAACATCGTATGGAGAGATTCACATCATCATACTAGAATAATTAGAAGAGAAGTGTATGGAAAAGGGAAAGAACTGATGAAGATGCCAGAATACTGGTACGCCATCTTATGGTATGGAATAAGCCAGGCCAGTTACCTTACTCGATTACAATTAAGTATGAATTTCACTTCCTGAAGAAAAACTTGGAGGCCAAATACTCCACGAATAAGAAGCAGAAGACATATGAAGTCAAGGCCTGGTAAAGCATGACTTGGGAAGAGACCCAGTGTTTTTTGAAGTCTGTAGTCCCAGAATCCTGGAACTCATTTTCCAACCAAGAAGTGAAATTGACTATTTAACTCATGATTACTGTCAGTTTGTCCAATTACTTTTGGTCCCTTTACAAAAGTGGAGGCGTAAATATAAAAGCGCTGTAAAACTTTGATATTCTGTAGTAGGCCAGCTCCAAAGATTTAGTTTTATACCTCATTGCATTTTGCCTTACATAAAAGACGCATATATCATCCATAACATTGTGCCTTTGTGGGTGATTCAGTACAATACTCATTATAATGTAAAGTAATGTACCGTATATTTTTATTTTATTTTTTTTACCCATCATACTTCTCTTCATTCTTCTCCTCTCCATCCATACACTCTGTAAGGTGCCAGTGTTGAGGCCCATGGACCTGATGGTGGAGGCTACACCTCGGCGAGTGTTCTCCAACGCACACACCTATCACATCAACTCTATTTCAGTAAACAGTGACAACGAAACATATATATCAACAGATGATCTTAGAATCAACCTGTGGAACCTGGAAATCACCAACAGAAGTTTCAGTATCCTTTACTCATGTCTATCTTGCATATCTATGACTTTTGTAAATTATGTTTCACCACCTACAGTGTACAGTTCCCCTCATGGGTTTACCCCATAGTACTGCACAAACCCATTAACCTTTCACTAATGTATTCCCCAAGGGTCATTACGAGTCAATTTACAAGCATGTCTGTCCATTGGTCAGTATTGATCAGCAGGATAAAGAGTCTGAGATGAGAGCCGTGAGCCTGAATACATGACTTAAGAGACACAGAGCCCATTTTGAGCCTTTTATTGCCATGTCCCTAACAATATTGGTCAGGATGAAGTCGGTGAACCTTTGATCCTACACCACACCATGACGCATAACCTGTCACTGCTAAGATTATAGCAGATGTGCATCAGCAATCCTGTTGGATTTGTCATTGAAGGAGATGCTTACTGTATAGCTGTGGACCTCTAGATCCCCTGCCATCCTGACCAGGTTAAAACAGTTACTGAAGATAGATAGCTATCTATCTTCAGTAACTGTGTGCACAAACACAACTGGACAGCTGGGTTGATGGATGGATAAATAATAGTTGACTTAGAGTCTTGCTAATAATGACTAAAATATTTTGGAGCAATACATTTAAGCTTAAAAGGTGGTACGAATTATTTTGAAATGCTACTGGTTTATTTTGGCCGCTGCCGCGTTTCCACGGCGGTGAGCGCGACGGTAATGAGCAGTCTGGTTGTCCACCTACTGTACCACCTTTCTAAATAAAGCTCTGTTTAATGGGTACTGTTCCTTCATCCTAACTCTTCAGACATCGTAGATATAAAACCAAACAACATGGAAGAGCTCACTGAAGTGATCACTGCAGCAGAGTTCCATCCCAACCAGTGCAACACGTTTATCTATAGCAGTAGCAAAGGATCCATACGACTGTGTGACATGAGGGAGGCTGCACTCTGTGACAACCACTGCAAATGTACGTTTATTCACTTTATACAGAGAAACATTGGCTAAGTAGAAACTGTGCACACACTCATACGTGCCTCATTAATATTGTTGATTTTTCACCCTTTAGTCTTTGAGGAACCAGAGGACCCCAGTAATCGTTCCTTCTTCTCTGAGATTATTTCCTCCATCTCTGATGTGAAGTTCAGCCACAGTGGTCGTTATCTAATGACCCGTGACTACCTTACTGTTAAAGTTTGGGATCTAAACATGGAGTGCAAACCTCTGGAGACCTACCAGGTACTGTGGTGCTTTTATTTTTTTTGCTGAGGAGACTTCACAGCATTGATTCTAAGATCAGCTCATTATAATCGGGCAATCAAATGTGTAAAAATTCTGTTGCAATGCGTATAATGTGACTTTAATAAACTTCCCAAAAAGTGTGCTGAGTAATGAACAGTATAAGAAACTAAAGATTGATACCCAGATTGATCAGCCATGACATTAAAACCATTGATGTTTGAAGTGAATATTATGGATTATCCCATTATAGTGGCACCTGTCTGTCAAGGGGTGTCATATATTGGGGCAAGTTAACAGTCAGAAGTTGGTAAAGTGGGGAAAGTGTAAAGATCTGGGGGCAAGTTGTGATGGCTAGATAACTTGGTCAGAGCTTTGTATGAAATATGAAAATTGTGTATCAATCAAAGATGAGCAAGCCCTGATGAGCAAGCCAATGGTGACAGTGGCAAGGAAAAACTCCCTGAGATGTCATCTTTTACACCTCATGTGGACAACTTTGTGTGCGTCGTTCACCTGTAAGAGTGATGCAAGAGATGCAACCAGGATGCATTGTGGGAAGAAGGCATGCCAGCAGTAGCAGTGTGAGTTTGTTTGCAATTTTCTGCTGGGAAACCTGACTTACCATCTATGGGATGTGCTGAACAAACATGTCGGATCCATGGAGGGCCAACTTACAACTTACAGGACTACAGCACCTGATGCTAATACAGTACGTTGGTGCCCGATGCAGAGCACATGTTTAGTGGTCTTGTGGAATCCAGGTCTTTTAATGGAAGCGGTGTCTCAGCTGTTTCTCTGGCACAAGGGAAATTACACTACACAATATTAGACAGGTGGTTTTATTATTATGGCTGATCAGCAGATTTACAAAATCAATAGAAATATATCCGTCGAAATGAATGGAATGGCAAGGCAGATTCTTTTGGTTTACTTTACACATTTACGAAGACGTAGCCTTTATTTGAAGACTTAACTTCCGGGTTCGGATTTGAGATTGAAACAAAACCAACACAAACACACCCTTCAGTGAGCTGGACTTTACATTTCTGTTTATTTAGACTTAATCTGTTCATTGTTGTCCCTCTTTCACAGGTCCATGACTACCTGAGGAGTAAACTGTGCTCCCTCTATGAGAACGACTGTATCTTCGACAAGTTCGAATGTGTGTGGAACGGAACAGACAGGTATTTCTACAGGATTTTCTATTATAAAGTGATGAAATGGTTCTGTTCAGGTGTGTTTATGACTGACATTTACTGTGAATCTGATATGAGTATTAGGGCAGTCATACATCACGTCCATGATAATGAGGCTTTGCTGTCCTCCACAGTCTCTTTAGATTCGATTTACAGCTAAATAACCAACGGAATAACATTTTAAACCATTGTCTGGTTATTCTGGGTCGTATTGACACAAAAAACTTTTGTGTTTTGAACAAATCATTCCGATCACACCTTTTGTAAGATTGTTTCACAGAAAAGTGAAGAACACTAGATGGACGTCTTAACAGTGAAACCTAAACATCTCTGAGGCCCTCTAGTGGCTGGATGAGGTACAATATTTAACCCGCCCATTATCATGGTAGTGAAGGAAAACGAGCAAAGATTTCATTTTAATCTCCTCAGAAACACTTTTATTTATACACATTCAGTTGACCTTGACATATAACTTACTCCCAATAGATGCCTTTTATAGGCGTTTAAAAATAATCGCTATGCTTACTGAAGATCGGCGGTACGTCTCTAGGTTAGCAGCGATGACGATGCAAATTTGAATGATTTAAAAATGGCCTTTGAAAGTAACACAAGTTAAGTCTACAGCCTGAAATTGTTCACACCTACTGATTATTTTTTCGTTTTGTTGTATTTTAACATCAAATTCAATTATATGAGGATTAGATTTGTGGCACAGCGGTTAGGACTGTCGCCTTGCACCTCCAGGATCCGGGTTCGATTCCCAGACAGGGTCCATTCCTGCCTCTGTGTGGATGGAGGTTCCATATTCTCCATTTGTTTGGTGGGTTTTTTTTCCCCACAGTCCATAAACATGCACAGTTGACATTCACAAATTGGCCGTAGTGTGAGCATGTACAGTATGTGTGTGTGCACCGTATTCAGTTCAATTCAGTTTTATTTGTATAGCGCTTTTAACAATTGACATTTTCTCAAAACAGCTTTACACAATCAAAAGGATTATTTAAGTTTGTATGGAATGTGAATGTGTATGAATCAAAATGTTTAGATAGTCCCTGGTGAGCAAGCCGCGGGCGACAGTGGCAAGGAAAAACTCCCTGAGACGGTAATAGGAAGAAACCTTGAGAGGAACCAGACTCGACAGGGAACCCATCCTCATCTGGGTGAAACAGATAGCAGGAAATGATCTGGATTGACATATTCCTGGATGTCCCCTGCCTCTTGCAGTCTCCTGGGATCCTGGGCCCCCTGCAACAGGAGAAAACGGTTTAGACGGTGAAAGAGTGAGAATGGAACTTTATTTCTGGTCTAAAAATAAAAGTAAATCAGCTGTTTAGATGTGCTCAGAATTTTTTTTTTTTTTTTTATAAAAAAAATAATTGAAATAAATAATGAGGATTCACCACACCCCCAGTGTGAATTGTATTTAATACATTAAACAAAATTAAGCATCCCATTATTTGTTATTAAAAGGCAATCTTCCTGGTAATTTGTCCCGCAAATCTTTTCAAACTTTCTATAATCTAGAAACGAAAGACATTCTTACTTCTATCACTTTATCATGGTTATGCTTGTGGTTGTTCTGGGGACTATACCAGGAACCGTGAAGGCTTGAAGACCCTTTGGATGCAATTTGAGCACCAGACACACCCACTCATAAACAACAAGGTTTATTGTAGAAAGTCTCATTGAAGTTTTCAAATACCACAAAAAAAGTCCTACAAATAATCTACAAATCACATTATTTGTCTCCAGCTCGCCCGGTATATAGCTAATGATTGTAAAATGAAAGTTAAGTTGGTACTCAATTAAACCACCATCTTTGTTGTAAATCAGCCCAATTGTTTCTCACTCAGTGTCCTGATGACCGGATCCTACAATAACTTCTTCCGCATGTTTGATCGTAACACCAAGCGTGATGTCACACTGGAGGCATCCAGGGAAAACAGCAAACCTCGAGCCATCCTTAAGCCAAGGAAGGTGTGTGTGGGCGGCAAGCGGCGCAAGGACGAGATCAGCGTCGACAGCCTGGACTTCAGTAAGAAGATTCTTCACACTGCCTGGCATCCGTCAGAGAACATCATCGCTGTGGCTGCCACCAACAACCTGTACATCTTCCAGGACAAAATCAACTAAGCATGTAGCCCTCAAGTTCTCCATCACAGAGACAATCTGATCCCAGAGGAAATGGACAGATCTTCTGCTTCTGGCTTTTGATTTGAAGGAAAGATTTCCGATTGGGCGAATCGTCCCCACTGCACTGAATTATACGAGCTGTTCATTTCAGGTTGATGGAATGCAGAGATGGTTCTTGCCTGCTCCATGTTTAGTTCCCCCCCGCACTGTAGTTTAATATGGACAAGAATAAAACAAAAAGATAATTAATTTTGCTGCAAAATCCCCAGGTGTCTCACTAATTCACAAGATGCAGACATGGTTTAGTGATACCAGGCTGCGGTTACCTTCTCAACTATTTATTCACCACATGACTCCATGGTGGCTAATCTATGATTTTAACACAGGACTACAGTTCGGATAGTCGGCATTGGTTTAAGATGGAATATAAAAAGATCCTACTGTATGTAGCAATTTACTTCTTTTGTTCTAATTTTCTAAATAAACTTAAAAAAAAAAAAGATCATAAGTACGAGGAAGCCACTTTTTCTTGTCTGGTGTCATGTCTTCTTACATATTCATGTATACATTCAGTTTTGTAAAACCTTGAGGGTGCATTAATTAACAGAAACAGCAACGCCATACACAAACCACTTTAAAAAAAAAAACAACATGAAACTTGCACCATTTACAAAGTCATCCATAATTAATGAAAATGAACAGTACACTGGCTTACAGACGTCTGTCCCTGATGTTGTAGCGATATCTGACCAACAATCTCATAAAGAGACACGGAACGGATGCTGTACCAATCATGTCTGCATCTATAAACATACTTGCTTCTCCATGCTCCAAGTCCAAATATCGGAGATTAAGGAGAACATTTAAGATGTTCTAGCCAAAACATGGTCTGACTAAATATAACATGCATGCGGAAATGCAAATCTGTCAGGTGAGATGGCATGCAGTCATTCAAAAGGTGTTTACTGGGGTTGAGATCAAATTGAGGGAAAATTCCTACTTTAGAAACCAAAGTTAAAAGAAATTCCTATTAGAAACAAAAGGTGAAAAGCAGTTGACCTCAGGTTTTAATACTATGTAAAAGTATGTATGACCACAAGAAGTCAATTGTTGTCACCTTAAAGCTGTTTTTAGGAAACTAAACTTTGGTATAATGGGGAATTCTTACTGTATAATAGGTATAGCATAATAATCTGATCAGAGGAGAGACGAAAAAAAAAACTAGTGTATGTAAGTTATGAATTGTGTATTAAGTTATAAACCACTTAGGTGCTTCAAGTGCCAAAAAATGGTCAGATGTGGTAGAAGTTCAGGAGATCATGAGTATGGTAAATGTAACACAGTGGCTAGAATAAACGAGTTTAACTTTTTTAATAAGATTACAAAAAAAAAAAAAAGACACCTTTGAGTCACATGATCAGGTTGACTTGTTCCACACGTGTTACATCCCACCACATTGATCCTAATAAAAGTTCAGACGAGGCCTTAAATGTTGCTGGGAGCCACATCTGGATCAGGAGGCTAGCAGTCCTATAATCAGGTGTCATTGTGGTGGATGCAAAAATGGAAATATAAAGTGAGACAACAGTGTCATATATCTCTCTTCATTCAAACAACGGGTTGGGCTTTATTGCAGCAAGATGGGCTTTGCTGATGGGCTTTATTGCAGCAAGTTTGTGAACACCTGGCGTCACAACTCTTCCTTCTGCTTAATCCTGACAGAATTACTCGTACTATGACCTCATGCTGCTAGACGCAGGTTTTCTGATCACACAGTAACTCTACATGGCCTTTTGGCATATTAATTGATAATGTACTTTGAGTACTGAGTATGTTGAGCTTGTGTTCGATGCATCATCTTAAACCACACCATAGCAATATAATAGTACATAGTGATGTTCTTGTTACAGTGCATATTTAAGCACCAGTTGCAAAGCATTGGTTTAAGATGAAATAAAAAAAAAAAAAATTCTATCGAGCAATTTGTTGTTTTCTTATTTAGGAAAAAAAAGTAAATAGGAAGCCATTTTTCTTTTGTGGTGTCCTAGCTTCTTAGGTATACTCGAGAAACATTTACATAAATAAATTAATGTAAAAAAGCCTGAGTCTATGTTTATTTCCTGTCACCGCTTACAGAAACAGCAAAATGTCAAGACAAACCACTTAAAGAAATATGAAACATCTGCACCATTTACAGTCATTAATAATTACTGAAGATGTACACAAACCTGGCTCGCACACTTCTGTCCCTGCTGTTGTAGCAGTGTCTGACTAATAATACATATTCTGGCTCATGAAGACACAAGGCTGCTGTACCGATCATGGCTGCATCTACAGACCATGTTCAACATTATTAAGCATGCAAGGTTTTTATTTGCTTTTCCTAAACAGTGTGCAGAAGTAGAAGAATTTATTAATCCTCCATGGTTATATGACAATGAGGATGTTATCACAAATAAAAGTACTGATAATTACAACAGTCCTACTTCTGTTTTGAAAAGATCACAAAAGAAGTTGTTGTTCCAAATAATTCTGCAGAATGCACTTTGAAAACACTGAATGGGTCACAATTAATTCAGAAAAGAAATGCGTCATATCTGCTGCATGAACAGATCATTTTCATGAAATATACACATTTTAAAAACAAATGTAAGATGTACAGTTCAAATTACATATGAGCCCTTCTTTAAGATGACTTAACTCTCAGCCATTGAACTTATACATCAATGTACAGTTTGCTGCCTGTATTTCATGTCAGCTGCTGTTATACTGCTTGCCTCCCCCATAGATCTTTCTTTGGATGTGCCACTGGTTCTCAATAGGACCGAGTTCAGATGATGGGTCCATCATGATTTTTTTATTTCCCCTTTTTGCCCATAGCAACAAAGGCGTCATTGGTGTGTTTTGCAGGACGAGATGCGCAATGTGCAGCATAAAAATAATTTTATTTCAGAAGTCACATTTATATAATGTCATGTGATTTAGGAATTCCACATATCCTTTAGAGGTCATTTTGATACTCTTGAGCACCTTTAAAGGGGCCTACAATAAAACCTCCTAATATTCCCGACCCATATATCACCACTTGTCAGAACAGGAAGGCCAATCAGACCATCTGAATGTTGGAAGATGAACCATCCCGAACTCAATTCATCTGCAACCTCCAGTGTAGCACAGCACAACTCCTCTCACTCACACATCTCGTGACAGTTTGATAATCTTAGTTTTTGTGAAATATCAGTTTTCATTCCTTTTGATACCAATGATAAAACAAAAACAGTCTTTGAAAAACTAAAACCTAAATGTTTATTTCACTGAAATCTTACGGTCACTCGCATTATAATTTGGAACACTGTATAAACTGACTCGCTTTTCTCCGCTTCAAAGCCAAAAATCAGACATTAAGGTGAAGATTTAATGTGTGCTAGCAGCCAGTAGATGGACATGGTTTGGCTAAATACACGCATGTTCTGGGTAAATCACTGTTCTCATTGCAGATCAATTCTGCGTGTTCAGTTTTCAGAGCTCCGGCTTTCATCACTTGGTAGAGCGTCTCGTTGGCTCTGACGCTGTTGGGGGAGGTGGAGGTCCTCGACGGTCCAGATCCTCGATATAGAACATGGTGAGCTTTCGTCGCTCCTCAGGGACACAATCGAGGACCAGGTAGCGTTTGTCATTCTGTAAGACCTTTTCAATGTCCTTCAAGTGCTGGTCTGACTCCTGGATCAGTCTTCGGGATCTAAGCGAGAAAGCACAAGGGGATTCATTCACTATTTCTTTCTCCACAGCTTTTTTTTTTTTTTGCCTTTAAAGTAACTACAATAGTGCCTGGTTGTTTAAGGATGTGTAATATAAATTATTTCCTTTTGCCTCAAATATATCATGAAGACCAAGGAATAGATAGTTATTGTAAGATTTGTCATGAAGTTGTTATATGGAAATATGGAGACTTCCAAAATTAAAATGTCAAAAGCTTACAGAGGTCAATGTCAGTGTAGGTTTTTTTTTTTTTTGGTAGATTATTTATTTTAAAAGGATATCCAAAGTCAGGTTTATTTTTGTAGCTAGACTTCAAAACACAGTCTGACAGTCTGATAGACTGAGGAAGAGGAGAACAATCAGTTCAGTTTGTAAGCTGTACTGTGAAAAAGTCTCCAAGTCTCCTGCAGCATTAATCAGGAGGCGATCTGTAAATGCAATTTTCTCCCTTTTGGGGTAATTAGACTGCAAAATCCCTGCACTGTATTTCTAAAATCAGATAAAAGACATAATTCAGTTCAGGAAAACCTGTAGTGTTCAGAACTCCATTTACTGAACAATAAAATAAAAGAATGCAAAGCACATTATGTCTGTAGTCTGGACTTAAAAATGGATAATACGAATAAACGGTCCTTTACCTATATGTAATGAACTTTGTCTCTTTTAGAAGTGTTCTGAAGTCAGCTTTGGCGGTGATGTATTTGTCCTTTATGTAGTCTTCAAATTCCCTCTGTCTTTTCTAAAAGTAAAGTAAAACTCAAAGTTAACATTGCCTTTTTCACATGAAGAACCCTTCAGATGAATAAGAATAATCACTCACTCGGTCACTGCTGGAGAACTTGATGCACCGAGGATCGTCTTTAATGACCTTTTTTACCTCCTTCCATGTGGTGGTCAGTGTGATCTGCAACACAAGGAAAATTAATATACAGTCAGTAAGGAAGCAACTGAAGGAGACAAACTCTGAGTAAGACGCATATATTCCTCATGCATTTTACTGAATGACGCACGCATGCATTTGTTGGAAAACGCAACAAGCAGGCGCATGCCACTCACCATGGTGGTCTCATCCAACAGCTGCCTGAACTGCTCTTTTTTTCTTTTAGTCAGTACTTCCACATGTTCTTCAAACAACTTCTCCTTCTCATGGCGCTCCAAAAGGGCAGCAGATTCCCAGCGGTGATCTTTGCGCAGAATGCGCCTTGTATCAGACCAGGAGACATCGGTCGACTTCACCTATTCATGAGAACACGTACAGTACATGGTCAGAATAGAGACGATAAGAGGTAAAGTGTGTTAAAAGGTGCAGAGTGTGTTGTGTGGGAGGACATACAGAGCTTAAATGAACCACTACTAAAATAGAGTAGTTATTGTATGAAAGGAAGACACCAAAGAAAAGTGCAGGTGCTTTTCTTTACATTTCAGTTAATTAGAACTGAAGAGCATATATTCTGCATCAGGATATAATACTACAATATAACAGGATAAAATATTACTAATTTTACGGGGGTTTTTTTGCACTAACTGTGTGGGTTTTCCTCTTGTTTGGTCCATTTTACGACACGCTTTACCGTATGCTGCAATCTGATTGTCTTAAAGGCAATAACAAAGCTTCCATTATTACTAACAGCACTACAGACAGTGCATGCCCATAGGTGTACTGACCATATCAGACATCAGAGCTTTGAAGCTTTGGATAGCTTCCTCACGCTTGTGCTGCTCTCTCTCTCGGTCAATCTCCTTGGTTTGCTCAGATCGAGCTCTTTGCACTTCACGCTCTCGCTCACGCAGGCTTGCCTCGATTCGGGCCTGACGCTCCAGTTCCTTCTCCTTCTCAGCATCCACACTCTGCAAAAATGGCAGCGACAGAGCCAGTTACACGTGCACACACACACACACACACACACACTATCTAGCTCAAAGGGGCCAGAATTATTTAGCTAATTATTATTATATTTATAAACAAAATAAATATTTCCATTGCAGAGAAAACCATGACCATGTAGCCTGAGACTTAACATGACCTTTCAATCATGCATACAGCCAGGCATAACATTTCTGTTTCAACAGCATGACACAAAACACTTAAGCAATTTGCCAACACGCACACTAGCCTACATTGTAATGCATCTAATCAGTCTATTCACAATGTTTTCTAGGTACTGGTTCTCACAAACTATGTACACCCTCTGCTATGACAGATTTATCGCCACCATCTTTCTATGCATATTTTTTTTAAACTACAAAAATGCAGCGAGTGTCACAGAGTGAGTGACGACGCCAATCGGAAGTGTAGAAAAGGAGCAAAGTTTATGTTCAAAGTAAACTCGGTATCGTGACTACACTAGTGCAGACCCTTAGAACATATAAATCCATTGTATAATCAAAGAACATTAAACAAACAAACAAACAAAAAAAAAAAGTTCCATACCTTGGCCTGCTTTTCCACGTATTGTTTGTAAAGCTCCTCTCGAGCTGCTGAGCTCTCCACAGCTTTGTACCGCTGATCAGTCTCCAGCTTATCCTTGACTTTGCTCCACCGCAGCTGGATGTCCACATGGTGGTCTGATAGCAAGACAAAAAAATCTTGCTTCACCTACCCAAAAAACAGGAAGGAATAGTTCAGGGAGAAGTTCAATTAAATTCAATAAAATTTTATTTATATAGTGCTTTTAATAATAGTCAATGTTTCAAAACAGCTTCTCAAAATGAAAAGAAAAAGTGTATATAAATGAGGGGGGAAAAAAGGGGGGGGGGCAGGGGAGTGTGTAATGAAAGTAAACACGTAATGAAATCTACACACCTGTCTATTTAGAAAAAATAAAAAAGGCACTTCATAGCACTTTTAAGCAATTCATCCAATACTTTGGCATTTATTACATATATATTCTTGAAGGTGGGGGTATAAGGATGGCACGGACATGGCATATGAAAATACTCCAAAAACACTAACAGTCTTAAAGGGACAAGTCAAGATGATAAATGTGTTACCTTTTCTCCTTTGGTTTTGGAGTCCTCCTTATCTCTCTTCCTAAAGGCAATCATGAACTCTGTGAACATGGCCTCTCTGTCCTTCATCTTATCAATTGCCTTGAAGCGAGGATCCTTTGCATGTTTAGAAGCAAACTCACTGAATGTAGTCCTAAATAACAAAAAATAAATAAATACATCACTAAATGTGAAATGAATTATTCCTTTTCTGCACAGGAATAAGCATTAATGGATAACGGGAAAAAATTACAGTCCATTTGTTATAATTACAGCTTCTAATAATAGGGTAATATCTGCCAAAGGGTGGATAAAATAAAGATCCACATACTTTTGGTCATATAAAGCACATAATTGTAAAATGGCAATTTATTTTGAAAAGGGAATGTAGACCAGGCCTCTCTAAAACCCTGATACAGTAACACAAGCTCGAAAAGCTAAACCTTCCACCAACACACCTAACATTCAGTCTGGCATCCTCCATCATCTTTTTAAAATCATCTTTTGCCTGCATTATCTTGTTTTTCTTCTCTTTTCTCTCCTCTTCAGCCCGAGTCTTCACAAACTGATCGAACACCTGGAGATACGAACGAGAATTCCTATTTTAGAAGCAAAATAATAAATTGTATTGAATAAATTGTACTTTAGCTCAGAGAGAGGTGAATGTTCACCTCTACTTTTAATAGTATGTAAAAGTATTTATGACCTGCTTCCTCTCTTTGGGATTGAGAAGTAAATAGCGTGGATCGAACACTATCTTGTGCAACTCCTTGTCCCACGTGGAAAAGGCGGAAACCTGGTGGTATAGAGTGTGATTACAGCTTAACAGAATATCACATTAGAAGGAAAACAAGTCAATTGTTAATCTTTTAACAAACAGCACCTTAATGCTGTTTTAAGGAAACAAAATTTTGGTACAATGGGAAAATCTTACTGTACAATAGATATATAGCAGATACACCAAAAGGAAAGATTAAAAGCACAGTTTACTGTTTAAAATGAACATCTGTATAACTAGACAAGTAGAAGAGGCTACTGTCCCGGTGGGTCCTGCATTCTTTCAGCCCTTTCTTATGATCCTTCACTACACAGTCAAAAGTATGTGCACCGGTCTACTCATTCAATGTCGTCATTCAGCTTTATACTCATATACTCTTCAAAAGGTACGGCCAGTACTGAAAGTTTATCATTATATTACTGATCATATTGATCATTTATATTATTAATAATCACATCTTATAGTTATCTGTTAAAGTAGAAAACAAATCAGATACAATATTACAACTTGTATATCATGTATTTGATTTAAAACTTTTACTTTAAAGCAAGTCATAATCCGCATTTAAATCAACTGAAATGGAATTGTTTCCTGCTTCTTTTGTAGTGACTCTACAGAAATAGCGCTAAGTAAATAACTACTGGGTAAATTAGGAATATTATTTTATTTACTTACACTAAATATGTAAAACAATGCACAGTTTAAACTGTCCAATAAAGTGTCCAATTATCTGCTTGAACAATATTTTAAGAGGTAAAATGAAAGTACAACTCCGGCAGTACAAAGATCCAGGAAAACTGAGACAGGAAATTGTCTGAGAAGTCCAACTACAACACTGATGTTATAGAGCTCACTGGCTGAAACAGAAAAAGCCTTGAAGATGGAAGGTATGTTACATGAGCCATTTGGACTAAAAGCTAAACATGTTCAATTTGTTAATCTGTTACCCAACAACCATTTCTACCATCAAGGGCAGTGGTGGAGCATCTGGGGTTTATTTTCAACAGAAGTTGAAACCAGTTTCCAGCTACCAGCAATGACAATATGGATGATTAAAAAAAATAAAAAAATTTTTTTTTGCATTTATATATATATAAATGCATCTATATCCAGTTCATGTACTGACAGGACAAATATTCAAAGCATTGGGCAAATAATATAAAAAAATACTTTGGTTTGAGAAAGAATAAGTCCACTTACAACCAGTTAAAATATGTGACCTGAAAAAAAAAAAAAAGTTACACCAACATTCATCTAATTTGGGAGAGTTGGAGAAAAGCTCTATAAAGGGAGCAAAAAAGGGAAAAATTTAAATGTCCAAGGCTCAGTGTGTTATTCTGTGACTACTTGAAGCTGTAATTACTGCCAAAGGACAATTCATACAGAGGGGGTGAAAATCATTAAACTAATTTTTGATTTTTTTTTTCTTTAACAATTCAGAGGCCTTTAAAACAATGTATTAAATTGAAATTATGTAGAGTCGCTTCAAAAGGATCAGAAAAAAAATTATTTTCTGATCAGATTAAATTAGCTGCAATAGAGCAAAGAGAAATAATCACTATGCTTCTGATCACTGAAGGAAAAAAAATGTCCAAATAAGTCCAGTGGTTAACAATTCACCGTCAAATATGCTGCAAAATGAATTTAAGAGGAACATAGTGTGTTTTACACAAACAAGCTAAGAAAAATGAGCAATTCTGATACTCATAGGCCAATTTACCAATTTAATGTCAATATTTCTCCAATAATTATGATCAGTAACATTTTACTGAAAGTTAAACCTGTAGCCCTTTGGGAAGATAAAATACAGACAGGTAACAAACTGAAGGAAAAACAAAAACAGTCTTAGCAATGTGTTGGGGCATGACAAGCTACTGTACGTTACTTAATACATCTTGAGATCTGAAAAACTGATTGAGGGAACATTTGTGTGAAACAGAACTGTCTAAAAAATGTCTTTGGGCAAAATCGTGGGTGCGGAGGGCCATAATCTCTGATCTGCATCCTTTCTATACTCATCAACCCACTCGGTGAGCAGCCATACCCTGTGAATGGGAACACTTACCCTAAAAGGGACCACACCAATCAACAGAAAAAGAATTGTGTAGATTGTTCAGAATATTCATGTATTGATTTGTAGTGACTCTGCCTCAAATTAGACGAGTGGACACAAAACATGACAGCGAAATGCACCAGAGCATAACAAGGCCACCAGACACCTTTACTTCAGGGTAGGCTTTTAGGTCTCAGGTGTGCATGCTACAAACGGACTGTTTATTTAGAATACAATGTAAAACTCAGGAGAGATGCTCCAGAGCGTGAGATGATCATTTTTTCCCCTTTCATTTGTCACCTGTCAGTATTTTCATTAAAAAAAATCTGATCTACAAGATCTATTATGTGGCTTTATAACATTATAATACAAATTTGTCCATTACAGAGCTATTTATAAATAAAGATCAAGCCTTTTCATATTGATGCATCTCTAGTTCACGTCCAAATGTTACTGTTTCAGTTATAATGGACATCTAAAACAATCAATACACCTTTTATTCAAACAATAGCAGAAATAATCAGCAGAAAACACCAACAAGAGAAATATGAAGAAAGAGGACAGGAAGGAGAACAAACTGAAGATTGTACCTTGGTGGGTTTCCATTCAGATTTATGTGTCTAACATTACAGAGCTGGTTAGAGTATTGCGTTGAAGTGTTTTACCCCTCTCTCCAGCAGCATGTCCTTGAACTGAATGAGACGGGCCTCCAGGGGTACGACTGCCCGATCCCGAGCTGCCTTCAGCTCGGCCTCCACAGCCGCCTCTTTCTCAGCATCACTTTCTTTGACCTCCTCTTTCCTGGAGGGGGAAAACATTGATATGAGATGTAGTCAGGGATGATGGCTGGGAAAAAATTTCATATTTTTCACTCTTCATATTTCATAGACTGATTATCATTTTCATCCTTAGACCATTCCTTCTATAATCTTCTGAAAACTTTGCAATGTCTTGACCAGGAGAATAATTAGGCCTAATCTTTGTTCCCTCCCTTAGTATTACTTCTGAATTCCCATTATTCCAAACAAGATGTAGAAAATCAGGGTTCAAATGAGGGCGTTTCGATTGCTTCACTGGGGTTTTCCTAATGCAGGCTAGAGAGAGGTCAAGCAAGGTGGGTTACCTTGGAGGCCCATGTTGGCATCGCCAGAGCTTAGAAGCGTTCCCTGAAAAATAGTCCCCAGTGCAACACGACCACTGTTTGGGGTCAGGGAGAAGCAGGCTTGAAGGGCACTGATGGGAAACAGTGACTGATTTGACTTGGTAAATCTGGACAATACGATGTCACCACTCATTACAGACCCGAGTAAAGATTATGAAAGTTAAAATAGATCAGCATTGGGTGCATTTCCATCAAAGAAAAAAAAAAAAAAAAAAAAAAAAAGAAAAACAAGAAACTCCAAGTTAAATAAACAAACTCCACGTCCAATTAACAATTAGTTTATGGATACATGTATGTTTAGAATCCTTTTAAATGAGTAAACTAGGTTTATTCTTCATGCTCTTAGTTGAACACAAAGCAGAAGCTCGGTGTCCCTTAATATTGTTTAACTACTCTGCTGTTGTCTCTATATGAAACGGGACTGGTACTTACTTCCGCTTCTTAGCCTTAGATGGCTCATCTGTTTCTTCGTTGCTGGCTTCAGGGTCCTCTTTCGTGATGCCTGGGGCTAAAATAAAATGGGTGCACAACTTTAACAACAATCTGTGAATCTCTCTCTCTTTTTTTTGTTTTGTTTGTTTGATCTGTTTAAATTAGAAAGGTTTTCTACCCGTTTTCCTTGCGTCATCTAAAGTCTTCTTGTGCGGAGGTTCTTGGATGTATTTATCCACATCCACTCGACCAACCAACTCATCTGGTCGATCCCACATAGAGTGTCGCGTAGTTGGATTGTAGAAGAACACCCGGTCATCGCCGGTCCACACCACACACCTACAAAACAAAAATATTTTAGGGAAATGAAGTTTAAGAAGAAATCCATAGGGATCTATAAAAAGCCAAGGGTAATTTTAAAAGGCCTGCTCCCCATAAAAGTTTACCAGGGAGTTCCGGGGATAGGGTTGGTGGCCACTGGTTTAGCCTTTTGGGCTGCTTTTTCTTCTTCTGACATTTCTTCCTCCTTTGGTGCCTGAAAGTAGAGAATAAAAGAGCTCTAAAACCCTGATTCATTTCCAAAAATTTAATTATCCGTACAAGACCTGATTTTACCTCCTTGGACAGAATGGAGGCTTCAGCTTTAAGTTCTAAATCACCAGAATCCATTGCCTCAGACTCATCAGCTAATTGGTCATCTTTAGCTTCATTGCCATCTTTATCTAGATATTAAGACGGAAAAGTACAAGAAATCGTACTGTCTGTTGCTATATTCTGCTCAGTTTACTCTATATCCATATATAAAAACAAATGATTTATTTCAAAAAGACCCATACTACACCTTTCTCCTTTAGTTCAGCAGGCTGGTCCCAGGTGGATTCCTGAGTTCGGTTATTGTAGTAGTACGTCCTGCCATCCATTGTTTTGTATTCAGACCATTCTAAGAGCGGATGCGCGCCAGCCAAAGCTCCAGGGGCTGCTGCGATAGCCAGCTGTGGGTGCATCATGGGTACCAAAGGAGGGCCCATGCTCGGTAACATGCCTAAAAATAAGATTTAAGCCTCTACAACTTGTACCAAATGCATACAGTATTGTGCAAAAATACAGTATTGTGCAAAAAGTTTTAAGTAGGTGGTAAGAAATGGTATAAACCAAGAATGCTTTCGAATATATACATTTTAATTCTTTGTTATTGTTTCAGCAATTTACAAAATGCAAACAGAAGAAAAAATCTAAATCAAATAAATATTTGGTGTGACTACCACTTGGCTTCAAATCAGCATCAATTCTAACTATTTTACACTTGCACAAAGTCAGGGACTTTGTAGGATTAGAATCAGGATGATTAACCAATTACACTATTACTTCCCTTTGACATTGGAAGATGTGCAGCAATGCCGCCAACAAAGAACTAGTAGAAATTAGGGCTGCAACTAACGATTATTTTGATGATCGATTAGTTGGCCGATTATTGTTGATTAATCGGATAAAAGCTAAGCGCTTCTTTAATTAGATGTTTTGCTTAACTATATAAAACCATAAATCAGGGTATTATTTATGTATAAAAGTAAACTTTAAAAAATGCAATATCCACATAGAGTATAATGATCTTTAATTTTGACATTTAAACCTTAGTTTATGTAAATCAACATTCTATTTTAACAATAATTGCAGATGGCAAGTTGACTGTGTGTATATACTGTGTGTGTATATATTAGTTAAAAAAAAAAAAAAAAAAAAAAAACTGACATTCAGTTGTTAAGAATGACCTCAATTTTAAATTCTCTTTAATTTAACTTAATAATAAGAATAGACTTCTAGATTATGATATTTTTAATTGAAGTGGCTACTACATCCTATTCACGGTTTATTTCGATCCTCTCGTGTATTTTATCCTTTTTTTTTGGTCTCAATAAAAAATAATAATAAAATAAATACTAGACATTCTCGTAATACGGCGACGTAGGGAGAGAGAGAAAAAAAAAAAAAAAAAAACTCGCCGCTACTGGGTTCACTCTGTTTATTTTGCCCTTTTCCCCTCTGTACAGCCTGTAGGATTATGGGATATATTCGGTCCTCCGAAGTGTAAAATGAACGTGAAGAAAAAGCACTAGAACTGTTTTCCTCACGTTTGTTGGGATTTGAACGCAAAGAAAAAGCTGCATGCAACGTTTTTTTTTTACACCGTATAACTGTGCAGCCGGACAAACGCACGTCACCAAAACCCATGTGAACTCTCTCACTGACCCCTATGTGTAGAAAACCCTCGGCGCTTCATCCGCACTCACCGGACACTACGACCGGCAGAAAAACGGTCGATTTTAACGCCCGATAAGAGGTGTTTAATGTAAATTGCTCCTATACCTTGGAGGTAAGGCGCGCGCTTTTTCCTGCAAACGCTTGTGTAACCTGCATTGCGCGAGCGACTGTGTATGACAGGTGTGTCTTTGTGCATCTTGTGGTCGCGCGCCTCAATAAAGTGAGCAGCCCAACTAATCGATAACGGCATTCGTTGACAACGAATTTCATTATCGATAATTATAGATTAGTTGTTGCAGCCCTAGTAGAAACCAACGGGACCCAGGTACACTCATCTACTTTCATGGAAGAATTGCGGCACAAAAGCCATACCACCAAGGTGGAAACGAGGCTAAGCAACTTAACTATGCAAAAACATGAGAAAATGGGGTGCAAAAAAAATGGCAGCAGGTGATATGAACTGATAAGTTAGAATTAAAAATATTTTGGCTGTAGCAGGAGGCAGGTTGTTATGTTACACTTAGGGTTACACTGCTAAAAAAATTGTACAAAGTAAGTGTATGCATGTTTTTCTGTAATTCTGTCTAAACATCAGGAAATGTGTATTCATTGCTGATTTTATTTTAAAGTGACACTGAAATAAACCATTATTATAATTTCAACTTCAAGTTTTAAGAGGTCAAACAACAGAACACCACCCCGGTACAATTCCTCTTTATTTTAGTGCTGATGTCTGTTGTGTGTCACAGTGCTACAGCAAAATTAGTTTAACACGCCTCCATGCTTGTCCTTGTTACAACAGACCACTAGTGTCTAAAAGCTCTGGCCTTTTGTGAAATTGGTAATATAGAGAAATATGTTTTAACCGACATGTTTCTCTACCTTTATGTTATGCATCACCATATCTCACAGGCATAATTCTACAATATGACACTCTGGTGCCATCTAGTGCTACAACTCTTAAAACTGAAACACAGTAGAATGGCAATAAACCTTTCAAATTTTCAACATATCAGATGGTAAAAGAAAGATGATGATTGAACAAAATCAGTTACATAGCTGACACGAGTTAAGTGTGATATTTTGTCTTACCTGGAAGGGGGATGTGCATGCCAGGTAGAGGTACTCTAAATGGGGGCACCATGACTGGGGGAAACGCTGGGATTGCAGCAGCAGGCTGGGGTACAACATGAGGAAGACCTGGTGGAAGGCTTCGAGGAAGTAAAGGTAGTGTTTGCCCTGCTGAAATTGTAGCGGTGACTGCTGGAACACTGACCACGGCAACTGGAGTCACACCAATACTGGTCGGAGGGGTGGAGATTACAGGGGGGGGCTCAGATACAGCAGGAGCTACGGTAAACAAAAAGACATTACTACAGCAAATTATTGCACTGACACATACATTACATTAAAAGAGCATCCCATAACATGCATTTCATTTGGTCCGAAAATGCAGCATGCAAACATTTAGTACATGTTTAGTACAAACTCAAAGTCATCAGCTCATCGTTTTTTAAAGAAAATGTGATGAATAGAATTTTATGTAAATCTTTGAACTACTAATTTCTCTTCAGCTTTCTTCATTTTGCTGCCTCCACTTTTGGGTAACAAAAATTTTAGATTTCCCCCAGATATTTACTAAAATACTAGCCACAAGTAGTTAACTTGATGTTCTTCTTAAACAGTGATTGTGAGGGCAGGTATTGATTGAGTGAGAAGATCTGGCATTCCAATTGATCCCAAAGGTGTACAGTGGGATTGAGCATAGACTCTGTCCAGGCCACTCATTTTGTTCTAAAATTTTCTGAACCTTGCTTGTTCAATTAAATTCAATTCAATTTTATTTGTATAGCGCTTTTAACAATTGACATTGTCTCAAAACAGCTTTACACAATCAAAAGAACTATTTAAGTTTGTGTGGAATGTGAATGTGTATGAATCAAAATGTTCAGATAGTCCCTGGTGAGCAAGCCCGAGGGCGACAGTGGCAAGGAAAAACTCCCTGAGATGGTGAGATGGCTTGTTCCTAGTGGTGTAGCATTTAAATCTTCCTTCACTGGAACATTTAAATGCTACAACACACAAAAGACACGCTAGACAATCATATGCTAGACAACTCCGTGCTGCAACTTCCTTCTTTAAATCCCACTAAATATTCTTACTCAGATTTAAGTCTGTTGACTGAGAAATTCACTCCAGGGCATTCCAGGATCTTTCTCTCAACCAAGCGTTGGTCATCTTGTAGGCGTGCTTGGGATCATTGACTTACCGGAAAGTCCAATGATTAACAAGGTTGAATTTCAAGGTAAATGATGCCAGGTACACAATCAAGTAGGGCTGCAACTAACGATTATTTTGATAATCGATTAGTTGGTCGATTTCTTTTTCGATTAATCGGATAAAAAGTGACCGCTTTAATTTGCTGTTTTGCTTAACTATATAAAACCATAAATCAGGGTTTTATTTATGTATAAAAGTAAACTTTAAAAAATGCAATAGCCACATAGAGTATAATGATCTTTAATTTTGACATTTAAACCTTAGCTTATGTAAATCAACATTCTATTTTAACAATAATTGCAGATGGCAAGTTAACAGTGTTGATATATATTACACACGTGTAGGATGATGGGATATATCCGGTCCTCCGAGGTGTAAACTGAACGTGAAGAAAACGCACTAGAAGTGTTTTCCTTGCGTTCATTGGGATTTGAACACCAAGAAAAAGCTGCATGCAACGGTTTTTTTTTTTTACCCCATATAACCGCGCAGCTGGACAAACACACGTCACCAAAGCCCGTGTGAACTCTCTCACTGACTCCTTTTTTTTTTTTTTTAGTCGTGGCCAATTCCTCCCCGTCACTAGGGGCTCCCACATGTGTAGAAAAACCCTCGGCGCTTCATCCGCGCTCACCGGACACTACGAACGGCAGAAAACCGCTCGATTTTAACGCCCGATAAGAGGTGTTTAATGTAAATTACTCCCATACCCTGGAGGACTTTGGCCGCGCGCTTTTTCCTGCAAATGCTTCTGTAACCTCCATTGCGCGAGCGACTGTGTATCTGTGTGTGTATTTGTGCATCTTGTTGTCGCGCGCCTCAATAACGTGCGCAGCCCAACTAATCGATAACGGCATTCATTATCGATAATTATCGATTTTATCGATTAGTTGTTGCAGCCCTACAATCAAGATAGCCAGTTCCTGGTGCAGAAAAACAGCCCCACATCATCAGTGACTCACCTCCACGTTTGACCGCGGGGATGGTATTCCTGAGCCTGGCCCTCCACATACCAAACATACTGCTGGTCCATATGTACAAACAGTTCCAGTTTGGTTTCACCAGTCCATGGAACTAGGGTTAGGGCTAACCCTAACTCTATCCAAATTCATTCTGGCATATACCATGTTCCTTGTGGTCAAAAGCGGAATGCATCTTAGAGTCTGGTCATGAAGTCCTTGTTTACTCAATACACGTCTTATAGTTGCCACTGAAACACTGAGTCTTCATCAGGTCATGCTGTAAATGTCTTGCAGGCACACTGGGGTTTTTCCTAGTTGTGCTGACAAAATTGGTACAGGCGCTTAATTAAATTTTGGGCTTTCTTCCAGGTTTGCAGCTGTTCCATAGGTTTTAAACTCCCAATGGTGTCTCTTGGAATGTAAATTTTTTAGGAAATCTGTGTGATAAAAGAATCTCCTCTCCCATGATTGCAACTCACCTTGAATACCTTTACTCACTGGTCTACCCAAATATGCCCTCACACATCATTAGAAAAAGAAAAAAAATGAAAGGAAAGCATGAAAAGACAGGGTCAACATACAGTACATTAGCTCACGTTTGTAAGCTTCATGCAATAATTAACTCTTTTGCATAAAATTAATTCACCTGAATTACTCAGATCTAGGGTTGGGTACGGAAAGTCTATATAAACGGTATGTACTAGAACTGAACGAGAACGCAGAATTCAGGGCCTCACTTCGGTGCCACTCAAATGCCTGAGCGATCGATTGAAGTGTTTGTAGTCTGGTTCTCCAAAACAAACGTAAGAAACATTATCACCCTCACTGCATGTGAAAAATCATTTCCCGACTGAGAAAATGCATGCGAACGCGAGTCAAGTCTCTAACAATACAAATCCAACTAATCTTCAAATTAATGAGTGTCCGGAGAGTTTCACATTCCGACTTAAAAGCATAACTCAGGAAACGAGACCATCTGATGAGTGTGTGAATGCAGTAATTACACTTGCTCTAACGGCAGCAGGTAGCAATAGCTAGAAAAAACGGTTACCAAATATGTTTGGTGAAGGAAACTATATTGTATCATGTGATCACTAAGTTTATAGTTTATAACTGTTAGTAAGCTATGAATGAGTTGAGTACTCACTGGGCACAGGCTGGGCGACAGTGGGTGTGGGGCTAGTGGTGCGTTCAGGGCTGGCTGTAAGGGTGTGGGACGGAGAAGCCTGCTGACTGGAGACAGAAGTCACTGTAGTTGCGTTACTGGCTGTGCTAGAGGCAGGGCTGCTGGACGTAGATCCTGGTGCTCCTCCTTGGACAGCCACTACAGACGTAAGCTCTGACTGCTGTATGACTTTTACCCCCTCTGGTTTGATCCATGCTGACTCACGGGTTCGAGCATTGTAATAGTAGACCTGGAAGAAAGTAGCGAATTATGTGCTTTAAGGTATGCATGGCAGGTTTTATAACGACTGACGGTCGTTTTACGGTATTTATTGAATCATTTACAGGAAAAACTAAACTAATGAAGAGACTCGAAAAAAGTGCCAGAAGTGTTTATTAAACAGTTTACATGAACACTGAATACATCAATGGCATACAAATTAGCCATCTATCTGTAAACTTTGAAACAGAAACTTAAATTTTTCAATTTTAATAACAAAAAATTATTTTAAAAAATGAAGTTTCAATTTAGTATTCTTGAAAACTCAGAAAAAAATTTAAATAGCAGCCTACTTATTGCAGCTGGCCCATGTGCTGAATGAGTATTTAAGAAACTCACCTCATTCAGACAGAGACAGGATTTATTTTTTTTCCCTTTCTCGTTTCTTTTCAGAGAGAAACCGAAATGACTCGATAAAACTATAGGTCTTCTGAAAAAAGTTTGCTCAGGCGAATGGAGCGAGCGGGAGGTAGCGGGAACTACAATTCCCATCAGCCCAGGCGTGACCATCATCCTTTGCGGTCTGTTGTCGCTACAGATCCAGTAATGCGGAAATGGCGGGTGCTGCTCTATTAGTGGCCAAGGAAAAGAGATGGAAAGAGTAATTAATCATTACGGAGTAAGCGAGTTTTAAACTGGATGTGCGCATTACTGGATCTGTAGCGACAACAGACCGCAAAGGATGATGGTCACGCCTGGGCTGATGGGAATTGTAGTTCCCGCTACCTCCCGTTCGCTCCATTCGCCTGAGAAAACTTTTCTCAGAAGACCTATAATTTTACTGTCATGCGACCACGGTATTATCGAAATAGTGTTATTGCGGTACGGCGGTATTTACAATACTGTTACATCGCTAAAATTTATATTACATTTTCCCAATTTTTTTTTTCTTTACAATTGTAAGACCTTCAACCTTTAAAAAAAAGTTGTCTGAAGAAAAATAAACTAAATAAATAAACTAATGATATAAGGAATGAGCTACATTTAATTACTCATGTTCAATTCAGTTGTGTAGCTGTTGAATGAGTTGAACTGAGGCCTGTACCTTAGCTTCATTCAACAGTAAATTATAATATACCTTAATTATAATAATAATGATGATAATAATAATAGTAACAAATATTAAACCGAGTAATTAAACTTTCCCTTAAAACATTAAGGTTTTTTTTACTTAAAAACTAAGTGCAACATTTAAACAATACAAGATAATATTAAGCTCTTGTATATGAAGTTAACTTTAAAATAACTAAAAACGAAATGCTATGTTTTTAACTGGGCATCGCATGTTCGCCATAATTATTATTTCTAAACAGACTAAACAAAATTCACTCTTACCACATGCGATGCCAGTGTGGGAATAGTTTAGTCCATAGAATTATAAAGAAACTGAATTTTACTACTTCAAATGCCTCCAAAGTCTTGAGCGTGTGTTGAGCATTTGTGAGCATGTAGCCATGTGGCTTCTAACAGTTTTGACACTAATTTGAAGAAAAAGGCAGATTGAAGCCTTTTTAATTGTATGCAACCTTTGAAAACTTAAATGCCATAATAATGTGTTTCTTGAAGCTTGTGCACTCAGCACAGAATTGGTTGTGCAAACTGAAAGAACAGCCAATTCCAGTCACGGGCTGATCGACCGGCGCATCTCTATTATGAATGTAATAAGGTATTTAAAAATTAATGAGTCAATGAGGAGATGCATGAATTGCACACAAAAGAATCATGATTCATTACAATAAATTATACCCCAACGGAATTAAATAAGAAATCAAAACAGACATAACCTAAAAGTGCACAAACATTAGTTATAACCAATGGTTTGCTAAAGTCGATAAAAACATATCTAGTGGTGTCAGTACCTTTCCTTCTGGGGTAGTGTTCTCCACCCAGATCTCCTCAGTCGCTGTGCTTCCAGCTGCTGGTGCCGGGTGCATTCCTGGAGGGAAAATCATGCCAGGAGGAGGGGGCATGTTCCCCAAGGGTGGAGGCAGAAAAGGCGGTCTCTGGAAAGACAAACAAGGTTTTACGTTTTAAGACAAACCAAGCCTGAGTATTTTGGAACATGCATTAGTAAACTGACAGTAAAATACTTCCAAAATATTTATGTTTTGTGAAAGAGTACTGAAGTGTATACAGTGAGCAAACTTACCTGTAAGTGAGGTGGTGCAATTGGTGGCGGCATGGCACCAGGCGGGGGGATTGCTGACATACTTGGATCAAAAGGTGGACGCCCAAAAGGAGGTCTAGGAGGTGGTGGAGGCCCCCTCATCATACCAAATGGGGGTGGTGGAGGTCGTAGAAGTGATGGAGGACCTCGCATCACTGTGCTGGGAGGAGGTGCTGGGCCAGGAAACCGTAAAGCTTGCTGCAGAGCCATTCTGAAAGAGGAGTTAAATAGTGAGACTCTCAGATCAGGGTGAACTATAGAGTTGCATTTGATACAGGTACAAATAGAAAACAGGGACTGTGTTAAAACAGAATTTACTTTCTTTGTCTGTGGGTCTGTAAGTTAAGTCACATACTAATGTTTCGCTGGACCGCATTTAGCTTTGGTTACAGCACACATTTGCCATTAGCACCTCATGCAACATCATAAGATTTATACCAGGGATCCTCAACTTTAAACATGGAGAGTCATTGTAAAGTTTGTAATTCACCATCACCAAAACACACCCACTAAAGTTAACAAATTAAGCTGAATTTTCAAAAGTTAGGACCGCCTCTTTTTATTTTCTGTTGTTTTGTATGAATGATGATCAGTTAATCAAGGGGTATAGACCTCTAAATGCAGTTTGTTGGTCTTGAGCATTCCAGTGTGTGGTAACACAAGAGGGAAAGACAAACAATGGCCTTAGAGTACTGTTGCTGCACATCAATCTAGTAAGGGTTATAAAAACATTTCTCAATAATCTGAAGTTTAACTTTATTAATAAGTTTTCACAAGTGGAAAGCATTCAAGACAATTGCCAGTCTTCACAGAAGTGGACGTCCGAGTATATTCCTCCAAAGCTTAAATTTATAATCATTATTAAAAAAAAAAAAAACTGCAACTCCGACCCTACAGGCCTCACTTGGCATGTTGAGTATTAAAGTTCATGACAGGTCACAATTAGAAGCACTGAACAAGTACAGTTTACTTGGAAGGGTTACCAGGAGAAAGCCTCTTCCGTTTCAAAAGAACACTGAAGCATGTCTTCACAAAACTGCTGCACACACAACAAGACGTCTGTAACAATGCCCTATTGACAAATGAGACCAAAGCATAGTTGGCCTTAATGTCCAGCTTAATGTCCATGTTTGGAAAAAAACAAACGGCACTTTAGCAAAAACACCTCATACCCACTGACATGCACAGCAGTAGAAGGGTGATGATTTGGGGTTATCACAGCAGCCTAGAAACCTTGCAGTCATTAAACAGTACTTTTAAACATGACCATATACCCAAGCGCAGTCGCCAAAACCATCAAACACTATGATGAAACAAGGACCTCACAAGGGCCGCCCCAGGCAAGGAAGACCAGCCTCAGAATCTGACTATTTTCAGCACCTCAGGTTAGAGCCCACATAAATGCTCAAGAGTTCAAGAGGAAGACATTTTTCAACATTCATTGTTCAGTGCAGACTACTTGTTCAATTCACATCCGATTAGCTGTCTGAGGAGTCTGAATTTGAGATTTATTTATTTTATTATATATTTATTATATATTATTTTGTGTATTTGTTAGACAAAAAGAGGGCGAACAGACGGAATGTATGGTGGAGGAGATGGTGCGATGGTGTTTGCTGGTAACATGTTGCAGTGACATGCTATCCCATCTGGTTTGCACGTAGTGGGACTACCATTTGTTTTCCAACAGCACAATAACCCCACACACACCTGATCTAAATCCAGCTGAGAAAGTTTGGGGATGAGTTGGAAAATCATTCCAGGTGACCATTTCGTTTGAGTGTACAAAAGCAAAACGTGGCTACCTTTGAAGAATCGAAAATATAAAATATATTACGAGTTAACACATTTATGACTAAATAGTGTCATATTTGTTCTGGCATAATTTTAGTTGAAAACAAAAATGAACATTTATTTTTAAAAAGAATGTACAAACTTTATTGGAACTGGTCAACAATTTGAGTGAATAAAGTTATCATACTTCGTACAAATCGCTTATTGTGTAAATGTTATATAACTGTTGAAGGACAGTATCTAAAGAATGAATTTATCTATAAAGGAAAAGGCTAAACCCCTATAAAAAAAAGACTCCGAGCTTTTAAAGTGCACAATAAAATAAAAACATCATTAGGCTCCTTCTGTGTGAACAAAGCAATACACCTTCAAAAATGGCGGAAATATCCCACAATGCAGCGCAGCAAGCGAGCAGTGCGCGAGGAAGACACTGCGCTAGCTATAGAACAGCTAACAGATTACCTCATGTAGCGAACTTTATGAAATTACCTAGTAGGAAGTATGAATACTGAGATTTTTTATTTTATTTTTTTTAAACATGTCGTTATGGGTATCTTGTAAATTGTTTACCTATACGTCAGTTTCCTAAACGGGAAGAATTACCTCAGCTAGCTAGCTGAAAGTTAGCAGCTGTACGCAACGCACCCGTCACTACGCTTTCGTGCCTCAAATATTTCCTTCGATGCACAAATTCATATATGATGCTATTATTAAGTCATTGTAGTTCAAGTGCAGTATAGAAATAACCAAATACAAACGTGGTGAATGGTGCGGTGTGATTTAACTGTTACGTGACTTGGTTTAAGAAACAGCAGCTAATTAAAATTAGCCTAATAGCTAACCTGCAAGTCCTACACTTCGCCGTTTAGTAGTTGGTCCGCTGTATTTCTTCCACTGCGTCACATAACTCATGTGACATTTGGAAATAGTCAATACTCAGAACGATCTCATATAACGATCAGGTCTCACCTGCTATCGCTAGCCGTAGTGCTTTCTCCCTCTATGTTCTCCGCCATTACGCCAAAAATACAAACAGGAAACCTGCCGACAAAGCCGTCTTTGAGTGGGTTCTCGCACGTCATTGGCCGCACTTGAGGGCTGTCGGAATCTTGCAAAGCTGATTGGTCCAGACACCCATCAGTCATACAACACTTTTCAACGCCTGTTTCTTTGAACAATGTTTTACAACATGGCTGTTTAGTAAATGTGATTTCAGAGTGAAGAAGTAATGAATCAATGTTATATGTGGTTGCGATTTAAATAATCACACAATGGGACATTCAAAGTAATTTTAATGAACACAAACAAACAAACAAAGAAACTTTTCCACTTTTAAAATGCTGCTTCTCAGAGGAAAGCTGTTAATTGTCCAAGGCTGGTGGAGAACTCAGAACTCTGGGTGACTTCTCTGTCAGTCTGTTCCACCTACTCTACAAAAGACAACTAGGTTTAGGACGGAATAGTCCTCCTAAAAAGATGACCCATAAAAAGTTGTCTGAGGTGCTGTGAATGAAACTGAATTCTGGTAATTACTTCAAAGACCACAGTAACCCTTTATATTAAACATATGATTTCTGAAACAATTCTAGTGCATCTACCAGCTCATCTGGTCTGGGTGAATGATGGTTCAAGCAGGAGGAAAATGAGGTGGGACAACGAGGGTTCCCTCAGATTAGAGTATTAACTGAGTGGAAATGTTTTTAAAAAGTACAGAAACTTGGCGTTTGATGGTGAAAGTTTTTTTTTCTTTCTTCTGACCAGTAGCTATTTTGGCCTACAGAATAACCGATAAAGCGTGTTCTTTGTTTCTTAAAGAAAAACACTGTTTGGGGTACATTTAATTTCTAAGTATTCACTTACTCAGCGTCTATACTGCTTCATCCTGTATGCTGGGACGTTGCGGGGGGTCATACCCTGGGATAGGTCCTGTAAAGTTTTTCTAATGTTTTGTAGTAGAAGAGGCGAGTTGCTCGGTCTGTCCGCTGTGCTTCGGTAAGCTTTTCTGGCGCCAGGAGAGACTCAGTCAAACACACACACAGAAAGGTCTCTGTTTATTAACAGCAAAAGATGGGGTTTATATATGTTTGACCAAACGCCTGTGCTATAGACATATGTTACTACAAAGAGCATGAACCATTGTAAATGTCCTGGTGAGATCCTGAAGAATCAAAGGAGAGGAAGATAGAGAGGTGTCCGTCCAGAGACAGATCACAAGATGTTGGCTCGAGTTAGGGGGAGAGGGGGAAGGAGGCAGAGGGAGGCAGAGGGAGATAGAGAGAGAGAGAGAGTACGGGAAGGTGTGCGTGGGAGCGTTCACACCTTTAAGAACAGATGCAAGAGGAGACAGGAAGATAGCAGCAGGAAAGATTTAACACGTTAATATCAAATCTATGAGGAAGAGAACAAGAGAGTAGAATCAACTCCTTTATATATAAAATAATTCTAACAGGTCCCAATCCATCGCAGGGCACACATACAGCAGGCTACAAACTTGCACCTTATGGGCAATTTGGGAACACCAGTTAGCCTAATCTGCATGTCCCAAGGCAGGAATCAAACCCAGACCCTGGAGGTGCAAGGTGACAGTGCTAACCACTATGCCACCTTGTTTGTCTACAATAATACACTATTTTACAGACAGCTGTACTTAAACTGTTTATGGATAAACTGGAAAGCAAACATGGCTGAATGAACAAGCTCATTCACAAGGATTCTGCTATTAAGATGCACAGTATGCTCTGGAGAAACATTCATTTTAAGAGAAAATAGAATTGTTAAGTCTTAATTATTAAATATGCCTCAGTGAACTTTTAAACATGAAATACTGATGTTTGAAACTCTTTAAAGTTTAGAACCCTTAAAGCGAATAACATAAAAGCTCTTGAACATAAATAGAATGTTGATATTAATAAATAAATAAAAAACTAATAAATAGCAATCAATTACAGGACCTCTGTTGTATTAGTTATAATATATTATTTTTATTAGCATATGGTTAATGTCAGCATGGAGTTGTTATAGAGTTTGTTAGGTAGTTTGAAATTAAATGTCTAATTTGCAATATTGAGTTAATTGTTGTCAAAGGTTTCATTGATCAATGTTAACATACTTCCTGTCATCAATGTGTCAATAACTAATAATACTACTATCCCAATTAGAATTGTACATGCCTGTCTCTGGTCGAATTGGACATATATAATGTGTGTGCATGCAAGTTATTTATCTTGTTCTAATAAAAAGAATGATATAAACACACATGCATTGATTAAGTACTGTACATCCTTGTTGCTAAACAAAAGCAGAAACCAATGTATCAAAATGAGCCAATCTGACAGAGGTCATCAGACGTACCCCTTCCAGTTTCTGATTGGCTGGTACTGTCCTTCTGTGAATTGAGCATGCTCTAATATCAGAACACTGTAAATGAGGATGCTATGAGATGAGAAGCGATTGAGTTCACTAATCTCTAGCCTGATTGGTGAATTAATTATGTAATTAAGTGTATTCACTGTGTGAGTGACCATTAAATGTGACCGATATAGCATCCGAGATTGTTGTCAACTAAATAAGTGAACATGTGAATGCTGTGTGATCTGAATGCATGCGAATACACGCACTTGCATTATCGTTATTCCGAAATGAGATTGCATGTACTGTATGTATGAATAGGAATATTCTCAAATATGAGAATTCAGAAATATTAAATGCACATAGACACATCAAATTTAGAAATCACAAGGTTAATGAATTGTCATACATATTTTTTATTGAATACAATTCAAGTCCAAAAATTAAATTTCAAAAGAAACAATTTTATGAAAGAGGCTTGATCTTGAGTTTATCCCCCCCCCACTCTCTTTATAAGCACCTAGTGTTTTCTTAACTGGCCCATGCCTACACCATATTATGCACAGGATTTGTATAATGGTAAAGTATTAAAATAAGAAACTAAACCCCTATAGAATCATCTGAACAGTATTAAAATAAAGATTTGGTAAGTTTGAAAACAAGAGCTTGATGTGGAATGGAGGGCTTTGTTCACTTGTGTACAGCAGCATGTGGGGTAGGAGTGGGGTGGGGGTTTAACAAAGAAGAAAAAAAAGGTTGACAAACTTCATTCGGAGTTTCCTCCATTGACCTTATAGCTGACATGCCATCCTGCGACAGACACGACGAGTGTTAACACTGATCTGAGGTGATCCATGAAAAGATGCACTTTAAAACACTTTAGTTCATTTCATGCATGTTAGTTTTGCGTTTTATGAGGCATTAGAAACTATTCAAGTGGTTAATAATTAGATTTGGAACACCACTTCCACCAGTAAAAAGTGTCCTTTCATCATTTAAAACAAAAAACACCACTACCACCACCTCAACAAAAAAAAATTATCTGTAAAATCATGGTGTTTGATTTAATTTGTCCGCACCCCTACAGCAAAGGTTTCATAGACCGCATATAATTTCCGAAAAACCCAAACAATACAAAAGACCAGAACACATCCTGTTTCTCGAGTTACCTGATAAAAGGTGACCATTTTATTGTCAGGCAGTCTTATAGGACTGGACAGATTAAATTTCGAATTCATCCGCCATGATGATATCAGGACTAGGGGTAATACATATTGGGACTGTAACCACATGACCCAGTATGACCTTTAACAAGGTTGTTCATCACCTCTGCTGGTAAAGAATAACATTTTCTCTATATTTGTTCATTATTGTCATGTATAATCAGACATCTAATATAAGTGTAAGTAAAACAATAGCCAACAGCATTCATATTATAATTCAAATGGAATCATTGTACATAAACTTAAATGATCATTTAGTTCGTTGGAGTGTAAATCTATTGGATCAGCTGTAAAAAAATAAAGAAATAAAAATGAAATGAATTAAGAACTTGTGCTACTCACTTGACTTTCTGAGCTTGTTCCCTGCATACCATATCTGAGAACTCCATAAAATAATGCAATAATTTATAGCTATTTTCTTCTTCACAAATGCAAAAAAGGAAGGGAAAAAAAAAAAAAAGATATTTACAAAATCCATCACTCGCAGCATTTTAGTCACAGCATGAACAGTGGAAGTTGAGGTAATTCCTGAATTCAAATGGGTTTAAAATGGGGAAGAGGAAGTATGCTGAAATGACAGGGCAAATAAACACACACACACACACACACACACACGTCTAAAAGCGATCTTTGCATTTAACCATCCATTGGCAAACATGCCAGACCATAAAAGTTTTAGTGTAACTTATCAAAAAATCATTCCATCTATCAATCACCTTTCCCTCACTCAAGGAAAACAGATTTTAGAGACTCAAACATGTGACATTAAATGATTGAAGGGTCCAGACCATGGCTAGTTTTGTCAGTTTCGTCCATTTTACTGGATGCAGCTCCTTCTTTTAATTAAGAAGGTATTTTTTTGGACCGTTTCTTTGCAGTGCTGACTTTCCTTCATTGTCCAAAGTTGCCAAAGTTAGGGAAGGCCTGTGGCAACTTAGGATGTAACATGGCAGAGCCCTGGCCCATGCTGGACATGCCAAGGCCACCTGCGAGGCCCAAACCAGCTGGCGCCATGTTTATTCCCATTAAACCTTGATTGGAAGGCATTCCTCCTAGGACCATGGAACCGACTGCCATGTTACCGGTTGCCATGGTTGGGGGCATCACCATACCCATGTTTCCACTTGCCATGACAGGGTTCATGGCTGGCACAGGCTGGGTGTTAGTGAGTGTCATTCCAGCAAAATTCTGCGCGACCAGGTTCACGGGTGGCTGGACACCTGGGTAAAGTAGATAAACAACGAACAAACAAACAAATTTTAATATATCATTAATAGACACATGTAGTCTATTCCTTCTTGATATTAATTCATATTCCAGAGTTGCAATTATAGAATTAGCTAAAAATATTTTTTACCTGGCTGTGACCTTGACAATGTTTGGGTCATTTCTAAAATAAAATCAGTACATCTGCTGGTTACAACGATAAATGCATTCTATAACTAATCCTACAAGAATTTAAGCACTTGTTCATTAGATATTGTACTAATGAGCGTCTCTGATGGACACAAAACCCTGCGGATAAAAAATAAAGAAAAAACATTTCCACTGTGGAAAACAAACAGATTTAAAAAAAATCTACATCATAAATGTAACTTAAGATCACGTATCACAAATTAGGATTTGAATTTTATTTTTGATAATGAAAATGTCACATTAATACAGTCATGGCCAAAATTGTTGGCACCCCTGAAATTTGTCCAGAAAATCAGGTATTTCTCACAGAAAAGTATTGCATCAACACGTTTTGCTATGCACATGTTTATCCTGTTTGTGGAACAAAACAAAAAAAAAAAAAGGGAGGGAAAAAAGCAATTTTGACATAATGTCACACAAAACCTCAAAAATCGGCTGGACGAAATTATTGGCACCCTTAACTTAATATTTGTTTGCATACCCTTTGGAAACAATAACTGAAATCAGTCGCTTCCTACAGTATAACCATCACTAAGCTTCTTACAAATCTCTCCTGGAATTTTGGACCACTCTTCCTTTGCAAACTGCTCCAAATCTCTCATATTTGAGAGAGTGTGTCTTTTCCCAACAGCAATTTAAAAATCTCTCCACAGGTATTCAATGGGATTTAGATCTGGACTCATTGCTGGCCACTTCAGAACTCTCCAGCGCTTTGTTCCCATCCTTTTCTGTATGCTTTTTGAAGTATGTTTGGGGTCATTGTCCTGCTGGAAGACCCGAGATCTCGGACGCAGACCGAGCTTTCTGACACTGGGCCCTACAGTGCGACCCAAAATCCTTTGGTAATCCTCAGTTTTCATGATGCTTTGCGCACAGTCAAGGCACCCAGTGCCAGAGGCAGCAAAACAACCTCAAAGCATCTTTGAACCACCACCATATTCGACTGTAGGTACTGTGTTCTTTTCTTTGTAAGCCTCATTCCGTTTTCGGTAAACAGTAGAATGATGTGCTTTATGAAAAAGCTGTATCCTGGTCTCATCTGTCCACAGGACAGATTTCCCAGAAGGATTTTGACAAACTGTAGTCTTGCTTTCTATGTCTCTGTGTCAGAAGTGGGGTCCTCCTGGGTCTCCTGCCATACTGTAGCTTTCATTTCATTTAAATGTCGACAGATAGTTCGCGCTGGCACTGACGCTCCTTGAGCCTGCAGGACATCGTAAATTTCTTTGGAGCTTTGGGCCTGCTTATCCACCATCTGGACTAACCTACGTTGTAAGCTTTCATCAATTTTTCTCTTCCGGCCATGCCCGGGGAGATTGGCTACAGTGCAATGGGTTGCAAACTTCTTGATAAATGTTGTGCACTGTGGACAAAGACAAATTTAGATCTCTGGAGATGGATTTAACCCTGAGATTGTTGATATTTTTCCACAATTTTGGTTCTCCAGTCGTCACACAGTTTTCTTTTCCTCTTTCTGTGGTCCATGCTTAGTGTGGCACACACAGACACAAAATGCACGTGAGTTTAAAGGAGCATCGCACGCTTGAAACAATCTTATTTATCCACAATTTTGAAAGGGTGCCCAAAATTTTGTCCTGCCCATTTCTGGAGTTTTGTGTGACATTATGTCAAATTAGCTTTTTTCCTCCCTTTTTTGTTTTGTTTTGTTCCAATACTCACAAAGGGAATAAACATGTGTATAGCAAAACATGTGTTAATGCAATGTGTTATACTTTCCTGTGAGAAATAATACTTGATTTTCTGGAAAATTTCAGGGGTAGCAACAATTTTGACCATGACTGTAATTATGCCAATAGTGAAGGATTTCATGCTTCACCTTGCTGCATCATTGTGTTGAGGCTAGGTTGTGAAGGCTTGGGAGGGTTCATGCCCATAGACAGAAAGTCCAAGCTGATGTTAACACTTGGGTCAGACCACGTGGCAGGTATTGAAGCTTTTCCTCCTGGTTTCTGAACTCCCATCTGCTGAGGCAACAAAGGACCGGCTAAACTGTGCACAGGCCCCCCTAAAGTCTACATTTATGAAAAAGCATGATACTAAATAAGATACTCGTTTTGCTGAATCATTTCAGTTAAGCCTGAATTTCATTAAAAATATTATTCGTTTTTGTTAATATCACCAAGTGTATAACAACAATTTCCAGAGCTACCTGTGATCTAGACATAGAGAATCCTGTGCTCGGGGGGCACATATTAAAGGTCATGCTTTGGGAGGCATTCAGACTGGCTTGATTGGGGCCCATCAGGTCAAAAAGATCAGCGGACGGTGGCTGAGTGGCTGGCGGAGCATCACTGAACAGATCTGCCACAGCTGGCGAAGCTGCAGGTGCAGGAGGACTGGCTGAAGAAAAGGCGCTCCAGTCACCAAACTCTCCATTGCCAGTTGATACCGGGCCTGAAAGCACAGAAAAGTTCATTTTCCTTATTTAATATTCAAGCACAATCTAAGTCCTAAAAAAAGTCCTAAATTCCTTGTAGTGACATGACTCCCTCCTGAAGTTAATGATAGTTTGGTTAGATTATACGGAGAACAAACAGAGGCATGTATATGCACATGCTTCTCCACCTCCCCACAGAGACGTGGTGTCGTCAGGAGAGATGATGCGTGTAATGGACACTGACGGGTGTCTGTCCCCATAAGCCTCAGCAAGTAGCTGCTCCGTCTGGAGCCCTCCATCACTTATCAATATTTCACCTGCCCTCTGATGGAACATGTAACCCGTTCCAACCATCTCACAGTAGATACCAGACACAAAAAAAGTCAGTCCCTCTGCACCAATCCACAAAGGAGAAATATGGTACATGAAATTTACACAGAATTCTCCTTATTAAACCATATTCTTATTATAAAATGAAAAGGCATTTTAGTATAAACATAATAAACTGATGTGTGCTTTATACTATGTAGTATTCTTTATTCCACCTGATTGTTTCAGTGTTTAGCAAATATTTACACTATTTACGACAATTATTCCGTCACCGCGACATACAGCATCTAATGCCCAATATACAAAAATACAATTATTAGGAATCCTTACTGTGATCACTCGATCCTTTTCTCCTGACAAGACCAACAGTGATGGTGTATTGCAGAATGTATAGCAGCCTCAAGAGACTAACTCGAGGTAGCAAGCTTATACATTGAGCTTTTTATTTCATTTATCATTACGAATGCAGTGATTCACCCCTGCTGACAGATCTACATACAATAGTTGCTGTACCCTGCTTCAAATGTCAGTTGTGTACTTTTTTTTTAGTAATTTTGGTGACCTGGTAGTTGCTAGGATGGCATCATGGTGTGACTGGTAGAAATGGTACCTCATAACATCCGGTTCTCATTGCTGTAGGAGGTCTTTACATTTTAACAAATGATTCGTCATATATATATATATATTTTACCTGAGCATCCTTCCTTTGCTCTTAAGGACCATTCAATCCAGCTAAAATACTCAGGTTGTAATTCGAGGGATTGGTGAGGCAAAGCCAAAGGAACACAAAGGTCGACAGCCACTTTGTCTATTCTTAGAATGTGTCTGTATAAAAGCTAGACACTTACCAGCAGATGAAGGGAGACTAGCAGAAGCAGCTGGGGAGGAAAAATCTGCAAAGTCAGCAATGAGGTCCGAGCTCCCACCTACAGTACAGAGGCTCAATGTTAGACTGACTGTTAAACAAGCATTAAACAATCATCGTTTAAGTACTGATAAACACTACCAAGTGTAGAATTTGAGAATGACAAATATTAAATTTCCCAAAGTATGCTGCTTCAGGGTTTTTGATCTTTTTGTCAGATGTTATTATGGTGTACTGAAGTATAATTAGAAGCATTCCATAAATGTCAAAGGCTTTTGTTGACAATTAAGTTTATGCAAACAGTCAATACTTGGAGGGTTGACCCTTCTTTTTCAACACCTTTACAATTCGCCCTGGCAAAGCTCTCAATCAACTTCTGGGCCATCATTCTTGTCAATAAAAGCCTCTGACACTCATGAAATTCTTGTAATTTTACTTGTGTACCATATAACATCTGACACAAAGACCATGTTGACTGTAACATTTAAATCCAGCCAAGCAGAGTTTAGATTAAATGGTTATATAAAGCCAACAATCTCTTTAATAAAACCTGTAGCATCCAATGCACCCCTGCTTGGCTGGATTGAAAACCCTGCAGCCGTACCAGCCATTCCCTTGCGGAAGACTGAAACTGCGAAAGCGGTTAATAACGTTACTCTTCAAGCGAATGATTCAAATGTTTCCTTGGAATAGCAATAAATGAGTGGCTTTGCCTGCAGGTGCTGGTTGAGTTGTTTCAGAGTCCACTACAAGCAGATCTGAAAGCCCTCCACTCGAAGATTGACTGCCTGGTGCCTGAAAACAGGAAGAAAGATGAGGATTGAGGGGGAAAAAGAACTTTCACAAGAGGGCAGTATTGGCACAGACGATATAAAAAAAAAACAACAACACAAATTTACACGACTCAAATAATGTGACAAATAGGATCAAAATAAGAACAACCGCATATATTTAGGTGACACTAAATAGCCATAAACTACCTTTGTATTGTCTGCATCTGGACTGCTCTTGTCCCCTGTGTAATGCGCAGCTGCACCCAAATCCACTGTTTTGGAGGGCATTCCACCCCGTTTGCGTGTTCCGGTGCTGGTGGTAGGGGTAGTCTCAGCGGCCTGCATCGCCTGTAGACTTTTTGGTGTCACCATCTCCTCCTCATCCTTGAATTCAGACTTGGCCGGCCGTCCGTTCTGTGATATTCTGTCCTCTTCATTGTCACTGCAGATTCAATAAGAAAAAAAAAATCTACTTATCATAGCTAGGACAAAATCAGTTGCAAAAACTAAATAATCTACTGGGATATTCAGTAAGTAAAACAAGTATTTTAAGTCGGGCCAGGGGTAGCTCAGTGGTTAAGGCATGTAACCAAGTTGCCACTGTTGGGCCCCTGAGCAAGGCCCTTAACCCTCAACTGCTCAGATGTGTAATGACATAAAAATGTAAGTCGCTCTGGATAAGACCGTCTGCCAAATGCCTAAATGTAAGTCAAATTATTAAGTTTCTTCTTCTTCTTCTTCTTTGTCTTTCGGCTGTTCCCTTTCAGGGGTCGCCACAGCGAATCATCTGCCTCCATCTAACCCTATCCTCTGCATCCTCTTCTCTCACGCCAACTAACTTCATGTCCTCTCTCACTGCATCCATAAATCTCCTCTTTGGTCTTCCTCTAGACCCCCTGCCTGGCAGTTCCAACCTCAGCATCCTTCTACCGATATATTCACCATCTCTCCTCTGAACATGTCCAAACCACTTCAATCTGGCCTCTCTGACTTTATCTCCAAAACATCTAACATGGGTTGTCCCTCTGATGAACTCATTCTTGATCCTATCCATCCTTGTCACTCCCAAAGAGAACCTCAACATCTTCAGCTCTGCTACCTCTAGCTCTGCCTCCTGTCTTTTCTTCAGTGCCACTGTCTCTAAGCCGTAGTGCATTGCTGGTCTCACCACTGTCCTGTACACCTTTCCTTTCATTCTCGCTGATACTCTTTCATCACACAACACACCTGACACTTTTCTCCACCCATTCCAACCTGCCTGTACTCGTCTCTTCACCTCCTTTGAACACTCTCCGTTGCTCTCGACCGTTGACCCTAAGTACTTAAAATCCTGCACCTTCTTTACCTCTGCTCCCTGTAGCCTCACTGTTCCTCTTGGGTTCCTCTCATTCACACACATGTATTCCATCTTGCTGCGGCTAACCTTCATTCCTCTGCTTTCCAGAGCGTAGCTCCACCTCACCAAATTTTCCTCCACCTGTTCCCTGCTCTCGCTACAAAGCACAATGTCATCTGCAAACATCATAGTCCATGGAGACTCCTGTCTCACCTCATCTGTCATCCTGTCCATCACTAGAGCAAACAAAAAGGGGCTTAGAGCCGATCCTTGATGCAGACCCACCTCCACCTTCAACTCTTCTGTCACACCTACAGCACATCTCACCACTGTCTTACAGCTCTCATACATGTCCTGCACCACTCTAACATACTTCTCTGCCACTCCAGACTTCCTCATACAACACCACAGCTCCTCTCTCGGCACCCTGTCGTACGCTTTCTCTACATCTACAAAGACACAATGCAACTCTTTATTACCTTCTCTGTACTTCTCCACCAGCATCCTCAAAGCAAATACTGCATCTGATGTACTCTTTCTAGGCATAAAACCATATTGCTGCTCACAAATTCTCACCTCTGCCCTTAACCTAGCTTCCACTACTCTTTCCCTCAGCTTCATTGTATGGCTCATTAGCTTTATACCTCTGTAACTGCCACAGCTCTGCACATCTCCTTTGTTCTTAAAAATCAGCACCAATACACTTCTCCTCCATTCCTCTGGAATCCTCTCACTCTCCAAGATCTCGTTAAACAAACTAGTCAGAAACTCTACTGCCACCTCTCCTAAGCACTTCCACACCTCCACAGGTATGTCATCAGGACCAACAGCCTTTCCACTCTTCATCCTCTTCAACGCCCTTCTCACCTCACTTTTACTAATATTTGCTACTTCCTGCTCCACAACAGTCACCTCTTCTACTCTTTGTTCTCTTTCGTTTTCCTCATTCATCAACTCCTCAAAGTACTCCTTCCATCTTCCCATCACCCTCCTGGCATCTGTCAGTACATTTCCATCTCTATCTTTAATCACTCTAACCTGCTGCACATCCTTCCCATCTCTATCTCTCTGCCTCACCAACCTGTACAGATCCACCTCTCCCTCCTTACTGTCCAGCCTAGCATACAAGTCCTCATATGCTCTTTGTTTGGCCATTGCCACCTCTACCTTCACCTTACGCTGCAGCTCCCTGTACTCCTGTCTACTCTCTTCAGTCCTCTCAGAGTCCCACTTCTTCTTAGCTAGCCTCTTTCCCTGTATACACTCCTGGACTTCCTCATTCCACCACCAAGTCTCCTTGTCTACTTTTCCCTTACCTGATGATACACCAAGTATCCTCTTACCTGTCTCCCTGATCACATTGGCTGTAGTTGTCCAGTCAACTGAAAGCACCTCCTGACCACCGATAGCTTGTCTCAACTCCTCCCTAAAGACTACACAACATTCTTCCTTTCTCAGCTTCCACCACTTTTTGTCCTCTGCTCTGTCTTTGTCCTCTTCACCTTCCTCACCACCAGGGTTATTTTACACACCACCATTCTGTGTTGTCTGGCTACACTCTCCCCTACCAACACCTTGCAGTCACTGATCTCTTTCAGATTACAACGTCGACACAAGATGTAGTCCACCTGAGTGCTTCTGCCTCCGCTCTTATATGTCACCCTATGTTCCTGCCTCTTCTGGAAGAAAGTATTTACAACTGCCATTTCCATCCTCTTTGCAAAGTCCACCACCATCTGTCCTTCTACATTCCTGTCCTGAAGACCAAACCTGCCCATCACATTTTCATCCCCTCTGTTCCCTTCCCCAACATGTCCATTGAAGTCTGCACCAATCACCACTCTCTCACCTCTGGGGATGCTCTGCATCACTTCATCTAACTCACTCCAGAATTTCTCCTTCTCTTCTAACACACATCCTACCTGTGGAGCATAACCACTAACAACATTGAACATCACACCATCAATTTCCAGCTTCAGACTCATCACCTATCTGATACTCTCTTCACCTCTAGAACATTCCTAACAAACTCCTCTTTCAGGATAACTCCTACTCCATTTCTTTTCCTATCCACACCATGGTAAAACAATTTGAACCCTGATCCTAAGCTTCTAGCTTTGCTACCTTTCCACCTGGTCTCCTGGACACACAGTATATCCACCTTCCTTCTCTGCTTCATATCAACCAACTCTCTTGCCTTCCCTGTCATGGTCCCAACATTCAAAGTCCCTAATTTCACTCCTAAACTCTTGCCTTTCCTCTTCTCGCTCTGCTTTCGAACACGCCTTCCTCCTCTCCTTCTTCGACCAACAGTAGCCCAATTTCCACCGGCACCCTGTAGGTCAACAGCACCGGTGGCGGTCGTTGTTAACCCGGGCCACGACCGATCCGGTATGGAAATGATATTTCTTATTCGCATCATTTATTTGAGTTTAATGTGAAGGTCATTCAACACCCACCTTCTTTTGGAGCCACGCACAAATCATACAATCGGTAGATGCAACCATAAATCAATGTATGTATGATGTATGCATATATAAATATGTTTCACCTAATTCGATCAGGAGAATCATCTCGTTCTTTCTTGCGAAACTTATTAATAGTGTCGTCAATGGTGCTGCCGATCTTATCGCTAATCTCGCCGAGCTTCTCGCTGAAAGGAAAGCCGCCTTTGCTTTTCTCCCAATCTTCATCCCACTTGCTTTTAGACTCCGAGTCAAAGCGCTCTCCCGCTGAGGACAAAAAGCACACACTTTAACTCTGGCGGAGAGGATATTTGCAAAGGAATAAGCAAGATAAACATCCTACTTGCAATGTCGTTGGCAATTTCCACCAACTAGCCATCACCCCTAACACCACAGGTCACATGTAATATCACATGTGCCACAAAACAGTTGCATTCTTATCCATTACATATACTGTACACATCAACAACGCTAAACATCAACAAAGCTAAATATTACATAATGCCTGGCAACCTGGGAGGGCAAGGATTACTGCAAGCTCTTATACGCCTTTACTTTATGTTTTGTTTGCTCCTATAAAATGAGTCATGCAAGATTTTTTTTTGTGTCAGTCAGATGCCTTATTATGCACAATAAAAACTAAACTCAGTAAACTCAAATATATATAAACTTTGAGTAAAAGTATATTGCTTGAGAGACCAGATATACTACTCAAAATTAACTCTATCAAAAGCAGCTGTTCCGGTGAGACTAAAACTACTTCTGTTATGGCCTCATTAAACGACAAATTGTGACTATGGTTATGACTAATGAAGTGAAAAATGATTGCACCACGTCAAGGATGTCAGAAATCAAAGTGCAAACTCCTGCATTGTGGGACTTCTAATGCTAATGACATGATGGGACACAGAATCATCAATTGATTAGGCAGGTGTAAGAACAAAATATGGCTTATTCCATTACAAAGACAAGATGTTTCTACAGCAACATGATCACAAGGCTTTATGCACAGAGTCACATCAAACACATGATGTACAGAGTCATGATTAAAGAAGTGAATTGTTTGATTTTCAGATCATTCGAATTCTGTCAGGGCAGATGAAATCACTATGTCCTTAGGGGGACCAAAGACAAATCCCCAGGGAAGTCATACAGTATGAGGCCATAAGACGAAACTCAACTCTAGGATAATTTTCACAGCATTGGCAAATATTATCTTTCAATAATTTGGGATAACATTAGTTCTCTACTACTTACAGTTGCTTTGTTTGAAGCCTCCCATGCCGTCTGATGATACTCCGATGTATTTGTCCTTGTTCTTCTTTGCTTTTTTCCTCTCATCCCGTAACCTATCATCATCCTGGACGAACTCCACCATTTCTTTGACCTTCTGCCGTACATTGATACCCTGGTCTTTTCCATTTTCATCTAAAAAAAAAATATATATATATATTTAGGATGTGGATGTCCATGATCTAAATATTATGGTGTACTTGGAAAATATTAGGCACTTGCACTGTTTTTTTTTTTTTAAACGAATGTCCTTAAGCAAAATGTTAGAAAAAAATGTTAAAATGTTTATGAGAAATGTATAATCAATGCATCGTCAGATATCATGGAAACAGCACTGCTTCACTGCTTCCTATCAGCCAGGGTGGAAAAACGATAAATTCAGTAAAAGTGTTTGCTTGTGTCATATCTTGCTGGTTGACTGCAAACCCAATTACACGGGCTGCAAATCATAACCAGCATAACATATCGGAAAAGCATGACAGGCTTGTTAAGAGCGTTATTAAAATGTACTGCAAATGAGAAACACAGGAAGATTTTTAGGAAGGACCCCGCCCCCACCCCCCTGGTGCCCTGCTGATTGCCACCCACCAGACAGCTTCTCATGATACAACAACCTACAGTACAGTACATGGAGCTATATTCGTTACCCTTCGAGTCTCTTTACGGGCTTTCCTGTCTCTGCCTTGTCTGAGGAATTGTCTCGTCCATATATTATTATGGTATCAATCATTTATTAGTCAATTCATTCAATACCAAACATGGGTGTTTATTAAAACATGAACATGAGATTTTACTGGGGCACAGCAGATCAATACTGGGGGCACATGTCATAATAAAAGGGATCTGGTACCACCCGTGTCACATACATGAGGCTAACAAAAACCCACAGGTATTGTAGAACTGCATCCCCCTCACGCACAGAGCATTGACAATGTTCTCCCAGACACAGAGCTATGGCATTCTCAGGTTGTGAACTCATGACCCCCCGGATAGGACAACGAATACATCTCTACTGAACTCACCTACAAAATGATAATTTTCCAAAGAGCGCAGGTCATAGATGTGTTCTCTGGCACTTGTAACCACTCTTTCTGATCCATTTCTGATGAGGTACGCTAGGAGTAGTAAGGCCTAACCAGAGCAATAAGTTAAACAACGTCAGCAATAACCTTTAAAATGGCATTTAATCTTGACTATTATTGATGTGTAGTTAATATTCTGAATATTCGTGTATGAAGTGTAACATCAAAGGTTTAAGCGATCAGCGGCTCTTCTACAATTACATGGAAGATTAAACATTACTGTCCGCACTGAACTACTCAGGATGTTTGAAAGACGGGTGGAATGTACCTTGTAAACTCTTCTCCAGTTCTTTTTGTTGTCTTTCAGCATTCTGGTCCACAGCATGTTCATGACCTCAGGAAATTGCTCATACATAAATGTGGATCTGAATCAAATGACAAAATGTTCACGGGTAAGCCGGCCTTTCCGCATACTTCTCATTCAACATAATTGCTAAATTACAAACCTGACCAACTTTTAGGATGAGAATAAACAAATATCATCTCAAAGACATATAGGTTATTAGTTGGTGTCAGATCTATCCAGTAAACCCCAAAGAGATTATCAAGGCCAAGCCTGAGAGAGTCTTTAAATGTGTAACTTGGCATCCCGCACTTACTTGGCTATTTCGCCCATAAGCTGACCAGAAGGGCCCCAAGGGTCATCATTGGTGGCTTCTCGAACCTTAGACTCGATCTCTGAATAGTTCATCACCACGTTGGTACTGGGAGAAGAAAGTTAGCAGAGGAAAAGTTCAAGCTTACATCAGGTGGATTCAGTTAATCAAATCATATGAATTTAACTTCATTTGATTTTAACTTTTTTTTCTTTTTTTAATGGTTAGAATCTCACAACCATATGACATCTACACTTGCAATCAGAAATATTCAACCCCTGAAGAGTTTTAAGATTTATAAATAAAAATCTTTTCAAAGTGCAGGATTCTGCTTTGGACGGCTTCTTAATGAGTTTAGTGATAAATACTACATCATACATTTTCTGTGTTGATTTTATGTGTGTGTAACAGTATATTTTGTTAAGATCACCATGTCACAATTATTCAACGCTTATATAATATTGTGGTTTTTAAAGCTTTCTGCCAGTTTTTATGGCCTGACGTGGACCTGAAACATCATTAAGCCTTTGGGAACTCTATAACGTTCCTTCATTTGCTTCAGCTGTGATGCGTATATAAACCCCGACCATGAAGGTGTTCAAGGTGAGTTTGCAATCATGGGAAAGACAAAGGAGCTTCCACAAAAGAACAGGGAGGAGATTATTTCATCACATCTGAAGGGCCTTGGGTATAAAGATTTCCAAAAGATTGAACATTCCAAGAGACACCATTGAGAGCATTATATGGAACAGCTGCAAACCTGCCTGGTCAAGGAAGAAAGCTCACAATTTCATCAACTTAGTCAGGACAGCTATGAAAACCCCCGTGTGACTGCGAGACAGCTACAGGATGACATGGTGACGGCTGGTACAAGTGCTTCAGTGGCAACTATAAGACGTACACTGAATAAACAAGGACTTCATGGCCGGACCCCAAGACGCACTCCACTCTTGACCTCAAGGAACATCAGGAGTCGACAAGAATATGCCAGAAAGGAATTTGGATAAAACTACAGAGTACTGGGAGACAGTTCTATGGACTGATGAAACCAACCTAGAACTTTTTGGACATATGGACCAGCGGTATGTCTGGCGTGCAAAAGGTCAGGCTTATGACCAGAAGAACACCATCCCCACGGTCAAGCATGGAGGTGGGTCAATAATGAGGTGGGGCTGTTTTTCTGTGGCAGGAACTGGCAATCATGATTGTGTACCTGGCATCATGGATTCCCAGATATACCAGGTCATTTTGAAGAAGAACGTGATGCCTTCTGTTGACAAATTAAACCTTGGTGATCATTGGATCTTCCAGCAAGACAATGATCCCAAGCACACCTCCAAATCAGCCAAAGCTTGGTTGGGGAAAAGATGCTGGAGTGTCCTGGAGTGGCCATCTCAGTCGCCAGATTTAAATCCAATTGAAAATCTCTGGTGGGATTTGAAGAAGGCAGTTGCAGCACGGAAGCCTGCAATAATTTCACAAGACTTAAACATTGAGTTATAAGTTCAAATGAAAATTGTATCAATAAATAGTTTGTTATTTCACAAGGTTTTTTTTTTTTTTTCGTTTATTTTCATTATCTTTCATCAACATCACTATATTATCTATTGAGGTGAAGGGGTTGAATATTTCTGATTGCAAGTGTATTGTAAATGTGAGAAAGATCTCCATGAGCTCCATGCCCACTGCGTGTACTCTTGCAGGTTTGCATTAGGCCTGTGTACCTAAGGGTTTGCCCATGATTTATAGTTCGCTGACAGTTGAGTCCAGCTAGCTTCCTCTGTTGAGATTCTGAGGAGCACAGATGGCTGTATTATTCTCCTCAGCTACAGTTTTGAACAACAGGAATATATGTTATACTCATGTTAGACTACGTAAATCGACTGACAAGGGACGTTAGATTATGCATACAGTCGCCCGGGTCCTGAGGGACAGAGATACCGCTGAACTGAAAGAAGATGGTGGTGATGGACGCGATATAACAGTGACACCTTGGTTGGAGAATATGAACATAAGGGCAGGCGAGAGAGAGAGAGAGAGAGAGAGAGAGAGAGAGAGAGCGGTGTTAAGGTAATTTCTGTTGTTTTTTTCCTGTGCTTTTCAGCAGGGCAAACTTCTTAACTCAAATGCTTAATCTAAAATGTCAGATTCCACACAGATGCAATAAGAAGTGCATGTGGTTGTTGGCTGATGATTATGACCGTTCCATAACTATTTAACACATTAAAATGCATCTAAATTTGATTTAGTAATGGGGATAATCTTAAATAGTTCTTCTGAATGTTGTGAGAGTCTGGGGATCTCTGTAGAGAGACCTGTAATAGACCTGTAAAACAAAGTGCTATGGCTCGTAATGTATTAAAATCGTTAATGCCATTGTTCACTCACTTGTGGAAATTGCTGATTTGAACAAACAATATTTCTTACAGATATCAAAAGAAATGACAGAAAAATGTTAATGTTCACTTATCATCGATTGCACCCTGGTACAGTTAAATTTTGGATTGCAAGCATAATTCATTCCTAAATCGTGCTTGTATATCAAAGCACTTGTATATGAAAGCAAATGTCCTCCATAAGGGAAAAAGGAAACTCCGATGATTCGTTCTACAACCCAAAAATACTCATGTAGATATTATTAATACAAAATATACAGTACAAATGAAATGAATCAACCTGCACTTTACCTTTGAGAGACCAGAGAAAGCAGAGGAGGATGAAGGGGACGTAGGACGACTTTCACACACACACTTGGACACAAAATAATTTTTAAAAAGTGCTTTACGTGCCGGCACATGCACACATGGTCACAATGTTAAAGTAAACAGTACACGCGCGCATGGACGTCAACTTTTACGAGTGACGCACACTGAGACCGAGCATGGGAGACGATTACCCACAATCCCACGGCGAGAGAGGGAGGAGAACAATTGGCTCAGTTGTGATCACGTAACGCACGGCAGACATAGCGTATACATATTACAGTACTCGTATATCAAGAGCTTGTCCGTCGATCCAAAATGTTGCAAAAATCCGAGGTTTCACTGTACTATAACGTGACATTGTGTCTCAACGTCACATGCCACTACGGCCACCTACAATTCATTACAGAAGGCAACGTACGACCTTACAGACATGTACAGTAGACCTACAGAGAATCTAGGGGTTATAAAAAGCCATAGCTCTGACAATTATTTTGAGCATGTTCAAAACTATTCGTAGCCCCTGCTGACAAACTGCAGATCAGAACAAGTGACCCTGACACAAACCATACGCGCATTTATGAATCTGTATGGATCCCTCGCTACAAAGAGTCAAAAATTGCTAAGATTGATTGCTGGCCAGATTATGGAAAATGTACTAATTACAATAATCCTATTTTCACCGTGTGTCGTTTTCTTTCGACTCTCAAATGTTCAAGTCCACCTGCCTTCAACACTTCTACAAAAACTACAAGTAGTTTTAGAATTAAAATTCAAGTCTGCTCAGTCTTCCAAATATTATGCAGCCACTGTGCATTATAAACAGGTTGCTTAAAAAGCATGCTGGACCCAGCCTGAACACAAACAAACCTTTTGTGCGACCACAGAGTTAACGGTATTCAATAGCACTGCATTTCCATAACAATGAAAAGAGTTCTCACTTTGACAGAATGAAATAAGCACTGAGTGCAGCAAAGCAAGCCCTAGATTATAAGGAAAAAATCTCAGGAAACTGAATAATGAATGATGGCGGTTTATGAAAGCAGGCGGCTCCACACTCTCTCACACACACACACACACACACACACACACACTGTGTACTGTGCACAGTACTAGAATATTCAATTTGCAGGGAGACAAAAGCGAGAGAGCGAGCTATCTTTTTCGCATGAGACAAGAGGACAGAGACAGGTGTAGGGACACTGTGCCACCCCTTTACATTCTCTGCCTCTTTGTTCCATGGACCTGGTGTGCTAGACGCTTGCTTTATTTTTCCTGAAAGTGGTGGGTAAGCTTGCTTAGGAACTCACTACATAACACAGGTCTACAATGAATACTATATGGCACACTTAAAAGCTTGGAGTGGTTTCTTTCTGCTTCCCTACACCACCCACCATCACTCAAAAAAGAGTGAGAAAGAGAGAATCTTGAAAGAGAGAGAGAGAGAGACTACCTGGCGCTTAAGAGATTCATGTGAAGCAGCTTCCAGATTGAAACGAGGAAGCAGTCGGGGAAGGTGATCTGATCTATCTGATAGTGGGGGGAAAAAAAGCACTAATAAAAGTCGATGAAACTAAAAATGGTCTGGATATGCAGGTGAGGAAAAGCCCCAAGGACAGATGTTGTTCCGGGAGTTGACAATCCATAATCTCATTAGCTAATCCACCGAGCAGTTTGCTTAACCCAGTCCTGTGTTTTAAAACCCCAAATAATAGGAATACGAGAGTAAGAGCTGCACAATTTAATCGATTGTACGGCTGTAGCTAGGCCTGGGCGATAAAATGATAACGATATGTTTCGCGATAGACACGTGATCGATATCAATAAAAAATGTGTTCGATAGAACGTTCGATATTTTTTTATTCTTTGTCGGAAGAAAACAGAGGTCGTGAAGCTAGTTTGGTTGCTGTCATGCGCACTCGCTCCGCGACCGGCTCTAGGACCCGGAAGTAGTACGGTCGCGATTCAGGAAGCATAAAAGGAGACAAGATGGCGTTGACATTGGCACCCGCCCACCCGCCAAATGCGGGTAAAATGCGGCTGTGGCGGGTAATAACTTTAGTCTCACTAGCCACATTGGCGGGTAGTTTATTCTTTGGTATGACAATTATTATGTTTGCATCAATTTGCACAACTAACATCTATAATATTACTTGCTTTTTGTGTGAGACAACCAGAGGAAAAGAAACGGTATTCTTCTTTTACTGCATTCAGTGCACACGACACATATAGTATACAGCGCAGTATTGCCCCCTGGTGGCCCGCCAGTGAATTAACATCAAACTCAAATATATTACAACAATATATTTTTGTTGTAGTTTTCTCTAAAGGCATCTGATATAATAAACGCATTTCACTATTTTATTACACTTTATTAAGCATTTCTTACATTTTCTTTTAATTTTGCACCTTAGATGTTAAGAGATAATTAAGTGTTAATTGTGACTTTAGTTTACATTTTAATTATTTTCCCATGGTTGTTGACATTTCTGTCTTAATAACTGATTGGACTCTGATCATAGGAAGGTTAAGTTTAAAATAAAAATGTTTAAATATAATATATTCTTCTCCTGGTCCTTGTTTTAAATGGGTCATAAAAAATATCAATAATTATCGATATCGACTGATATGAAACACTGCTATCGTGATACAGTTTTCAGACATATCGCCCAGCCCTAGCTGTAGCTATAGAATATTTTAGTAATCGAGTATTCTACCAAAAATTTTATCGATTAATCAGATAAAATTTACTTTTGCTTAATTAAACAGCAATGTAAAATATACGAGAAACAAAGATTAATTGGTTTTCTTTTTAGAAAAATCTACTTTTATTTATTTTTAAACTATGTCATTATTCACAATACAAGGAATAGCTATACCCCTATCTCACCGATGCGGTTTGACTCACGGTGATTTGCACTAAGCACCAAGTTTATTAGTAAGTTTATTAGCTAAGCATTACGCATTAAGTTTCTTAGTTAATCATTAATTTATGACAATCATAAGTTGGTCTGTGACATCACTCCACTATTGCACGTAGTTGCATGACTATTGCACAGTAAAAAGTCAGTTTAGATACGGAAGTTGTGGAGAACACAAGCTTTTGACCGTAATCTACAGATACAGCAAAAAGGTTGTTGTAAACGTAAGAAAACCGTAACGAGATACAGCGAATAGGTCTTACTCAAGACTACTGTTGAAGTGTTGAATCTTTGATGCTGGAAATAAAACAAGAGACAAAGAGATTATGGACTTCCAGGTCGTGAGTAACAAATCTAAATAAAGATACACGTCAGAATTTGTGGAATAACATGCCCGCGCATGCGGTGTTAGTCGCCGTGAGCCGCCGCGACTTCTCACCAATGTTCCGCGAAGTTCTGCAAAGTCCGGCAAAATAATTAAACAGGACGCTTAAACATGTCTAATGTTTCACGCAGAAAGATGGGGGTATTAATGTTGCCTGAGATGAATTTAGTGCATTACAGAGCCATACATTCTTATTTTAAAGTCTTTTCTCAGATGCAAAAACTAAAAAAAAAAAATAGGTATTTCAAATGAGTTTAAGTACCAAAAAAACTAAGGCACACATTGAAATAAATAATTATACAAAAATACTAAAGCATGCAACTAAACTTTCAGAACTAAAAGTTTCTAAATCTACAGCTCAGGCATACAGTAACATATACAGTGGTGTGAAAAACTATTTGCCCCCTTCCTGATTTCTTATTCTTTTGCATGTTTGTCACACTTAAATGTTTCTGATCATCAAAAACTGTTAACTATTAGTCAAAGATAACATAATTGAACACAAAATGCAGTTTTTAAATGAAGGTTTACGTTATTAAGGGAGAAAAAAAACTCCAAATCTACATGGCCCTGTGTGAAAAAGTGATTGCCCCCCTTGTTAAAAAATAACTTAACTGTGGTTTATCACACCTGAGTTCAATTCCTGTAGTCACCCCCAGGCCTGATTACTGCCACACCTGTTTCAAACAAGAAATCACTTAAATAGGAGCTACCTGACGCAGAGAAGTAGACCAAAAGCACCTCAAAAGCTAGACATCATGCCAAGATCCAAAGAAATTCAGGAACAAATGAGAACAAAAGTAATTGAGATCTATCAGTCTGGTAAAGGTTATAAAGCCATTTCTAAAGCTTTGGGACTCCAGCGAACCACAGTGAGAGCCATTATCCACAAATGGCAAAAACATGGAACAGTGGTGAACCTTCCCAGGAGTGGCCGGCCGACCAAAATTACCCCAAGAGCGCAGAGACGACTCATCCGAGAGGCCACAAAAGACCCCAGGACAACATCTAAAGAACTGCAGGCCTCACTTGCCTCAATTAAGGTCAGTGTTCACGACTCCACCATGAGAAAGAGACTGGGCAAAAACAGCCTGCATGGCAGATTTCCAAGGCGCAAACCACTTTTAAGCAAAAAGAACATTAAGGCTCGTCTCAATTTTGCTAAAAAACATCTCAATGATTGCCAAGACTTTTGGGAAAATACCTTGTGGACCGACGAGACAAAAGTTGAACTTTTTGGAAGGTGCGTGTCCCGTTACATCTGAAGACTTTGGAGTGGCCTAGTCAAAGTCCTGACCTGAATCCTATTGAGATGTTGTGGCATGACCTTAAAAAGGCGGTTCATGCTAGAAAACCCTCAAGTAAAGCTGAATTACAACAATTCTGCAAAGATGAGTGGGCCAAAATTCCTCCAGAGTGCTGTAAAAGACTTGTTGCAAGTTATCGCAAAAGCTTGATTGCAGTTATTGCTGCTAAGGGTGGCCCAACCAGTTATTAGGTTCAGGGGGCAATTACTTTTTCACACAGGGCCATGTAGGTTTGGATTTTTTTTCTCCCTAAATAATAAAACCCCTCATTTAAAAACTGCATTTTGTGTTTACTTGTGTTATCTTTGACTAATAGTTAAATGTGTTTGATGATCAGAAACATTTTGTGTGACAAACATGCAAAAGAATAAGAAATCAGGAGGGGGGCAAATAGTTTTTCACACCTACAAGCGCACTCTGGAACAAATTACGCTCACAATCCAATGTTTAACTGTAAAGCTGTCTGAAAGAACGATGCCGTCTGTGATGAATTAACTAGTACAGTTGTACTTTGGCATGTAAACGGCCCGTCTCATGAAGTTTCACCTTGAAAATAATGTTCATGTTACGCATCTTTACTTTACTTTCATTTTTGTCTCAGTGTACTGAGAGGCAGTAAATGCAGTGGATGCGAGCTACTGTAAAAAGAATAAAAAGGGTGTTCTGATGTGTACTGTGTGCAGGATGAACGGACCCTTCCGTAAAAAAAAAACTAACAAACAAGGAGATTTATCCTTAAAACTCATGCAGTATGAGCAACACAGAAGAGGTCAATGAGCAATTAAAATAAAAACAAAAACTGCTTATAAGGAAGAAGGCCTGCTGTTGTGTGTCGACGGAGGAGGATTTGGATTTTTGGATAGGTTATGTAAAACCAAAGTTATCATTACTTTAAAAACTTGGAAAATTTACTGCTACCAAAATATGGGAACGATGTTGCAAAACCATAACAAATGCTCATAAATTTTGGTCTCAGAATCAACCTAAACCTTGTGATCTTATGAATCTGTGCTATGTCTTTGCCTACGTGACCCCCGACCCCCCCCCCCAACCACACACATTTTATTATAGTTGTTTGTTTGTATAGTTGATTAAAATTAAATAAAATTCAGTTAATTTTATTGCATATGTTGTGCTAAAAAAAAAGGATATATCACACTATACTGCACAATCCCGAGTCCTATATACACACAATAAAACATAGTATATAAAGAAAACAGCTATAAATGCTCGGGGTATTAAAAGGCTATGTTGCTTGGACAAACAGTGCTATGTTTGTACACCAAAGAGTGTTTAGCAAATGTTTAGTAATTTTTTTTTAACTTTGTCTTCCTCTGTACATATGGTTAGATGGAGGGGAGGGTTAGTAAGTTGGTCTCTTAAAGCTGAAACTGACAGAAATATCAAATAAATCTAAATATTGTGTCTAAGGTCATGTGTGTTAGTTGTGTGTAGTAGAGCATTTTTGTGCTGGGAGGTAATGCCGGCCCGCTGCGCTGGCTACCGTCACAGGTATATTTCAGCCCTGTGGGAAACACTGAAGACAATAGGGATAAAAATATGAATTCCCAGTGAGGTCATGACTGTTTTTTTTTTTTGCTCGAGGCTAACGCAAAGGCAGAACATGTTGAAAGAAAAGAAAATCTCAATGATCTTCTAAGTCTATTCCAAGTCTTCTGAATTTCTTTTCATTTTCTGTTATTTGATAAATCAACATTTTCCTGCATTCTTGCTTCACTTACAGTCACTGTTCTATACATATGCTGTTTGACAAACTACTGAAAACATGCCCCATTCAAGCTCTATACACTGAATTTAAACTCTACGCACGTGTCCAGGATGAATTGTGAAGCAACACTCTGGTTTTCTCCTTAATACAAAATGCAAGCAGGCATAGAGTAACAGAGGAATGGTTTTATCGAAGCTTCATACGTGGACTGCGACATGGATTGTCCCTTCAAGCCTCAGTCCTCAGCTGTCTGCATACCAGAAATACCCTTTCCCAAAACAGCTTACCTAGGTTTCGAATACAAGGTCAGAACAAAGAACAAGGTCTTCCTGTTCACAATAAATGACCAGTGAGGTGGCTTGTATTAACAGATGAGCCTAGAGAAATGTTCAACATGCTCCAGTACATCCGGAAATAAAATTCCAGACTGTGCTGAAAATGTCAAAAGGTCTACAATGAAAAACTATAAGTATTCATCACATGCTGTTGCAAAAGGCAGAGATCCAGAGATGCAACCTTTTGGATATGAACATTTTTTGTAGACAGTACAATACATTTTTTAACTAGGCCCACCAGCGCAACTTGCAAATATGCCGGCTATTTGTTTAATTTAATCTTTTTGAATTATCGTCATCATCATGTATCACATGAGAAACTAATTGATAAAAAATTAAAATGTGACGTAGCGTAGCTGGCTAGCTAGCCAAAGTTATCGAACATTAGTCAATTGCAGCATTACTTTCACTCCCTGCTCCCTCCCATGTTACCCCCCCCCCCCTGCCTTCTGTTCCAACGCTGTGCAGTGTCACCATCACAGACATCACTCCCACCATGCATTACTATCAAGGACAACATAATATTAAAATGAATTAAAAAAAAAATGTACAATACAAAACAATAAGTTATTAGATAGTATGGCTGCACGATATATCGAAAAAATATCGTTATCGCGATAATGGCATGCCATAACCATATCGCAAAGAGTTGCGATAAATACTTTATGTGCCAAGCATTTGTGTGTCCAAATTTGGCCAATCAGATGGGCCCTTACTATGTTTATACCCGCTTATATATCTTTATACTTAATTCTGTCGCGAACTAACCCGGGATGATCAGAAGACTTAGCGATTAGCCGTTAGCCCTTTGTAGCGTGGACGATAAACCCAAACGCGGAAGCAAGCGAGTAGGCAGGATAACCACGCGAATTAGTCTAAGGACTCTCACAGAAGGGGAGCGAGGGAAAAACACACATATAACCCGCGTCCTATAAACACACACTCGAATCAGAAAGTAAACAATCTGAACCGACATGCGCGAACTCAGTGACTAAGCTGTATGCGGTGGTTTTTTACTTCACTTATACTTCCGGGTTCGCGCCCACATTACTTCCGGGTCCTAGTGCCGGTCGCGGAGCGCGTGCGTGTGTGCGTGTGTGACAAATAGTATTTTTTTATTTAATTTTTGTTTAATAATATTTATTTTTATTTAAAAAAAAAAAAAAAAAAAAAAAAAAAACAGTCAAGCCAAAGAGAATATTTAGTTTAAAAGATGCTCTTGTTGTAAGACACTATTGATGAGTGTATGGTTACATGTAAATAAAAAGTAATGTTTGAAAGTAATTCATATTGTGTTGGCAGGTTTATAGTAACAGCAAACCAGAAGTCAGAATATCTGCTGAGGGGTTTAAGTCATTCATAGTGTTTTGAAGTCTAAATATTTGCAACTTCCTTGACATAAAGTTTCTTTTTAGCCTGAATTAGATTTAATTACATCAGACGAATATCTATTACCTGTTTATTTTAGTATCATCATTACATATAAATAAATAATTTTTCTAAATAGGCAATAATAATAATAATAAAAAATGCATTTCTCTAGGGAAATGTTATATCGCAAGAAATATCGTTATTGCAATATTCAACAACAATATCGCATATTTTCCTAATATCGTGCAGCCCTATTAGATAGGCTATTAAGATGCATAAAATTCTCAATCTTTACAGTAATGACAGGATCAAATTAATCAAATCACAATTATTCATAATATGTTCCATTTGAATTGAGTAGATTTCCTCCTTAAGTTAGTTGAATTCCCCTGATAAGAGTCGGTAGCGATTCGGAAAGTAATTACAGTTCAAGTAAACTAATCGCTGAACGATTAATATTCAGCTTAATTACACAGTAAAATAATTCTTTGATGATAATTCAGTTCCCCCCCCCCCAAGTCTGCAAAAGTACATTACAATAGGTCTTGGTAAATTTTTCTGCTTTGCAAACCGATTGTCAGAGGTGGAAAGAGTAATAAAAAGTACTGTTACTTCAGTGAAATTTTATTTAAGTACAAGTAAAGTTACCATTATAAAAATCTACTCAAGTAAAAGTAAAAAGTAGCTCATTAAAAAATTTACTCAGAGTAAAAGTTACCGAGTTACTTGTTTATTTTTTTAAACAACTCAAACTAGTTGTTTTTAACTGAAGGAACACCTTTGCATAATAAAGCTGTTGTCTTTGTTGTGCTTGAAAATCAAAGTGGTCACTTAAATATGGTGTTACGTCCCAGTCTAGGGCCATACAGCAAAAGAATGGTTCAGGGCCAAAATAATAAACAAAATGGTATTTATATTTAGTAGCTAGATTATCTGCAAAAAAAAAAAAAAAAAAAAAAAAAAGCACACACACACACACACACACACAAACAAAAATACAGGTACCTTCCCGGACTCCCTAAACCAAAAACAGTGAAATTATCTACAAATTAGGGCTGCACGATATTAGGAAAATATGCGATATTGTTGTTGAATATTGCAATAACGATATTTCTTGCGATATAACATTTCCCTAGAGAAATGCATTCTTATATTATTATTATTGCCTATTTTTTATTATTTATTTATATGTAATGATGATACTAAAATAAACAGGTAATAGATATTCGTCTGATGTAATTAAATCTAATTCAGGCTAAAAAGAAACTATATGTCAAGGAAGTTGCAAATATTTAGACTTCAAAACACTATGAATGACTTAAACCCCTCAGCAGATATTCTGACTTCTGGTTTGCTGTTACTATAAACCTGCCAACACAATATGAATTACTTTCAAACATTACTGTTTATTTACATGTAACCGTGTAACACTCATCAATAGTGTCTTACAACAAGAGCATCTTTTAAACTAAATATTCTCTTTGGCTTGCCTGTTTCAATTTCAAAAATGAAATTTAAAAAAATACTATTTGTCACACACACACGCACACACACGCACGCACGCACACACACGCACGCACACACACGCACACTCGCTCCGCGACCGGCACTAGGACGCGGATGTAATGCGGGCGCGAACCCGGAAGTATAAGAGGAGTAAACAAAGCATTGCATACAGCTTAGTCACTGAGTTCACCATGTCGGTTTCTGATTCGAGTGTGTGTTTATAGGACGCGGGTTAAATGTGTGTTTTTCCCTTGCTCCCCTTCTGTGAGAGTCCTTAAACTAATTCGCGTGGTTATCCTGCCTACTCGCTTGCTTCCACGTTTGGGTTTACCGTCTATAAAGGGCTAACGGCTAATCGCGGCTAATGGCTAATCGCGGCTAACGGCTAATCGCTAAGTCTTCTGATCTTCCGGGCTTAGTTCGCAACAGAATGAAGTATAAAGATATAAATAATATATATATATATATATATATATATATATATATATATATATATATATATATATATATATATATATATATATAAGCGGGTATAAACATAGTAAGGGCCCATCTGATTGGTCAAATTTGGACACACAAATGCTTGGCAAATAAAGTATTTATCGCAACTCCTTGCGATATGGTTATTGCGCATGCCATTATCGCGATAACGATATTTTTTCGATATATCGTGCAGCCCTACTACAAATATATACAAAGACCAACCAAACCAAAGGGACAAAGCAATAATCAAACTCAATTGGAGGCAAAAAGTAAAAACCAGAATACACAACCAAATATCAAAATGCCAAAATCACAACCTCTTTCATCTTTCCCGCGTCTCTCTCTGGTTTATACATGGTCGCGCTAGTCGATGACGTCACTCTCAGGGCGGAAGCGACCGTGTGGAAGGTCAGGAAGATGCCGATGTCAGAAAACCTGGAGTGGAGTCTGGAACGGCGCGCGACCAGGACATGATACACACACGCGAGCGCAAAAGCATAATATTTGAATTATTTTATCATTTTCATTCATTTATTTTTTACTCAGTAGCGAATATGATTTAAAATGTAGCGAATTACAATACTTCAAACAAAACGTACTTAAGTAAAAGTAAAATTACAGATTTTTAAAACTACCTTAAAAAGTAGAAATACACAAAAAAACTACTCAATTACAGTAACGCGAGTAAATGTAATTCATTACTTTCCACCTCTGCAGATTGTGAAGTACAATGAACGAGAGTACAATGTAAGTAATTGGGGACAAATTCTACAACCCTTGTTCTGTGCAAAAATGCTTTCCAACGTTCAGCTGAGACTTGTATGAAGCTTCTGCTATCTCATTGAGCTAAATCAAGTTGGTATCTTTCAAATGGTACAATGTGTTTAGTTTAGATAGAATTTATCTCTTTTCTTTTCTGTTTAGATATACAGCTATATGTCTAGTTCTTGGTTAGCCATAAGGAGTTAGCCATGCACGACTGGGTTGTGAGCGGTGCAGCTACAGTATGGCCAATTGGCTGGGTGCACAAATAAAAGGCAAAAAATAAAAACAACTGCATTTTTAATTATTAAAATCAATTGCCATTTTTTTTACTTGATTGATTTGAAACGCACAGAAAATCAACTGCTTATCAACTACATTCGATGACTGTCCCATCAGTACTGAATGCCCTACGCAGTCCTATTCCCAGCAAACGACTAACCAATCAGAACACACCAATGACTGTTCCTCTCTACCTGCCCATCCAAACTGTGCCAACCATATAAGATCGAGCCAGTCGATGTAAAGTCACACGATGTCTGAATCAGTCTGTATTGAAGTACAGCTCCTGGAGTTTCTTGTGTCCTTGACTCCAATATTGACAAAATGAAACCTTGACCACACGAGTCCAGTGTTCATGACGCTACATTCTCTACATTATACATAAATGAAACAGAGAATATAACAATCGAAACATCAATAACTTAGGAAGGTTTATTAGAGCAGTGACTCCCAGGGACTGCACATTTTAGTGTTTTCTCAGCTCCTAGAATATAAGATTTAACTAATTAGCTCAATAAGGTGTGGAAGAGGAAGAGGTCCAGGGGGACCTCCAGCACTAGGATTGGGAACCCATGAATTAAAGCAGCACCTTAGCACTATTCTTCTTCAACAATAGTTTACCATAGCAAAAAAAATAAACATGTGGCGTTATTTGCCATTGCCATATAGCCACATTAATAAGCCTTTTATTGTAACATCCTAACTCATCAGATGTATCCTTCTCATACACTTTGAGCAGCAAATATTTCCTGACAAAGTTTTCCCAACTGGTAAAGGCTTCTAAATCTTCAAATTACGGTCAGCCAGTGACCCATTTTCACACAGTAAATAATTGATGAACACATTTTTTTTGTGGTTGTTGATTGTTGCTTCATGGAAACTTAAGACTTGCCAAAAGTTACATCAGTAGGGCATCTAAAGGAACACAATTCATGTCACTGCTCTCTTACTGAACACACTTTAAATAAGTTACTAAGACGACATAATGGTTTTAATTTACTACTGAATGCACAAAAATAGTCCCGCTATCACAGGATCTCATTCTTATACATCCTCATACTATTCAACATTCTCCAATTTAATATTCAATTAGCTATAATTTAATACTCTTCAAGATTCTCAGCATTCTAAACTTTATTTGGATACGTGATAGAATAGAGATGTTTAACAAAACTGTGATGTCTTGTATATTGTGCTTTACATAGAAAAACGTGTGAAACGATCGGTCATGACTTATCTTGGTTTAATTAATTTTTACATAAGAGTGTGTAGAATTTTATTCCTTCTGTAAATGAAACCTCTAGTTCATCACACAGTTCATGTTACTAAAAAACTTACAGTAATGCATGTGTATTAGGCAGACATCACGGTAACACTCCAAGACCCTGACACAAACCCTAGCTTTACAGTCATACCTGACCAGGATGATCCTGTCCATGTGGCTTGGAGACCCATCCATACACCAGATCACCAAGAGGACATTTTAATCGTGGAGAAGAAATAGCTGTTAATTCTATCAAAAAATTTTATTGGTCTAAAGCACAACGTTGCCGGAGGCCTAGAGAGAGCTGATTGGCCGAGCTCTCTCGCAGGGGAGGGACGAGAGGTACTCCGGGCTCCCACATTATTGACGGCTCTACAGCCAATCAGGGGCGTCTGTGAGCTCACGCAAGCAGAAGGAGCGGATAGCACTGGCCTCCGAGTGTTACGCTGCCCCCAATGGCGCGTGAGCAAGCAGTTCGAAAAAGCTGGAGCTACATCCTGGAGAAATGCTGGGTTAACTTACAACACGCTGAACTAGCCTGACGAAGTTATCGTCCTGCCACACAGTTAATGTTGTGTTTATGCCTTGAGGCTGTAATTAGTCACACTCAAATTTGACCCCGTTTGCTGCTATACAACTTGAAGCTGTGTTGATGAAGATATGGAGAAAGGAGTGTCGCAGTGTGTAAGGAAAGCAGGAAGGAAAAATTCTCAATGTTTTACAGCCTTCATTTACACGTTTACTGAAACACTGGGTTAAAAATACTGCAGTGGGTTAGCAGATATGGTGTGCTGACAAGGGCAGGCCTATCAATTTGCTGTAGATTCCAATATGTTTCTGCAAAACTGCATATGGGAAAGAAACTGTTGAACAGCCTTAAGCTAATTCACACACGGAGTTCTGTTCATAATGCTCATAAACTGCAAGGAGTCACACAGCTCTTCAATAACACCAGGCATTCCTGAAACTTTTGAAATATCAAAGAAAATAATACATTTTAAATAGCAATTTAGGTTTTAAGAGTAAGATTCCTTTAAAAGCTGTATATATAAAAAAAAAGGTATTCAAACTGGATCTCAACATCTCTCTCATTTTCCAGCTCATTCTGGATGCTTCGTGAATATTAGTGTTGTATCAGAGTAATGTCAGTTTCTCAGTCAGATTAAAGAATTATATTGTCAATGTAACTCTGATGAAATCCCTGTTAGAGGCGTCAGAACATCTTGTCACCACGTTTCCTGGAACATACACTCACTTCTGCTGCAACCAGTCAATATGTGCATGAAGGCTGGTTAACACTGAGCACAGCAGATACGCATGATCAGTGCACCTCTGCTATTTGAACCCCTAACCACATCACCCCATAATCTGTATCACTATGCAGGTGCACTGAGCCAAGTAAAGGTCCCAAAAAACTCAAACTTCAACTTACAATCAGACCTTTTGTCCAGGGTCTCCCCTGCAGTGCTTCCCACTGATTACTGCATTAATTCTACTAAATGCCTGTATTTAAAACAGTCATGTGGAGAAGAAATGCAGAGGTATTCAGCATTCTTTTAGATTGATATATCTAATATGCAACTTGTGTGCAGCGTTTCCTTTCCATTCTAAGGGTTAATCGAGAACTTTAAAACTGGGAAATGGTTTATATTGAGAAACATAGAGACCATATATATAGGGTACTGGTGGCTCAGTGGTAGGTGTTTCGCCTGCCATGCGGAAGGCCCGGGTTCGATTCAGTGCCGGTCCCAAGCCCGGATAAAATGGGAGGGTTGCGTCAGGAAGGGCATCCGGCGTAAAACCTGTGCCAAGTTGTAGTGCGGACTGGATATTCCGCTGTGGCGACCCCTTGCCGGGAGCAGCCGAAAGACCAACAACAACAACAACAGACCATATATACTTTATGCCATAAAAATGCACTGGATTGTTACATACTTCTGTTAAAAACTCAGTGTTAAATATGACTGCTGCACTGCTGGGTTAGCGGGATAGAGATGGTCGGTTAGTGGAAATGAGATTGTGGGTTAGCGGGACTGAGACCGTCGGTTAGCGGGTCAGAGACTGTGGTGGGTTAACGGGACTGAGACTGCGGGTCAGCGGGATGAGACCGTGGGGTCAGCGGGATGAGACCGGGGGGTTAGCGGGATGAGACCGGGGGGTCAGCGGGATGAGACCGGGGGGTTAGCGGGATGAGACATCGGGTCAGCGGGATGAGACCGGGGGGTCAGCGGGATGAGACTGTGGAGTCAGCGGGATGAGACCGCGGGTCAGCGGGATGAGACCGGGGGGTCAGCGGGATGAGACTGTGGAGTCAGCGGGATGAGACCGGGGGGTTAGCGGGATGAGACATTGGGTCAGCGGGATGAGACCGGGGGGTCAGCGGGATGAGACTGTGGAGTCAGCGGGATGAGACCAGGGGTCAGCGGGATGAGACCGGGGGGTTAGCGGGATGAGACATCGGGTCAGCGGGATGAGACCGGGGGGTCAGCGGGATGAGACCGCGGGTCAGCGGGATGAGACCGGGGGGTTAGCGGGATGAGACATCGGGTCAGCGGGATGAGACTGTGGAGTCAGCGGGATGAGACCGCGGGTCAGATTAAGTCCTGTGGTCTTATGGCTTGTACATCCAGCTCAGTGATGCTGGCATGAGTATTTTACAGCTTCTCTCTCTCTCTCACACACACACACACACACAGAATGTTATCTTACTACACAGACCCATCAAAACAATGGCTTTATCTGTGCAGGTACAGGACGTTTCACTACCTCAGGAATAATTACTCTGTTCATTTAAAATGGCAATAAAAATAATAATAATTTAAAACAATAATAAAGTCTATTTGAATCACTTCTCTAGAACGACACTCGGTTTGTAACCGGCCGTATGTTTTCATTGTGGATTCAGCGTTAGCTAGCTTTAGCTATTAGCTTAAGTAGCAGCCTGTACCGTACAGGCGAGCAGCTTTAGCCGAAATGCTAATCGTGAAAATGTGAGAGTTTACCGCTGCGGATAACATGACGTTAAATAACTACGCCATATGATTAAATATGTAATAGGTAACAGAACTACGATCAGCTCGGAGCATGACGTCACAAATCAACTCGGCGTCTCCCTTGTCTGCATAAGTAACGGTCCAACTACAGGCCTTGTAATAAAAGCAGTACATGGACATACTCACGCTTTATCCACCAGCTCCCTGACTTTCCACATATTCAACATATTCTCACGTTAGCAGGGACTCTCCGTCTCAACGACGCGTGATCCAATCGGTAAAATCCCAGAAATGGACTCGGATATCTGCTACCGATAACAGAATCCCCCTCTGCGCCCCTACCGCCGTCTCCACACACAGCCAGAGTACAGCGCGAGACCGTTACCTCGGAGACACGCGCTGTGCGTCATACGGATGCGGAAGTGCCAGACACATGCCCAGCATCATGGGAAATGTAGTTCAAATAACTAAACTGTGCATTACGGCCCTTAAGAGAACAATCCACAACATTGCTTCGAATCGTGACTCGTCTGACCACAGAACAGTCTTCCATTTTGCCACACTCCATTTTAAATGATCCCTGGCCCAATGAAAACGCCTGTGCTTGTGGATCTTGCTTAGAAATGGCTTCTTCTTTGCACTGTAGAGTTTCAGCTGGCGACGGCGGATGGCACGGTGGATTGTGTTCACTGACGATGGTTTCTGGAAGTATTCCTGAGCCCATTCTGTGATTTCCTTTACAGTAGCATTCCTGTTTGTGGTGCAGTGTCGTTTAAGGGCCCGGAGATCACGGGCATCCTGTATGGTTTTACGCCCTTGACCCTTACGCACAGCGATTGTTCCAGATTCTCTGAATCTTCGGATGATATTATGCACAGTTGATGATGATAACTGCAAAGTCTTTGCAACTTTTTTCGCTGGGTAACACCTTTCTGATATTGCTCCACTATCTTTCTGCGCAACATTGTGGGAATTGGTGATCCTCTACCCATCTTGGCTTCTGAGAGACACTGCCACTCTGAGAAGCTCTTTTTATACCCAATCATGTTGCCAATTAACCTAATTACTGTTAATTGGTCTTCCAGCTCTTCTTTATGCTCAAATTGACTTTTTCCAGCCTCTTATTGCTACTTGTCCCAACTTTTTTGGGATTTGTTGACACCGTGAAATTTGGAATCAACATATTTTTCCTTTAAAATGATACATTTTCTCGGATTAAACTTTTGATCTGTCATCTATGTTCTATTCTGAATAAAATATTGACATTTGCCATCTCCACATCATTGCATTCAGTTTTTATTCACAATTTGTTTAGTTTCCCAACTTTTTTGGAATCCAGTTTGTAAATTATTGTAAACACTGCTCATGTTGGTCCGCGCTGCGCGATCCACCGGGTCTGAATATTTGGTCTGCCCACGCCGGCTCAATCGGGTGAATAAACCAGATCATCTCTGCGCTATCCAGATAGTCGCACTGTGCTGTCCACTGGGTCGTGCAGATATTCGGTTCAATCGGGTGCCGCGGTTTCATCCCACTTTTGATGTGTTTGGCTTCACATACACTTCGACAATGGAAGAAGACGGTGCAGCAGCAGTGAGTTTGCTTACATGTGACGAAACCAACAACGAGGAGATTGTAAAGAAAAAAGCTGCATCGTCTGTGGTGTGGAATTGGTTCGGGTATAAGAAAAGTGATATGAATGAGATGAACGTGATTTACTGTTTTAACAAGTGGTCAAAACACGTCAAACCTTTTCTATCATCTGAAATCCAAGCTTCCAAACGAATATGGCCAAAGTAAAAAAATGCGGCAAACCTCAGCAATTCACAGTTTAAATAAAATGACATTATGTAAAACAGTTTCTTTGTGTTTGAATTTTTATTCATGCATTTTCAGATATAAATTGCTATATTGTGATATATATCGTTATCGAGGTAGAAAATAGCTTCTACCATGATAGAAGATTTTGGTTATATCGCCGACAGCTAATGAAGTCACGTGCTCTTGCTAGCTTGATATTCAATGGATATCTCTGGTTCAGCACCAGTGTGACATAGCTATGGCTATTGGAACTGGAGTCTCATTTCTCTTCACAGTGAGGCAAAAGAGTGGATGATGTAAAAGGGTGGCACAATGACATGTGAATAGTCTCTTCTGTCATTCTGATAATGCTCATCTGCTCCCTGTGTACACAAACACAAACCTCTCTCATGATGCATTATGAAGCTCTACAACAGCATAAAGACACTGCCTCATACCAATCCCGGTTATCACCAGGATGTCACCAGGTACAAGATGTTGCCATGTTCAAGTCTCACCATCTCTCTCTCCAGAGGATCTTGCACCTGCTTACTGATACCACTCCTTCCCTCCTATTCCATCACCAAGAAACCTCTTCACAATGTTTTCCTATTTTTTAATAAAGGAATACAAAATGAATACAAAATGTTCAGTACAGTTCAGATACAGTAGTATCATTTATGTAAATGGTTCTCCGGGAGCAAGTCACAATTAACACAATTTTTTTTTATCGACCAGCAATTCATTTGACAGTTTTAAGGCTGCTTCGCTCTCCCATTTGTGGGACCCATTAATGAGACTAGGCAGCTTAATTAAGCAAAGAACCATTAAAGTTATCATAAAGTCATAAAGTTTTCACGTATTCAAGAGAAAATAATCACCAATAATGTTACGTTCTTAAAAGCTTTATTGGATAAGTATGTGATATGCTCTTCACTTCCAAGAAGGGCTCTATTAATACTCTTTTGGTGAGGGTTCTACATAGAACCTTTGACAATTCTCCCACATGGACAAACAAATGAAAAAGCACTAAGGGTTTTTTTTTTTTTTTTTTAGAAAATATCAAAGGATTATATCTAAAGTTGCCACGTGCCTACAGAGAAAATCTGAAAACTGTAAACAAGAAATTTATACAGAATTCTAGGTTAAATAAAAAGAACACATTGAGTTTTTGTGAAAAACAAACAAACTTGAAAGTCCAATTAATAGAATGTCTGAGAGGTGAGACAAGAATAGCTTTATCAGAAGTTGGCTTAAATATTTCTATTGAAACACAGACTCACCAGCTGCTAGGAAGTAAAGAATACCCCGCAAGCACACTGGCAAAGTGCATTCCTATCTGGAAATGGTACGACCATGGACCTAGTTTCCAGGGAGACCTGAAGAGCATTGCCCCCCAGCAGCAGGAACATGTCACTACTTTGAATTTAAAATAGTTCATGTTAACACTTGCAATAATTGCTGTTGCAGTTGTAACTGTCATTGCTATGGTAACATGTTCTTCAGCATGTTAGAACCCACTACTGGACACTAGACCTAGTTCATGCTGTAGTATAGCATGAACTATTTTTTTATTAAGAATTATTTAAATAATTCTTTTGATTGTGTAAAGTTGTTTTGAGACAATGTCAATTGTTAAAAGCGCTATACAAATAAAACTGAATTGAATTGAATTGTAGTACAAAAAAATAACTCTTAATTTAAACATTATTTGATTCTTGGTATCACAAATATAAAAAGAACATATTTACAGTGGTGTGAAAAACTATTTGCCCCCCTCCTGATTTCTTATTCTTTTGCATGTTTGTCACACAAAATGTTTCTGATCATCAAACACATTTAACTATTAGTCAAAGATAACACAAGTAAACACAAAATGCAGTTTTTAAATGAAGGGTTTTATTATTTAGGGAGAAAAAAAACTCCAAATCTACATGGCCCTGTGTGAAAAAGTGATTGCCCCCCTTGTTAAAAAATAACTTAACTGTGGTTTATCACACCTGAGTTCAATTTCTGTAGTCACCCCCAGGCCTGATTACTGCCACACCTGTTTCAATCAAGAAATCACTTAAATAGGAGCTACCTGACACAGAGAAGTAGACCAAAAGCACCTCAAAAGCTAGACATCATGCCAAGATCCAAAGAAATTCAGGAACAAATGAGAACAAAAGTAATTGAGATCTATCAGTCTGAGATCTATGTTCAGAAACATTTTGTGTGACAAACATGCAAAAGAATAAGAAATCAGGAGGGGGGCAAATAGTTTTTCACACCACTGTACTGTATATCTTTATATGCAAGTTTGTGCTCCCTATAGAACATCTCGACTACATCAGGCGTGTCTTCATGACGGACAAAACATACCCACACAGGATGTGGTGATGGTTTCCTGATGTCAACTGGAATTCAAAGCTTATGACTGGAGATCCCTGTTTTAAATGACCCCTATCCAAGTGGGAACAGATAAAATCTTGAGATTCTTAGGTTTATATATGGAATCGAGTGTACAGACAAGGCAGCGATTTACATCAGCATATCCAAGTAAGTCAGTACCAAGTGAACACGCAAACAGCAGCAAAATAATTGTCAGGTTGTGTTGAGAAAGACAGAGTGTCTGCACTTAATGTCATTGAGCTGAGCCATCAGTGCAGACTGGCAGTTTCTTGAGAGTAGACTTATGAGATCAGCCCACTCAGGATCTGCTGAATGCCAAGCACTTGCAGAGACTGACAGCTGAGCATTTCCTTTATTTTTCATGTGGCCTCCTAATAAAGTATTCAGGAGTTGTGTGGCCACTGGGAGACTAAAGTGGTAAACAATCTCATGCTGAAGTACTTAGACTGAAGGCCACTGAGTGATAGAGTGCTGAGCCATGTCCAAGCATGATGTGATCAGACTGGAGAAGATCAGCTTGACACAGTCCATCATCACTGTCCTTCCTTCTCCACCGCAGCCTCCGGAGTTTTAGACTTTCATATTCGAACACACCAGCAAATGGCAGCACAAGGCTGCACATGCACAAAGTCTCAGGGAGCACCGACCTTTATAAGTCAGTGTGCCAAAAGAACTCGTCCTGTGTACTTCGGGAGCTGTGCAGCTGGTGCTATTCTGACCATGTATGTACATTCCCTAGCATTACAGTACGTCTGCTACTTCATCATGGACAATGCTGAAATGAATCGTTTCAGGTGTTTTGAGTGACATGCGCACTTCAAGGATGGAAGAACATCACTTAAAGACGGTAGGAGATTAAGAAGACCTTTAACAAGATCAACCCTCCAAAATGTTGAAACCATTTGGCAACTCGTGCATGATGATTGTCAGAGAACATTGCTTCCACTATCGGTGTGTCATACAAAACAGTCCAGGCAATCCTCATGTGTGATTTGAACATGTGCTGTGTTGCTCCTAATTCTTGTCCAGGTTGCTGACGCAGAAGGAACATTGCATCTGTCAGAGTGTCATGGACGACCCGTCCTTCATGTCAAGGACCTTTACTGGTGACGAAGCAACAGTCTTCACAGCGGAAGAGCCCATCATCTCCGTGACTGAAAAAGGCAAAGCAGGTCCGAAGCTCGACCAAATGCACACTCATCGTCTTTTTTAACTTTGCATCAAGAATTCGTCCCAAGAGGCCAGACCGTCAATATAGCAAATTCTACTGCCAGATGTTAAGGCTTCTGAGGGAGAACATAAAGCCAAAGCTACCGTGGCGTCAGTAGTGAGCGAATCTTGAAACTTTTTGATACCACCTTCTAATATCAGTGGAGCCTATGATCTTTAGAGACTTGAATAAAATGGTATGACAAGTTATAGATAGCACAAACCTTTCTTTGCTTAAATGTTCACCTTGGCTATCAGTGAAGCTACAACAATTTTATGTTAATAAAACATAACATCTTGCACATGCCTACAAGCAAAGCAGATTTTATTTCTATCATACAGATAAACAAGCCAAGGTGGATATAATGTGGAATATTGTGTGGAATGTCGGTTGTCTGTATTGCATTAGTTGCTTTTTATGACAAATGCTTTTTATACAGTGAATGAACCTGCATGGATGGATTGTGTAGACCAACACACAATGTGTAGGATTTTAATCATTGTGTAAAAAATCTGGTGTGAAGTTACAACCAACAGAGGGCACTGTGACACTTAATAATGTATAATGACAATGTAAATTCATGTATGACAGACAGAGAAATATCTACTGTAGTCTTGTTTTAATTATTCATTTAATGTGACCTACTGTATCAGTGAGAGATGAAAAAACATCCCAATAATCCAAAAGAACTTCAAAGACTTTTTCATAGCTCGCAATGCCATTTCAAAAAAGTTTAGACTATTGTTACTGATGCAAACCTTAAAAAAAAATTTTTTTAACATCTTCATTTAAATTTCGTCTAAAGGTCTTTGTGACAGAATGTGCATTCAGGAGTCTCTCTCTCTCTCTCTCTCTCTCTCTCTCCAATTGAAACGGTATATGCAGCATTTTTGACAAACATATTTCTTGAATATATTTACGTTCAGATCACAAAGCAGCGGACACCCTGCAACAATATAGGCGATTTGGAAACACCAATCAATGTACAGTGCGTGGTTTTAGACTGTGGGGAGAAATCTGAATAAATAGCCAAAACCAACAACGCATGGGAAGTACTGTACATGCAAATGACACACATAGACCAAGGGTTCGATTTGGACCACAAATGTCAGAGGTTCAAAGCAACAGTTGAACCTATGAATGTAAGAAGCCCAGTCAGGCATGATTTATGAGTGATTTATGAGTGATTTATGAGTGATTTGAGTGTATGAGTGTAAAGGCTAATTCTCAGATAACAGAAAACAGCAAGCAACCCTAGCTGCTTGAACAGATCTTAAGTCAAAAATCCAATGTTTGGGTATTATCCTGAAGAGGACACAAGTCAATGTAAATGATACTCCACAAATATTTATGCAAATGTGTCTTCTATGTGGAAAATTCCCCAGTGTTAAACTACCACCCAGAGTGTTGAATTAAAACCATAAAGTGTTGACAAGTGGCGTTCAAGTCAAACTGCGACATTTGATTGTGAGGAATGACAGAACACATTTCACTTCATTGAAGGAGTTCCTGGGAGGCCAGCATCTCAGACATGGTGGCCAGTATTCTCAGAATATTTTCTACCTTGATGGTATCCAAGCACTAATGAAACTCTGGGATGAGTGCTTCTCTAGGAAGAGTTAAAAAAATTTTTTTTTGGAGTGTGTTTTGCAAATGATCCAAAATTACTGATTTACTGTTGAGTTGAGGCCATGACATGCAAACTATTTACTTAGGCATACTTTCCCATACCAAACGCCACTGCTAATAAACTTTCTCTTATATCTGTCATATTATATTAGATTAGTTCTAATTCCCAAAACTACGCTGAAGACTATGATACATGTCTAAAATAAGCAATATCACTAGTGATGGTAGTGATGTACTACTGGATATAGTAAGAGGGACAGTCCTGTAAATCCTGTACGTTTCTTATTATATTTCTACTTTTCTCATTTTAGAATATTAGCCCCATTAACTTCCGAGTTCTTGGGTTGAATCCCAAATCACATTAAATGGAAGGCCAGTAATAAGGGGTTGGAGAGCAAGAGGTTTGGGATTCAGCCTTATGTTAAGAGCTTTGTAGCTGTAAATAAAAGAACATTGATGGTTCAGAGACAATTTGGAACAACTTATAGGATGTTATTAAGGAGTCAAAGTATTTTCTAAGGTGACATAATGTTATCAGATGTGTTTTCCTGTTGAAAGCGCTTCTGTGACTTGTTTTAAATGTTTTTTGGCGTGCAGTTGCTGTCTCCATGGACCATAAAGACGTATTTCACCCATGCTCGTCACCGACAGTTTGTGTAATTAATGACTGTAGAACACCTGGGATGTGGAGTAATGCATATAGTTAAACGTCCCTTTTTCTATTATCATCCATTATCACCACTTATGGAATGCTACTCATCCTATCAGACTACTCAACTAACTGTTGTATAATAATGTATATACTGTATCTCTGATGTGACTTGGATTGTAGGAGAGTTTAATTGGCCAAAATAAAGAGGTGCCAACAAAAGCTACTCAACAGCAGGCTCACACAGACCCCATCTAAGCCCAAGCCTGGATTTCAAGGTCAGTGGAAGAAATCACGAAAGATGCTTCAAAAGTGAAGTCACAAGTAATGTATTCTTTAACTCTGTGTTTACGTTTATGCCATTTATGGGTTCGTTTAAAGAGATGGTAATGGTTTTTTTTTCTTTGGGATGGAATACATTTACATCCTGGGAATCAAGTAAAGGAGTTAAATGCAGCACTTGGTAAAATATGAGCAAGAAAACATGGCCCATGGTGAAGAGTATAAATCCTTAAAAACAGAAAAAACACCTTGTCAAGCTGCTCCCTTAGCAGTTATAATGTACTGTATGCTAAACTCTTTTGCAAACACAGTAAAAGCTCAATGATCTTACATGATCCATGACACTACTCCAAAAAACTAATATTATTTTTTGGCTGGTCATTAGACGGGTTCTGAGAAGGGAAATCTAGGGTCTATGGAATTTGGGGCACCGACACTGAATCACTGTGTGAAAACAGGCATGAGAAAGCACAGAAAAGCTCAGAATATAGCTCACTCACAAGAAGGAAAAAAAGTAATATAGTAAATTTAGTAGATTTTTCTGTCACATACAATGGAAAAAAACAACAACAACAACAACAACAACATTTCCCTGTGAATTTTTAAACCTCTCTCTTTAACACTATCTCTTTCTCTCTGCCTCACATTGTGTCGGGGCAAATTTGTTTTGAACTTTGCCAATTTTCTAAACACAAACCCAACAACAACTTGAGTAATGAAAGAGCAAAAAAGTTTATTGCAACCAAAAGTAAGTGGACAGCACTGGACTGGCCAGCCAGAAGACAACAGACACCCCACGAAAATTCAGCAAGCTTCCCCCCCTTCCCCAGTTTTACATGCTTTACAGAGGTGGAAAGAGGAATAAAATGTTGTACACAAGTACAAGTACTGTTACTTCAGTGAAATTTTACTTAAGTACAAGTAAAGTTACCCTTATAAAAATCTACTCAAGTAAAAGTAAAAAGTAGCTCATTAAAAAATGTACTCAGAGTAAAAGTTACTGAGTTACTTTTTAATTTTACTTTTTTTAACAGCGGGGGTGGGGGGGGGGGGGGATGAGGCATTCTAGCGTAGTTCAAAAAAGATGAGCAGATATAAATCTCAAACTAGTTGTTTTTAACTGAAGGAACACCTTCAGGAGGAGGATCAGATTCAGGATGGACCCAGGCCAAAATAATAAACAAAATGGTATTTATATTTAGTAGCTAGATTACCTGCAAAAAAAACAACAACACACAAACAAAAATACAGGTACCTTCCCGGACTCCCTAAACCAAAAACAGTGAAATTATCTACAAATATATACAAAGACCAACCAAACCAAAGGGAGAAAGCAATAATCAAAGTCAATGGGAGGCAAAAAGTCAAACCGGAATACACAACCAAATATCAAAACGCCAAAATCACAACCTCTTTCCTCTTTCCCGCGTCTCTCTCCGGTTTATATATGGTCGCGCTAGTCGATGACGTCACTCTCAAGGCGGAAGCGACCGTGTGGAAGGTCAGGAAGATGCCGATGTCAGAAAACCTGGAGTGGAGTCTGGAGCGGCGCGCGACCAGGACATGATACACACACGTGAGCGCAAAAGCATAATATTTGTATTATTTTATGATTTTCATTCATTTATTTTTTACTCAGTAGCGAATATGATTTAAAATGTAGCGAATTACAATACTTCAAACAAAACGTACTTAAGTAAAAGTAAAATTACAGATTTTAAAAACTACTTTAAAAAGTAGAAATACACAAAAAAACACTCAATTACAGTAACGCGAGTAAATGTAATTCGTTACTTTCCACCTCTGATGGTTTATATACCTTCACTTAACACTTACATCATTGTTTGCTCCTCCTTAACTCAAATACATATTTAATATTCATACGATCTAAGTTTCTTGTGTTTAGGTCCGGTTAGTGTGGCCTTTCCCCGTTACGTAGTTTTCCCCTCTTCATCTCATATTCATTCATTAGGTAGGCCTAAATGATCTTGTCTTCAATTTTCCCTTTTTTGGTAAGAGTTTTGTTTGTTCCTGCTTTATTGACCACGGTGAAGACTTGGCCTTTCATTGGAACCGCAATTTTTCAAAATCTTCCTTATCAAGATGCGTACGTACTGTATTTTTATATTCTGGATCGCTGCCTGCCTTGTCTAATTTCTCTTAGTAACGTTTCTCTATTTCTTGCACTCGTCAGTCATCTAGTTCTTGCACTCTGTGTGTATGGGTCATTCTTACAGTAGGTCGCACCTCGCCTCTATTTCTTGCACTTGTTAGCTCTGAGTAACTGGTTATATTAAACTTGCTCTGTTTGTCATTTCCTCGATTTGTCGTTCAGCCGCCTTTTCTTTTATTGTAGTGAGCGGATCAAGGCCTCTTGAACTGAGGCCTTCTGGGTATTTGGTACCTTAAACTTGACTACGATTATAGACCAATAAAATTTTTCCACAATTGTCCCCCTCTACACACAAATACTGTACACACATTGTTTAAAATATACAGAATATAAAGGCATTCTAGATAATTGTGTTGGGAAAACACATCATTTTGGTCCACAGTGTAAATCTTTACCTCATAAAGGACATTCTGGCGTTTGTCAAGGTATAAAGCATGAACTATTTTTTTTGCTTATTCCGCATCAATGCACTGACTAATTAGATAACTTTCTTGTACTGGATATTAATATGTTATTAACTAGTGAATATGTTTGCTTATGTTTAGATTTAAGTATAATTTGCAATCATTGCGGTGCTTTAAGGATAAATATCGAATATATATTTTGATTTTTAAAATATTTGTTTATTTTAATTTTGTGTGTAATATTTCAGGCCATGACTTGTGAAATACGGTGGATCAGTGAAAACTTCAATAACCCAAACCACACCACATGAATATTTAATTTTACATTTGCATGTGACTGCCTCAACCAATCAAATGCCACATTTATTATCCACCGCCCACTCTTTGCCATAGCGACAAGCATGGTTGTCTCTTGTGGGAGAGGAAACATCTCCATGCTCCATCAACAGTAATTATCAGCAAATTGTGAGAAGGAAAACTATTACTGCTAATGCTGGGAGAAAGTTATATCTGCACAGATGGCTTCATGCTCTTTCTCCTCCTAGCTCTGCAAAATCCTCCGAGAGTTCTCTTCAGCAGATTAGTGCTGTCAACTGACAAAGACAGGCAGCTGGTGCTCCTCCCCTGCGTCTTGTCTTTTAGACTTGTGTGATGCAATCATTCCCACTGATATGCTTTGAGAGGACAAGCTGTGAAGTTCTGAATGGCTCACTTGCCTCAACAGAGTCTTATCAAATCCAAACCACTGTTTAGTTTTTTTCTGAGGAAGCTAGTGTTTGTTATTGAAGTAAGTCACAAAAATGGTTGACAGTAACCAAAAATGTCATTGACAGGTGAAAGAACACCTCTATAAACATAGTGGTGACAAATTTACCTTTATCTAAAGAAGAGAAAATTTGGCCCAAATTCCTTAAATACGTATAGGTTCAGCTGTCCACTGGACTCACACTTTACACTTTTTATAACACATGTACTTTACTTAGGCGGTGCGGTGGTGTAGTGGTTAGCACTGTCGCCTTGCACCTCCAGGGTCCGGGTTCGATTCCCCGGCCAGGCTCGATTCCCGTCTCTGTGTGCATGGAGTTTGCATGTTCTCCCCGTGCCTTGGTGGGTTTCCTCCGGGTACTCCGGTTTCCTCCCACAGTGTTGGTGTTCCCAAATTGACCATAGTGTGTGATTGAGTGTGTGTGTGTGGGCTCTGTGATGGATTGGCACGCTGTCCAGGGTGTACCCTGCCTCGTGCCCTGAGTCTCCTGGGATAGGCTCCAGGTCCCCGCGACCCTAAATACAGGATAAAGCGGTATAGAAGATGCATGAATGAATGAATGTACTTTACTTGTTCGTCCTGTTAAACAGTTACAACACACAGTTTTCACTGTCCTTACATTGATCAGAACTACAGTAGTCCTTTCAGTTTCCAGTACAACAGCTGCTGCTCCCAGTGCTTACCAATGAAACATCAAAATGGGAAAATGGCAGGAACAACAAACAAGACAACTTTTTAAGAACTCAAAGGGAAGCTTTTCTCAGAACTTCTTTATGTACAGTAACTTATGTAACACTACAGATCTGTCAGTCAAATCAACAGCCACACATTACCATTAAATCATGATTTTTTCCCCCTGTTAAGTAAGTTAAGGTGAGCAGTGTAGTATACTGTAAGTGTGCTTTACTGAACATTATATTTAACAGCTTGCCATTTGAGAGAGTGATAAGATGCTGATTGTATAGTTTATACAATAATTTGTAATTGAGCAGTAAAACTCCTGAGTTGCCAGTGATCCGGACCCCTTCTGCCCTCTGGATCTGTCATGAATGTTGGTATAAAACAGATTTCTCCCAACTTGCATTGACAGATTTGAATGGTGTAAACGTTTTAAGGAATAATGATCCTGGCCCATGTGGCTCAGAGCCCACTTCAGTCCTTCCTGTGAACATTTATTGAGTGGTCATTTGATCCTTGAAAATTGACAGAAAACTTGCCACCAACTTGCGGATAAATTCATCTGTTTGTGGGAACTGTACACGCAATCATTCGACTCGTTCACCAACATCACTCAGATGTTACAGGAACTTGACTGAGAGTTATTGCCACATCCCCGATACAGTCCTGACCTCCTAGGGCTGTCAATTCAATTCAATTCAATATTATTTGTATAGCGGTTTTAAAAATGTACATTGTCGCAAAGCAGCTTTACACGATCATAAGAATGATTAAAGTTGGAATGAAATGTGAATGTGCATGAATCAAAATGATAATGTTCCTGATGAGCAAGCTGAGGACATGATTTCCCCATGTTTGGACCACTTAAGAGAGTTTAAAGTTCATGGGAGGCCAACGTTCTAGACATGAAGTAGGCAGTATGATCATTCATTCATTCATCTTGCATCATACTATCCTGCTTATAATGTACTGTACAGGTCACTCCTGAGACAGCACTTATTTCTGTCCACTCTGTTTCTATCCTTCTCACTCCATCTCATTTCCTCTGTATTTGTCCTCACAGGAAGTGAGCATTAGATCAAAAACAGGCCTGATGTCATTAAGTGTGTGTGTGTGTGTGTGTGTGTGTGTGTGTGTGTGTGTGTACATGTTTATGTGTGTGTTTATGGTGTTTTGTATATTACTAATGTTTTTATTAATTCTTAATTTTCTTACAAATAAAATTAATATAATCCTGTTGAGTTTAAAACTCTAAAATGCAGATCATTAAACCTCCATTTTGCCCTTGGATTATCAATGGTAAATGACAAATTAGCTAAATTATCCTTCTTAGTCCAGCATTACATCCTGGATGTAGGGTCTGGCTAAAGGAAAGGGAATGTGCACATACTGTATACACTACCAGTATATTTGGACACATCTTCTAATTCTATGCATCCAAAATATGCAATAATATAGTTTAAACTGCTGATATTGAGATGCGTCTGCTGCTTATGCTCTGTAAAGCCTTCAAAATGACTCTAATCTGAGATGCTATAATTTGGTGATTTTTGAGGCTGGTAACTCTAAATGAACTTCTCAGCAGAAGAGTAAAGTTGTTGCTCCTGGAATAGTCTTCATGAGAATCAGTTTCATCATGGTGCTTGATGGATTTTTCAAATACACTGGATATACAGTTCTTGCAAGAACTATTTCAAAATAGCTGACCTTTGTGTCTTAACAACTGATAACAACTGAATTGTTTTGTTAATTAACCACCTAAACCCATACTGTATGTGTTATTTCAAAGTTTTGAAAAAATCCAGTACTGTTCCAGAATGTAGAAAGTAAATCCAAACTTGGGTCCAAACTTCTGACTGGTACCTTAAATATCTGTGCAAATTATATTGCAATGCAACAACAAATAAATAAATACAATAAAAAAAATATGTGCTTATTCTGAAAGAAAAAATGATCCATGTTTTAACATATTTAAAATAAGATAAAGACATTTAGGCACGGTGGTGTAGTGGTTAGCACTGTCGCCTTGCACCTCCAGGGTCCGGGTTCGATTCCCGGCCAGGCTCGATTCCCGTCTCTGTGTGCATGGAGTTTGCATGTTCTCCCCGTGCTTGGTGGGTTTCCTCCGGGTCCTCCGGTTTCCTCCCACAGTCCAAAGACATGCAGATTAGACTAATTGGCGTTCCCAAATTGACCTGAGCGTGTGTGTGCTCTGCGATGGACAGGGTGTACCCTGCCTCGTGCCCAGAGTCTCCTGGGATAGGCTCCAGGTCCCCGCGACCCTAAATACAGGATAAAGCGGTATAGAAGATGAATGAATGAAAAAGACATTAAGAAAAAAAATTGTAATGGTAAATAATGATATGTTCATGTTAAAATAATTACATATGAATAGAATTGCTGTACATGCATTTACAAGCCAAATGTATTGTTGTAAAGCATAATATCATTATGTAAAACTACACAAGGTCATATCTACACCATACATAATTCGAGTTTGTGATGTTCTTACGGGGGCCAAATAAAAGCCGTACGATTCCTTATGTTTTGCTTAAAGTTTTCAAGATATAACTCATTTCTTGACCATTTCTGAATCGTTAAATCTGAATATTTCCGCAATTCTTGCAAGTACTGTAGGGTTTTATGTTTTTTTAATCAGCAATATTTGCATAGATCATCATGTGATCTTTCGTGCTTTTCCTGCTGCAACTGAACCAAAGTAGCAGCGAAACTGCTAGATCTTCTTCTTCTTCTTCATCTTGCAACTGCAGTCTTCTCTGCATTATTGCCATCTCGAAAAATTTATTATTTTTACAAATTTTCTAGCAACAGAGAGAGTGTACAGGTGGCACTTATATATATATATGACAAAATGGGGTGAAAGACAGGAGATGTTCCTAACTACTTGAGAGTGCCATAAGTTACACATATGGGTGCCATACGACCTCCTTAACAGGGTCGGTTCTAGACAGGCACATATGGGGGGGGGGCAGTCAGAAATGTGAAGGGGGCAGAGGTGGAAAGTAACGAATTACATTTACTCGCGTTACTGTAATTGAGTAGCTTTTTTGTGTATTTCTACTTTTTAAAGTAGTTTTAAAAATCTGTAATTTTACTTTTACTTAAGTACGTTTTGTTTGAAGTATTGTAATTCGCTACATTTTAAATCATATTCGCTACTGAGTAAAAAATGAATGAATGAAAATGATAAAAGAATAAAAATATTATGCTTTGTATAAATGCTCCGTTGTGCCGCAGACTCCACTCCAGGTTTTCTGACATCGGCATCTTCCTGACCTTCCACACGGTCGCTTCCGCCCTGAGAGTGACGTCATCGACTAGCGCCACCATATATAAACCGGAGAGAGACGCGGGAAAGATGAAAGAGGTTGTGATTTTGGCGTTTTGATATTTGGTTGTGTATTCTGGTTTGACTTTTTGCCTCCCATTGACTTTGATTATTGCTTTGTCCCTTTGGTTTGGTTGGTCTTTGTATATATTTGTAGATAATTTCACTGTTTTTGGTTTAGGGAGTCCGGGAAGGTACCTGTATTTTTGTTTGTGTTTTTTTTTTGCAGGTAGTTTAGCTACTAAATATAAATATTATTTTGGCCTGGGTCCACCCTGAATCTTATCCTCCTCCTGTTGTGTGTGTGTGTGTGTGTGTGTGTATATACAAACCTCATTATTTCATCAGTTAATGATTGGATCTAGTTCTTTCTGCCATATACCACCATTTCCATACAGTTTAAAATAGAACCCTGAACCATTCTTTTGCTGTATGACCCTAGACTGGGACGTAACACCATATTTAAGTGACCACTTTGATTTTCAAGCACAACAAAGACAACAGCTTTATTATGCAAAGGTGTTCCTTCAGATAAAAACAACTAGTTTGAGATTTATATCTGCTCATCTTTTTTGAACTACGCTAGAATGCCTCATCCCACCCCCGCTGTGTTTTTTTTTTTTTTTTGATATTTAACACAAAAAAAAAACAACAACAACAAAAAAAGCAGAGCCAGATCAATATACAATCGACACCCACAGCAAACATTTAAACACAAACAATAATCTGTTAATATAAGAGTGACCATGGAAACACCCAAGGGCAAAACAATTCAGCAAAAGAATCACCCCCACTGTTAAAAAAAATAAAATAAAAAAGTAACTCGGTAACTTTTACTCTGAGTACATTTTTTAATGAGCTACTTTTTACTTTTACTTGAGTAGATTTTTATAATGGTAACTTTACTTGTACTTAAGTAAAATTTCACTGAAGTAACAGTACTTGTACTTGAGTACAAAATGTTATTACTCTTTCCACCTCTGGAAGGGGGCATCATCATGTTCGAGCACTGTTTTCCCCCTGTGCTTATAGTAACAGTATTGTCCTTGCTGAATTGTGTTGTTAGCTGCGTCCAAAGCCAGGAGAAGTAGATTTTTTTCAGGCCTCTACCTTCAGACCTGTCCAACTTGAAGACTACTGTAAGCTCCGGCTGGTATAGATCTTAAGGTCACTGAGGCACGCAAACCCCCTGACCACAATAAGGTGGAAATCCCTCAGGGGGGAAACTGAAAAATAAAAATTAAATAAAAAAATAATAATTAAATAAGATATATATATTTTTTATCAGTCAACGAAATAACACCTATCTTACCTGGATGGTCTAATTCTCAAAAACGTTGAAGTAAGACTTAACACACTATAACTAGAATATTTACAAAACTGAAAGGTTGTCTTATGAATTAAAAATTAAGTTAAAGCAGATGGGCTCTAGAACTTTTCATTTTTTATTTTTTACATTTTTTTGTATATTTTGCTCTCTTCTCTCCAATCCACTCTTGCTACGTCTTGATTATTTGCATACGGACAGTGATTGGATGTTTACAGAGGGCTCAGGGGAAGAGTGTATGTGTGTGTGTGTGAGTGTGTGTGTGCGCTGCAGCCTGTGAATGAATACAGATGGTATTCAAGCGATATTCTGGTTTTACCGCCACGCCTCACAGTGGCAGCATTTGGGTTTGTACGTTTGCTGGCTTTTACTGCTGTAATTATAGACTGATGCCTCGGGCATTCTCTCAAGGATTAATGAGCCGTTCTCCTTTAAAGCTGAACGTAGTAGCGGATAAAATCAAGTGAAACACTGTAGTTAAATTAATTCATAATCACAGTACTAAAATTACAGTACAAACTTAGAATTTAAATAAACGTAAATCTTATTAGGATCGAATTTAAGCAAAGTAAACGTCAGCACAGGAGCCTTTAGATTTTATCACGTGTAGCTACCCGTGTAGGGTTTTGAGTCATCTTATATTTTGTTTTCTTTAAATTTGTAGTAGATTTATTAACTGAAATAAACGAAACTAAATGACCATAAAAATTAAAACATTGTCAGGACGTGCAAGGACGATGTTGATGTGTTTTTGCGTTATTATGAGAATTAAATGCAGTGATTATGATCGCTATAATTTTTTAATAATTAAATAAATAAATAAATAATTGAAACTTTTTAACAAATTACATTTTTACATCCCAGCACTGTGTACACACAGCGGAGGGACAGAGACTTGAGGGAAATCTAATACCGTATTGTGTAGTATACCTTTTTCGACAGATTTTTCCGCTACCGCACATCATTTTATCAACTTGTAATATATTCATTTTGTGAGGATATTAACATGTGCTTTCTCAACATTTTTGAAAATTTTGATTTGAGGGGGGAAAACATTTATTTGCCCCCTCTTGCCCCTGCGTAGAGCCAGCCTCGCTCCTTAAGGCAAAATTTTTTGTAAGATCAACTTATGTAGACTGCAGGAAGGTACTAAGGAAACCTTAAGCCGAATGTAAGAACTCTACGTTTTTCTCAAGGATGCTTTAAATTGTTCTTAAAAATTAAATGGCATCCGTACAAACTTTACTCAGGAGGCTGTAGAAAACTATATTTTTTTGAATCCATATTATATCCAAAAGTATAACAAATATCTATAAAAATATCTCATACAGTTTTAAAGGCCAGTATTGTACATAATTTATGACAGAGTAAAAATATGAAATTTGTAAGGTTGAGTATAATCTAGAAAGCTGCTTCCCTTTATTGGCAGATCTCCAGTCTAACCTTTTAATACCATCTTCCATGCTTGGCCAGATATTTCCTGCCTGACATAAAGGGTATTAGTGTAAAGTATTGGGCAAACATGAGAAACCAGAAGAGCATCTGGTCTCTGGAACCATATTGTAGGGATGAACACCATGCTTCCTAAAGATATTATTTTACAAAGACTTCAAGCAAATGCCCCCACAGAATAACAGCCATTGTTTTTCTTAATAATCATTGCAATGGGTCTGAAAAATACTGTATACACACCGGCAAAGCATTAATCACAGAAAATCCAAATGTACTTGCCATAATAGCTGGTGAGTGCAGTTTTTGATATTAGGTAAAAGCCATGTAATGTAGTAGATTTAAATTTTTTTGAATTATGGTTAAGCAAATTATAATACAGTTTGAATATTGTTATGTTGGGAAGAAAAGGGTTATGTCTTCCTGAAGCTACATATATAGTGACTATATTCATTTTGGCTGATGCGAAAAGAATGATTGTAACATCTGTTGTAAATTACATGTTTAATATGGAGTGTTTGTGTTTGTCTGCGTTTTGCTTGATGTATAACTTTTCTGAGATATATCATCACCCAATTAACACTTTCATTAATGCCAGATGTAGACGTTTAAATTTCACAGCAGAATTCACAATTTTATGGTATAACTATTACTAAAGAGAAAAGATAATTTAGAGTAACGTAAAGTGCAAAAGTGAAAAAAAAAAAATCATGTGAACTGGGTTAAAGAGAGGGAAGATGGGGAGCAACAGAGGCCTTAATGCAACTCCAGCATGACCGCTGAGGTACACATTAATCCAGTCCTCTATTTTTATACACTTTTATAAGATACCCGACTCCTAGCATGTACATTTTAGCAGTGGGGTTTCCGTGATTCCAAATATATAATGAGTGAAAATTTCAAGACTGATCCGCTAGGAACAAATTTTTTACATTGGTGTAATGCTGGTGTAGTATAAAGGTATAAAAAGTTATAATAATTATAGACTTTACTATGACCACAGTATGATTATATTATTTAATTATTTACAGCCTCTGTTATTTTCTTCAAAATTTTAAATATAAGTGTGTTTCTTCTGGAATTGTACTCTTAAATGCATCATGGGTACATACAGTACCCATCGCCCATTCGTTAAATATTCCAATATATGTTTCCACATATCAACTCACATAGCATAATTATCGCTCCCTACAATGATCTCTGCTGCATCCGTGTGTCTGACAGCAAGAGAGACAGTTAAACTGCATGGCATGTAGTCGGGTGTGTGTGTGTAAGGAGGGGGGGGGGGGGGGGGGGTAACACTGGTCTCATCACTATTCTGTCATGATGTGTGTCAGTACACTGAGTCACACTTAGTACCTCACAACCTCATCTTTGGCCCTCATATGCATTCAGAGGGGCCATGTGGGACGGCATTAGCATTATAAAGGCGAATACAATCACTTTAATTTTTAACAAGACATTCTGAACAAGTCACAAAGACAGGAATCCTAGTGACTGAAAGAACCTGCAAAGAAGAAGAAGAGGAGAATTATTATGCAGGGAATTAAAGAAAAGCTGGGGGTTGATGTCGGTGCTGACATCAATCAAGTGCTGCACGCATCTCAGAATGAGGGAGGAATGTTCAGCCTCTGTTTCCAATAAAAATAACATTAAAGCAAATCTGCCATTTATCTTGGATATTCATCAAGCTTGGTGTTAAGGAATTAATGAGTAACTCATCGCCACAGACAATCATAAATAAATAAACATCCCAAACAATGTTCTACTCTTGGGCTAAAGTCAATACCTCATTAAACCTGTGCTTGTCTTAAGGGACAATAATTATGTAGAGTGAAGTAAGGCTATGATTCCTGGGACGTTTTTTTTTTTTTAATATGTAAACAAAATGTTCATTTTATTTGAATATGTAAAAGTAGTGTTGGTGAAATTTAAAAGTGTTTGGAACAATTCGAAAAAAGTGAATAGATTTTATTATGAGTCTTTATCGAGCCAGTAAAACTCCTTTTTGAGCGAGAATTTTATCTTTGTTTTTTATTGCTTGAACATTAGGAATTAGGGTTTATCCACTAAAAAAAGCTCCTTTTCTTTGTCTGGTCCATGATGTGTTTAAGAATGTAGATGAAGCAGTAATTATATTATATATACAGTATAAGTGCTTTCGGACACAGCATGGTTAAAATGAGGAGAACAACACTGCAGACCTCGTTGCAGGTCTTGCTGGGAAACTCTCGCTTCTCGCTCAACATGTGAGGCAGAAAATGTATTTGTTTCCATGTGTACTCCATATTTCATTCTCTTGCTGAGGGCGACCTCCTGTTAACCCGTCCTTATGTTCAGTGCCAGACTCCTGACTAGTACAGGTCATGCCCACTGAAGGAATATCGCCGAGTAATTGATTTTCCTGAAGCCTGCCAAGCACTACACTGTCCAGCGAAACCTCAGAAATGTATTACAAATTATATTACAAAACCATTAAAGGGAAATTTGTAACACCTACATTCAGAGCGTAACACTGCAAAAAGATTAAACTACTAGGATTGGCCAGTTTTTTTGGCCAACAAGCATCAAAAACATTTGGACCGAGTGCATGGACTTGATGGTCTAAAGCATGTGAGATGGTTTGGGGTGTCTGTTTCCCCTTTTTGGTTGTTTTAAAAAAAGAAACCTGGGGCAGTATGAAATCCATGGAGGAGAAGTTAAAAGAACGAGGGTTAAATTACTGAAGGGCAAATGTTCACTCTCAACATTCATGAGGTACAGCAGTGAAAAAGATGAATTCCATCAGGTTCAATGCTGTGTCCTCATTTGTGCAGTAGGGACCCTTCATCTATCCTAAAGGCAGAGAGAGAAAAAAAGGGAACAAGGGGTGGATGCATTGTCCTTGTGGCTCGCTTGTTAGTGCTGACAGCTGGCATAATCTTTGGAGATTACCTTTCTGTGGCAGTAATTAACAGGGCAGGTGTCGAGAACAATTACACCAACTGCCACATCTCGCTCTAACAGGCCAAGGTCTCTGCTCTGACTCCCACACCACCCCCTCTGCTCCTGTATCTCACTCAAGTTATCATTCTTCAGAGTTTACCAACAATTCACATTTGAAAGAAGGAGTGATTGGCAACCCCCTGCTCGAATGACTGAAATACGGGCTTAATGACCACAAGAAACCAAATCTCACAGTTATAATTTCTTCAGGGAGTAGGGGTTAATTGACATTCTTTTCAATTATTCATTATCTGGTTTGCTTTGGGAAATCTATTAGATGTCAATTGGTTTAAGTTTAATCAAATAGTTTAATAAGCAGGTGGAACACAAAATGTACCCCTTTTCACAAGTTGTTCCACACATATTATGAGAGTGGAATTATTCCAGCAGTGCACATTGAAGAATTAAACTGATTGCAAATTATCCGGCGGCGCGGTGGTGTAGTGGTTAGCACTGTCGCCTTGCACCGCCAGGGTCTGGGTTCGATTCCCGTCTCTGTGTGCATGGAGTTTGCATGTTCTCCCCGTGCTTGGTGGGTTTCCTCCGGGTACTCCGGTTTCCTCCCACAGTCCAAAGATATGCAGATTAGGTTAATTGCCGTTCCAAATTGCCCGTAATGTGTGTATGTGTGTGTGCCCTGCGATGGATTGGCACCCTGTCCAGGGTGTACCCCGCCTTGTGCCCTAAGTCTCCTGGGATAGCATATAGGATGCGACCCTGTATATAAGGATAAAGCGGTACAGAAAATGAATGAATGAATGAATGCAAATTATCCTTGCTGTTCTTAGTGTATACAATACATACTGCCACACTATGTATCTATAGTTGATTAAACAAATCTTACTTTACACTATGCAACAAAATGTCGAATTAAACGAGCGACACTGGAACTGTAAAGTGGGAATGTCATAAAATAAAAGAGCACTTACAAAATAGATATTGAGCAACTCATTATTATAAAACAGCACATGGTGCCCCAGACCTCAGCTATTATTATGAATACCTGCCATAGCTACTTAAAAATGGGGTTAAAAACAGAGACGGCAGAGTTTGTACAGTTATCCCATTCTACTGTATTTGACCCGTTTCACTTCCCTCTTTCAACAGTGCCCACACTTCCTGCAGAAAACTTTCCTTTTGTCACCATTTGTGCTAAAATTTAGCACTGGTTACAAAACACTGTTTTCAGAAAGCTCTGGTCAACAATTGAAACCAGATGGTGCAAAGAGCTGAACGTACACGTGTAGAGTAACAACCGATCTATAAAGAGCACCATTCAAGTATTTATAGCCCAAAGCCTTAAATTTATAGGATGAATAATGTTGCTTTAAACCCACTACACAAAGCCCAATGTTACTTGTAGGACAAATGTAAAGCCACTTTGGACAGGCCAGTCCATTGTATTTACATTTGTAAATACCAACTATGAATGTGCAGTAAAATATGGCTTCCTACTGTAGTGTCAGTAAATTATTTATCTCCTTAAAGTATTCAAACAACAAGGCACAAAGATACTAATATTCTAACAAACTCCATATTCTAATTTACATAATTAACCCCCAGCTCCATATGCTTGAGGACATGGCAGCATTGTTTCCTGCAGCAGCCCCCTTACAAGCCAAAGTAACTGCATAATCACTATATCTAGTATATTATTATAGTATATTATTCTAATAAACTGTTTTATTAGTAACGTCAGTGTAAATTTCTCAAACATAAAAAACAAGTTGTTGTTTTTGTGTAAAAAAAAAGACTGCTTTGTGTCTACACCTGGAACACCTGTGAATAAAATCTGGCGTCAAATTTTTGGTATGCTACCAATCATGATTTGAACACATCTCCTAGTTCACTGGTCATTATTTTTATTATGCTCTGCTTGTAAAAGAATGCCGTGTGCTTTGTAAATGCGAACAGTTGGCGTTGAGAGATTTCTGCTATTTGAGCTTATGAAGTGTTTCCGTAGGCCCATGGCTGAGGTGACGTTAACTGATGCAGCTGGTTACTTTAAACGAACTTCTCCTCTGCAGCCGTTGCAAGTCTTCCCTTCTGTAATGGCCTTCAAGAGAACCAGTTTTATCGTAGCATTTAGTGTCTTGGAAGTTTCATGATGGCCTGTCATGTCTTAAATCCATTCCTCTTTATTTAATTCCATAATTCCACATGTGATATTTTATACATTCCATATGTGTTTTGATGTCTTCAGTATTGTTCCATAATGTGAATTACTAGGTGTGTCCTAACGTTTGAATGCTACTGTATATAGGAGCAGGGTGACATGGGGGCATACAGTAAGTAGTACGCTCTGTGGCCTTGCACCTCCAGGGTCAAGGGTTTGATTCCCACCTCTGGTCTGTGTGCATGGAGTTTGCATGTTCTCCCTGTGCTTGGTGCATTTCCACCAGGTACTCTGATTTGGTCCAGGTTTGATTCCTGCCTCGGGTCTGTGTGAGTTCTCCCCATGCTTGGTGGGTTTCCTCCACGTGCTCTGGTTTCATCACACAGTCTAAAGACATGAAGGATAGGCTAACTGGCGTTCCAAAATTGACTGAGTGTGTGTATGTGTTTATGCTCTGTGAGGGGTTGGGTGTATCTTCCTTCATGCCCTAAGTCTCTTGGTATAGACGCCAGTATATAGACCCAGTATATATATAGAATAGAGTGGTATAGACGATGAGTGAGTGAGGGAGCAAATGAGTGCACAATGAGTATACTTCATATTTAGTTACAATAGCTGCATCAAGCTCTGACTGACTACCATTTTCAAACTGTTGCGTTCGTCTATGTGATGCTTTTCCTGGCTTGTACTGTGCCTGAGTTGTTCTTGTTTTGGAGAGATTCTCCATCCAGCTTCTTCTTCAGGAGGTGAAATGCATGCTCTGTTGGGTTAAGGTCTAGTAATTGACTTGAATAGAAGTGAAGCATAAATATTAGCTTTCCTAGTTCTAATTATTTATTTAATAACATTTCATTATTAATACAGTATTCATAATCACATATTTGTACAATATTCTGATAAAAAAAAATGTATCTACTAAAAAATCGACTAACCTTTTTTTTTTTTTTTTAAATAATGTGGTAAAATAGGCTTTACAATTATTTGCCCATATGCCTTTATTTAACTATACCATAAACATTACCATATTAAAGCATTAACATTATTAACATCATGAACCCTTAATGGGAAAGTTGGGAACTTGATCCAAATTGGCTTTTTATTTCAGGCTTGGAGATTTGATTGCACAAGCTTTTCATAATTCTTCAAACCGTTTTGTATATTCTGCTCAGTGGCATAGCAGCTGGTAGGGACATCTGGGTACAGGTGGAAAAGGCTGCGCCACAATTTGTTCCCAAAGTCAAAGCAGAGCTTTAAAGGGGTCAAAAGATCATCTAACTAGCAACAAAGCATAAAAGATTAGCATTTGTAACATGGGCCGTGGAGCCTGCACTGAATGCCAATGAGCTTGAAAGGGATTAAGAAGTACAGGCAGAAGGAAAAAAATTAAGAAAAGGTCAGCATTTTAATGTAGAAGGTTTGAAAAATGCCCAGCGCAAAACCATATTATTCAATATTATAGTTTTCAGTATCTGCTTACAGCTTTCCAAGAACTTAATATTAAAAGAAATAACCACTTCAGAATAAATTAGATATGTTGGCTATTGCATGCATGTTAAAAACTGCTGACTTGAAGACTTGAAAATAACTTGTTATGGTAATGCTTCACATTTACTTTTTCAAAAAGTAATTTAGAGCAAGATGTTTTGTTTTGGTATGTTTGTTAACATGAGAAAAATGTAACACAAACATATCTCACATTTTAGGAATCTCACACCTGGGCCTAGCAGTTGATGTGATGATGATGTGATGATGATGTTACATCATATTGTCTTCACTTTCATAAACTTACTGGTGTCTGGTAGGTCTTTTCAACTGATAATGTTTTTGTTGTCAAATCATTCCTGATCAGTAAACAGATTGATGAGTCCAATTAGCCATAACATTAACACCTTCACCAGGTGAACTGAATAACATATATCAATTACATTCAAGTAAACTGGTGGGAACCCAAGCCTCATGATTCCGGTGAGGACCAAAGGCCCATAGTGCTTACCAGGAACACAGTTCAAAGTGTTGACTTGACCTCCGAATTCCACCAATTTCAATCCAATCAAGCAGCCCCAGAATTTGCAGGACAAACAGGGCTGATCTAAGGAGCCTCCACATTGCAACTTACAGCACTTAAAGGATAACACAGCACACACTCAGAGGTCTTGTGGGGTTTTGGGAACCTAAAACCTAGGTGGTTTTATGTTCTTGGTTTTAATGTTATGGTTGATCAGTGCATCAGGACTACATGTGCAGCATCAACACTCAACTGCTCCTTGCAACCTTCAAAGCTGAAGTACTTTAAAGGTATTTAGAATTAAGAAGTCAATCTCACATGTGCATACACTTCAAGAGGCATTTTCTTATTATTGGTCCCAGATTTCTCAAAATTAAGTGATCAAAGCCATTAGAAGGGAACAAAAAGTGACCACCTCTCCATAGGCATGCGCTATGTTATATCATTAATAATAAATAAAGTTCCATATGTTGTTAGTCTTCTGGCAGCTCGCGTCAAGGAGTCGCCACAACAGACCATCAATCCACACAACAACTTGGCACAGGTTTTACACTGGATGCCCTTCCTGATGCAACCCTCCCATTTTACGTGGGCTTGGGACTGGCACTGTATGCAGTGGCTGGGTAGTATGGGGTGTGGCAGCCCCCTAGACGGCAGGGCTCAAACATGGAGCTGCCTAAGCTACCACTCCTCCATAAATATGTTGATTCTTATGTGATACATATATCATGTAAGCGTACTGTAGAATATGACTTTTTGTTTGGTCTTTGCTGTGACCTCTTGTCCATGTAATTCTTCAGGACCAAAAGAGGGCAGTATAGTTCTGTTAAGTTAAAAAGGACAGCTTTCTAATAAACATTGCGTTTTTATCAGTGATCTAACTCATTTTTTCCCTCTTCCTGCGTGTGAGCAACCTACAGTGAATCAACACTTAATATAGCTTCATGAATTGAATGTAGATTTAAAAAATAGTAATAGTAATAAAGAATAGTAATGCATATTTATTTACTGTGGTTTGGCTGCATATACTGTATACCCCAGTGGGTTGTGTCAGATTAATGTGATAATCTGACATGAATAACACATGACAATAACTGAAGTGGCAATAGGCAAGATTGTACAGAATACACTGTATCTTTTATTTTCAAAGCACTGCCCTTTTAAACCATATTTATGCACTTAATTTTGGAGATGTTCCAAATAGCTTTTCAATATTTTTTGTTTGGAAAACACCGTCTCCCAAGAGGCTGGACACATGATAATTTTATACAAGCACATATTAGGGCTTTTAGAGCTGAGATTTGGTCTTATTTAAAATAATAATAATAATAATAATAATAAACAGATTAAATTTTGTTTTGTTGGTTAGCTACAGTATGTAAAGATATTTTTGTAACAAAAAAAATGAGCATGTCAGCTGACAGAGGAAAAACATCTATTATTATTATTATTATTATTATTATTATTATTATTTAATAATAATCATAATAATAATAATAATAATAATAATTAAGTATAATTATTTTAATTATAAGTACACTTACTGTATATTACAATTATTTCACAGTGTTACTATTATGAATGTGTGACATCAGTACTGTATAACCCAAGAGAATGTTTTGAACATTTTGCTGGCAAGGTTTGAGTTCAATAGACTTTTTAGAGGAAAGAGTCACTGTGTAAATCAATACAAAGTTATTCTTACTGATCATTTTGTATCCAACAATAAAACATTTATATCTTGGTTTCCTCAGGGTCTTCATCCACAGGGCATAAGGACACATTAAAGGACACAATAAATAATTAAAAAAATTATATTGTCATATGATATTGTCTTCAAAGTAGAAATATCACCCCAACTCTCTAGCATGATCATCATAATTCAAATAAGGTTGATAACATTTAGAGTAACCAATGATAGAACAACAGGTAGCTACCATAAGAACAAATGCTGACAATCAATAGCAGTAATAAATTTTTTTTTTAAATACTTTTTAAAATAATAATAAAAATTTATTTAGGTTATAGCATGTTAAACAGATAAAAGTCTGGCAATAGTTGTGGAGCAGCACCACTGTAAATCAGCAGCTATACAAACACAGCATACAGTTAGTACTTTACTGTATATACAGTATATATTATATAAACTGCTGTGAACACATTTACAATATTACTCATTCTTTGAATTCTTGCCAATAAAAATCCAGGAAAGGTTTGTTCTTGCATTTATTTACCTTTTTGTATTTTAGGTCGTTATATTTCATTTAGTTGATAAGGCGGTATTTATTCTCTCCGTACAGTATATGACAGATTTGCAGTTGTTTTTGTCTGTGTATGTTGCCAGCAGAATGAAGTGCTGATTCTGTGGCGTAGCAGATGTGGCACAGTGGCATGTGTGCCACTAACTGGTGCTCGTGGTGTGATGTGACGGAAGAGATGAAAGGCGAGGATGTCACCACTGTGATAATTATCACTGATACAAATTGGGGGGGGGGGGATGTGTGCAAAAAGCTGCTTTGTTTGCCACTCTATCTTCCAGTGGCTGTTGATTGTTACTCCACCTGCTCCAATGTCCCCATCAGTAGAGGAAAGTTTTGAACACATTTACTTTCTCATGGCTGATCGTCAATATGTCAAGCTATTTTACAAATGAATTTGTCAAAGTTTTCCGTCGATTTGTTACTGAATGTGAGTAAACAAAACCTGAGAAATAATAATAAAAAAAAAACATCTAAATAATTTTAATACAATTTTAATAAAAGAAAAAAAAAACTGTATGAATATAATAAAATATGCTGCAGTGAAGTGAAATTTCTTGTCCATAGAGGCAGGTGTAGCACAGCGCAACCACATACACATCTTTAATGAATGTAAATCTTTATAAAGTCCTCATTTTAAATTGCTTAAATATCAATTACATCTTTTGGGTGACAAAAATGTTGGTATTTGATGAATAAAAGCCAATATTCCATTGATCTACTTCATAGATGTTGCCCAATTGGGGACGGCATTGTGACTGCTGTACATCTAGTGGTCGAGCATAGGGAACTTTTTACATTATTTAAACATAATTTGAATGATAACTACTACAGTTCACAATTTTTAGTCCTTTACCTGGGCAAAAGGACAAAATATGTAATTGTCAAGGACAATTTTACTGTTATTTAGCTAATGACCTAACTAATACATTTAGGAACAATAAATGTCAAATAAATGTCAGGTTTCAATAAAGCTGTGATTATAACATTTGCATTTGAAAGTCTGACAAGGCAAATCTCTTAACAAATTAAACAGTGAAATGAAACAGGTGTAGCTCAGTGGTTAAGGCATTGGACTACGGTTCGGAAGATCCCAGGTTCAAACCCCACAACCACCAAGT